>CM044961.1:35594672-35655551 GCA_024516035.1 Bactericera cockerelli | reverse complement strand
AAATTAAAAAAAACTTAGAAGTAGGTAATAAATAAAGATCGTTATTAATTTTTAATTACAATTGTTTAGTAATCCGGAGCGAAGTTAATGCCTTAGGCATTCTCTGCCACTTAACACATGTCTAAGTGAGAAGACATGTGTAATAAACTTGATCAAGAAATCTGATGGCAGCGATTGTTTGATCGCCAAAATTGTCCTTTTGTCGCCAAAAGAAGGAAATACCCATCATTATATTTTGCTCTTTCACAAGTCCTCACCTGAAGAAACTTCCACCTCACAATCTCAAACTATCCAGAAGACATTTTAACGTCTTCATGTCTGAGAAATGTCTCCAGCACTATTAAGTAGTAAAATTTATGTGCTCATAATCACACCGAACTCCGTTTAGTGCCGTTTCTTCACTCGGTGCGTTTATTTGGCAACTTCTGACTGTTTTAGTGTCTTATTTTCTTTTTACTTCCGAAGATATTTTGAAAATTTGGGTATCTTGAGAGTGCAAGTGCTTTCTAGCAAAGCCGTGAACCGGCCTTTACCACTTGGGTACAGAACTTCTACTTTGGGTACCAAACACGCAGGTAAAAATTACTAGTTGGGTACGGAAGATGTACTACTTGAGTACCAGATAAAAACAGCTAAAATATTAGTACATAGAAATTACGTATATAGATTTCAGATAATCATGACATTTCGTTCATTAATAATTGAATTAGTTCTCTCTGGTCATGCATCTAACATAAGATGTAGATAACTTCATGTGTTAAAAAAAAAAAAAAAATGTACAATGCTCAAATGTTTTAAATCTGCTCTTATTCTGTAATTTTATTTATTCTTGTATACTTAAATTGTAATTATTGTATACCTAAATTGTATTTTGAAAAATAAATAAAGCTGTAGCTCTTGCTACGATACATTTGTTAATAAAAAATAAATAACACAACATATTATAAGAAAAGGAAAATAAAATAATTAATTGCCAGACATTGGCTTTGTTTTTGTTTTATTTTGGCATAACTGTTGGCATAATGGGACTACCTGTCTTGCGCTGACAGTCTAAATAAAGCACTACTTATACTTATACTTATACTTATTTTAAACATTTTTTTGACCTTATTTCAGAAATTTTCACATACGTGGACGTGTCGTAAGCTCCTGAGCCAGTTTGGTTTTGTATCTGTCTATCAGATGTACCTATACGACGACATGAACTATTCTCGAGGAAGTATTGGGTCCACAATATTGACAAATGTATTTTTTTTACCAATAAAGATATTATGTGTTTTTACTGGTACATTAAAAACGTGGCAGGTATTCAGATCCTCATTAAAAAGAGCAGATAACTTGGCTTTGAGTTTATTTATAATTAAGCACTTGCGATCATTAATATTTTTCATGTCCGGCCTATGCATACTATTAGAATGTTCTTTATTGACATTTATATTGATTGAGTTTTTAAATTGCAAAACAAACTCTCCTTCAGTCGCTGAAGTTAATCATCGTCCAGCAAGGGTAGAACTTGAATGAGTGACTAATTGACTATTCAAATTCGAACCCTCGTGATGCTGGCTATTCCCGGCCCCATTCAGGCTGGGTGAGGTTAATTCGAGTAGCTGGTTTGTGAGTTTCCAAGGAATGTAGGGTAGAAACACCATGAAGTTGAAAGCGACGTTAGACCCAAAAAAAAACTTTATTTAGTACGGAAGAGATATATTATCTAGATATTCTAGATGGTTAATGAAATAAGCATCATATCATAGGGTGGCGTCATCGTGAACGATGGTAGCCCGACAATGGAGGATGACTCAGCACTTCTACCACTGTCTTTACAAGGAGACTAATAATTGACATGAGCCCCCAGAACCAAGCCAATGCTGGACTACTCCCTGTTTATAGTCCCCCAGCCAGACTTATGAAATAAGGGCAGAATTTATTAAGTGTCTTACGACCGAATTATGAGACAGGTATGTATTCTGGTATTTATTAATCCAAGCCAGTATCCGACCTCCGTGGCTCAGTGGTTAAGAGCATTGGTTACTGACCCGGAGGTTGCGGGTTTGAATCCTGGCCGGAGCGGAAAAATCTGACCGAAAGTTTCCATTGCCGAAATGGTATTATGGATGCCCTGAAGTAATGCGAAAGCGGTTCCGGGGCACAATTACCTTGAAAAATAAGCCAGTATCACTTAACATCTGATATAAATGCCGCTGTGATTGGTTAAAAATTCCAACCAAATGTGATAGATACTTGTACTGGTACGATCTCAACATACGAGATGGTTTTATCATCATTTTTTCTTCGATATATCTGGCGTTTTTTTTTACCTACTGCTATTTCCATCCTGTCGCCATACTGGAGATGGTCACCCATTAACAGTGTTTTTCTCGATGCTACTTAAACTTGGTGTGTGTGAGAGAGATAGAGAGAGAGAGAGAGAGAGAGAGAGAGAGAAAGAGAGAGAGAGAAAGAGAGAGAGAAAGAGAGATAGAGTGAGAGAGAGAGAAATGGAAATATCTTAATTTATTCCGGTACTTTATTCAAATCAACTCTATTATCAACAAGTTTCTACGTGATGGTAAAGCTGATTTTTTTAAAAATGTATACCTATTATTGCAGCTGATTTTTTTGCCATTCATGTGATAATTTTTGAACTTTAAAAGACTAAATTGTTAATAAAAAAATATATTATGAGACTGAACTGTAAAATATTTTAATTGAAATTATGGCGTTGGGTAAAATGTGGGATACTTTGGGTATCACACGATTTTTAATTTTAATTTGGGTTTAACGTCTATTTCAACTGCATGTTCACTTCACGACGGGGTGTTACCCCGTATTTACTGTCAAAAAACAAACCAGCCTGACTGGGGCCAGCAGTAGTTTGAATTAGAATGGTCACCCATCCAAGTCCTAATCTGGCTTGACGTTGCTTAACTTCAGTGATGGAACGAGAACTATAATGTGTATTCAACGTGCCATCGACTCGTGAAGCTGGCTTTAGGGTTGCAAGGGAAACTAATACCGGTTCTCGTAGGATAACCGAAGTTAAGCAAGGTCCGGCGAGGTGAAAATTTTGTGATCCGATTTCCGGCCCAACGCAGGCTGGGTGAGGGTGGCTGATTAGTGAGTTTCCTGTGACTGGAACATAACAACTCGTCTTGAGCAGACCTAGCTGTTGAATTAAATACTAATTTTTTTGACCATTTCATGCAAAACATCGAGACACATTATTATTTTAAAACGCAATTAATTCTCAGAAACCGTTAAAGAAATTGTGCCTTTCTAAAGAGACCAAAAAAGAAGCAAATACCCTAATGTAGCAGGCTACATTTTTTACAAGTAGATAGACGCATATTCCCTACAAAGCCAAAACTTTATTAATATTATTATTATTTTTCACATTCTGGTACTAATTTTCAAAACAACTTTGAAAAATCCAAGGATTATTAATACGACAACTACTTTAAGTATTACCTCAGTTCGATAATTTTATTGTTTTTAAGAAGTCAGGTCGTAAAAGTGTTCGCTTAACATATTGCTATAAATTAATTTTAATGACATCATAAAAAGGGAAATAAATCGCCATAAAACCATTCATTGAGAGCCCGCTGCTCATAAGTGGACAAGAAAGTTGTCAAGTGTGTACCTACAGGCTGAAATGTAAAGTAGACTGACTGGAACTTTTGGACATACCTAATAATTATAATAATAATAATAATAACAACACTTTTTAGTGGCAGGTAATCACCAGGCGAGGTTAATGCTCAAAGCATTTTCTACCACCTAACCCTCAGAGTTTTATTATTATGTGGTCACAAACTCAAATTAATGAGGAAAAATTCATGTACTGGGTGAGATTCGAACCAACGGATCCCTACGCTACCTGGATTACCAGACTAGCGCCTTAACGACGTCCTGACTACCAGTACACGGTTTTTTCTGTTTAACTCGCTCATTCACTCAATATCTCAAGAACGGTGTATCGTATAGCCCACTGAAATTTGATGCTATGAACTTCTCTTAATAAAGCCTTCGAAACAATATGCCACAAGACATTTTTTTTTTTTTTACAATCAATTTTACGCCTAACATGTAGGCAATTACAAAATCAATTAATTTACATCTAATCACATCTATACAATAAAATAAGAAGAATTACATGCAAAATATTAAATATATAAAATAGCCTTTGCTTTCTCTTTAAATTGTTCGAGGCTGTCGGCAATGTCCAAGACTTTGGCCATTCTTATTAAAAATCGCCATGGCAGTGGGCAGCGTTGATGAGGCAAACACAGGACTTCGTGTGTTACCAGATGAGAAGATGAGAAGAAAGACATACCATTCCGTTTAATATTTTAAAGTTGGTCCGTGCCCACTGCCCAGCCTGACTGGGGCAGTGTAGACATTTTTTTGTTGTTGCTGAAACTTAATCCCTCAAAAAATTAAGGAACACTAGTTTTTGCATTTTTCTATGTATTCAGCCGTTCTTGAGATACGGGGGGTGGGGTGGGACTTTATGGACACTCTATATACTCCCATATACACCTATGTATATACTCCTATATAAAGCCCACAGGTCGGCAGGTACAGTAAATACATATAAAGCCTATCTCAGGCTAAGTACTCCCATATACACCTATGTATATATTGATGTATATACTCCCATATAAAGCCTGCAGGTCAACAGGTACAGTACATATAAAGCCTATCTCAGGCTAAGTACTCGAATGACTGTCATCCATATCATTTCAAATCACATAAATAGTTCCTTGACCACACCTAAGCACAAGTCCTGCCTTCTGATTGGCTGCTGGGCAGGCGTGCTAAGCACTTCTTTATTGAGCGGCTAGTCAGGCTACTAGTCACAGCAACAGCAAGTGAGGAGGAATGCTATTTATAGCGACATATAATTACCTACTGTGTTAAATAAGTATATAGGAGAGGTCTTTAATTCTCTAAATATAATTACCTACTGTCTACTGTGTTGAATAAGCATACAGGAGAGGTCTTTAAGTCTCTAAATACAATTACCTATTATTATAGTATGCTTGATTAGGTAAGACAAAGACACAAATATAAACAAAAATATATACAATGAAATTAAAAAGAAAAATTAAAGCGATTCAGTAGTTAACTGGTTAACGCGATAGTCTGGTAATCCAGGTAGTGATCCGTTTGTTCGATTCTATAAGATACTGATTGTTAGGTGGTAGAAAATGCTTGAAGCATTCACCTCGCCTGGTGGTTACCTTCCACTAATTATTATTATAAATAATATTATAAAATAGAGTTATTATTATTATAAAATAAATTAATTGCGGTGTAAGACTTTGTCAATAGTTGAAGAATTGTCCATAGAACAATTAAATCAAACATTCCAAAGTCTGGGCTACATTATATTTCGCACCGCATGATCTCAAAGTCAATAGAATCGTTCATGTATGCGATTAACATCACATTAATTCGATCAGTTCATCTATCACACAAATTATCCGTTAGCCCTTTTCTGCACGGGTGGCGCAGTGGTTCTTGATTGAGAACACAGCAAATAGAAAAACTGGTGAAAAGGTATTCCTCGTTGCTATGAAACATAATTAATATCTAGTAATATGTAAGTATAATAATAAAAAAAAAAATATCATATTTGTGTTAATCACCTACGTGATATCAAAACTACTCAAACTCGCTTTATTAAATCTACCTCCAGGTTAGAATATTAGGATATGACCTAAATGTTAATTGCAATAAATTCTTCAATGAATTTAAAAAAATCGAATGTCTGCCAGCGTCGATGGCGCGTGGAATGCACGGGTTCTAGTAGGATCGCCGAAATTAAGCAACGTCCACCGAGGTGAAGACTTCGTGATGCTGGTCTTCCGGTCCAACCCAGTCTGGGTGAGGTTAATGTTGGTAGCAGATTTGTGAGTAACCTGCAGTTAGCAGATATGACCATGCAGTTGAAAGCAACGTTAAACCAAAATTGAAAAAAAAACATATATTTAATAAGTAAATTAGGCTATGGGATACTTATGATTTAAAATTTTGTCTCTGTCTTTTTGATATTTATATTCTTATCATGCATTGTAAATAACAAAAAATATAAATATATGAAAGTTATTTGTTGAGAAAAAAATGAATTGTCTTGTAAATTAATGCTTGAAAATTTATGTTGTATCTCCAGACAGACCTTTCAGGGTTAACCAACGGCCTCATAATTATCCCGAATCCTCCCTAACTCTTAACCCTTTCCACAGTGTCCCCTCTGAGCGGAACCCCGCTGGGAGTTTTCAAAATACTACCCCCTCTCCTCAGGGACCCTGGAACCCGTTCTTTGTTTGTCAAGTCTCTTGTTTTTGTTTTTGTTTATCTCCAACTCGCTGGTCTAGGAAAACAAAGGCTTAGGTTTTTGTTTGTTGGTCTCTGATGTTTTGCATTTTCTGAATTTGTGAATTTTCACACACGACTGCACTTGGTTTATTTTTTCTCAGTGTTTTCCAACTACCTATCAATTACAATTATTATTTCATTCATTATTTCATTCATAATATTTCATTCATGAGTTCATACCTTAGGTTTTTATTTGTAGAGTCTCTAGACTTGAGGTAACTGGTTTTTATTTGTAGAGTCTCTAGACTTGAGGTAACTGGTAATTGGTAACTGATACATAAACATTGAAATTGATAAACAATATACTACTGAAATATACTTACAAACTATAAACTTTAAGTGATCTGTGATCAGAGTGCGCCACCATGAGTTCAACATCTGGAGGAACACCAGCCTCCCAGAGAGGTACCTCGGCTGTGGAACTAATGGGGGATCCAAACCAGCTAACCAAGAAAAGGAAGGCAGACCTGCTTACATCTCCAAGCAAGGAAGGGCAACAAATTGCTGATAACCAACTGAAGCTGAAAAACTTGATTCAAGAAGCCATGAAAGTAGTAACTGACCTTAATGCCACTCTTGGTACAAAGGCCAAAACTGAAACCAGAAGCCATGCAGAGAAACTAAATCTGCTAATGGAAACCATAAAGGAGACCGGCCTGCTTGACTTCCTAGGTTCAGTCGTGACTACTAAAACCCCCGAGATGATGAATGAGACAAAGGATGAAATGGACTTTGACGAGACTATGTCCTCGTCATCGGCCACTAATGAAATACTGTGCACAAGATGCAAACAAGTAATCTTCAATGAAAAGCAACTTACCGAAGAAATAAGGGTCTTTGTTCAGGAGTTCCATATCACTGAATGTGAAACCTTCAGCCCAAAAGATAAAAACATCTTTAACAAAAAATGGCCAGAAGAATCTTTCCTTAAGTCGAAAGAAATAATAGGAAATCCATTACTGGAAGCCACTGGGGATATACTCCTAGCACTGAAAAACAAGGCCGATAAGCCCTACATTCTTACAAAGTTCGAAGAAAGACATCCTGAACTAAGAAACCTTATCCAAAACGAACTCGAAGATGGACAACTACAATTCATCGAAAACATTACTAAAACCAAGAGAGGCATTACAAATAGTGGAAGGGTATATGTTATCTGTGGTGAGACTCTAGAAATCCAGAACAAAGCCTTAAAAGAATTGGAAATAGAGCTGAAAGTCGCAGCATGCAAAAAGCTGTCCATCATAGCATCTGAAGAATCAGTCAGAAACAACCTAAGAAAACTCTCAGAAATCGTTTTCTTTCAGACAACTATGGAGCTGGACATATATGTCCCTAACAAAGGAAGAAAAGGCAGGTCTCAAGAAAATAAATTTGACACTCTTGTCATAAACTCTACTGCCTCAGGCAAATCCTACTCGGATATGCTAAAAGCAGTAAGAGAAAATATTGATCCTGAGAACCTAGGTATAAACATCAAGGGTATCAAAAAAAGAAAAGATGAATCACTAATGATTATAACCGAAAAAAACCAGATGGAATCATTGAAAAAAGTATTTACCGACAACACCAATATGAAAGATTTCCAAATTGTGGATAAAAAATGCGATATACTAATAACTGGGATGGATGCAGTCACAACCCAAGAGGAAGTGCGCGAGGCACTCAAGGTAGCTGGATCACTATCTGACCAAGAAATCAACGAGATAGATATCAAAAATATGTACACAAATAGAAACGGTGAGCAAATAGCTACAGTGAATACCAAAAAGCAACTGGCAGAGAGGATAATTTCCACAGGCTATCTAAGAATTGGATGGTCGCGCTGCAAAGTGAAAGAAAAATTTTCAATACCACGCTGCTCAAATTGTCTAAGAATTGGCCATTTAAGTAGATACTGCAAATCAAAAAGGACCAACGAAGCTAAATGTCTAAACTGCACCCAAAGTGGTCACGAAGCAAAAGACTGTGAAAACTCGCGTCACTGTAATACCTGCGCTAAAGACGGCCACCGTGCTGATTCCATGAGCTGTCCTAAATATAGGAGTAAAGTTTACGATAAGGAAAGATTCTCTACACCATGAAAATATTACAAGCAAATCTCCAAAGATCAAGGGCAGGCTTTGACCTTATACTCAAAGCTGCAGAAGACCATGGAGCAAACATTATCCTGGCATCTGAACCCAACATCGCAAAAACAAAGAACTCAAATTGGTATGCTAACTCCCGCTATAACTGCGCCATTAAACTAATGAATCCTAACGCCGTTAAAAACCCGAGATACACTTCCGGAGACTGTTTTGTGAGATTGGACACAGATTCTATAACCCTTTACAGCGTCTACCTGTCATTTAACGACTCAAAGGAAACTTTTGAAAGGGAACTCAGGCAGCTTCATAATGACATTGAAACCATTTCCACCTTAAATAGAGATATACTAATTGGAGGAGACTTTAATTCAAAATCAGCCATATGGAATTCCCCAACCGAAGACAGGAGAGGACAAATACTATCAGAATGGTTTGCTTCCATAGATTTAATAGTACTTAACAGAGGAAATACCCCAACCTTTATAAGAGGTGGCACCAAAACCTATATAGATATCACGGCCTGCAACAACTCCCTATCCAGATCTTCAATAAAATGGGAAGTTCTCCTAGAAGAAAACTTGTCAGACCACAACACCATCAAAATAGAACTCGACAAATACTCTGCGACATCTAACGACACGCAGGTCCAAAATATCCCAATAAAAACTTGGAATCTCCAGGAAAATAAAGCAGAAACCTTCAAAAATGAAATCCTACTACAAATTGCAAATACACCTCTAACCCCATCAGGGGCAGTTCAATGTGTCCAAAAAATCTGCGAAAAAGTCATACCAAAAAGACCACCCTCGTCCAGAAAGAAACCTCCAGTGTACTGGTGGAATCAAGAAATTGAAAACCTTAGAAAAGAATGCTTCTCGTCTAGAAGAAAACTAGTAAGAAGAAACGCCACAAGAACCAGAAACCCAGAAGAGATAGCATCGCTCAAACGAGAGTACCTCTCCCACAAGAAAAACCTCCGCAGGGCTATCTTACACTCTCAATCGGCATCGTGGAAAAAAATATGCGAAGACTTAAATGAAAATGTTTGGGGGACTGGATATAAAATCGTTTGCAAAAAATTCAAAGCCCTTCCTCACTCATCAAATCTAAACTCCCAGGAAAAACTCAACATTGCAGACAAACTGTTTCCACAACATAACCTCATCATCTGGCACGCAGACACCGTACAACCAGATGAAATTCCACTCTTTACTATGGATGAGCTCCTCAACGTCTTCCTAGAAATACCTAGTGGAAAAGCACCGGGACCTGACGGAATAAGCCCAGATATAATAAAACTCTTTATTAAGACAGTTCCTGACTTCTGCCTGGATCTGTTTAATGACCAATTGGGAAAAGGAATTTTTCCTAAAATCTGGAAAGTGGCTAGGTTAGTCTTGATCGAGAAGGAAAAAAAACCTGGTGAAACCGCAATATCATACAGGCCAATCTGTCTATTAGACATTCTAGGCAAAGTGTATGAGAAACTCATCAAGAAAAGAATTGACATAGCAATCAATGAAAGCGGCGGTCTTTCACCAGTACAATTTGGTTTCACAGCAGGCAAATCAACAGTAGACGCTATTCTAGAAGTGAAAAAAAGAGCAAACAAGGCCAAACAACAAAAAAAGCTATGTGTGTTAACGATGATTGACGTGAAAAATGCATTTAATTCGACCCCCTGGAAGGGAATACTTGACGAATTGAAGACCAGAAACTTCCCTCCTTACCTCACCAACGTAATGTCAAGCTACTTTCAAGATAGAGCAATCTTAGTGGATGATATTAGAAAAGAGACCTCATGCGGAGTTCCGCAGGGTTCGGTCGTCGCCGCGCCCCTCTGGAACATTTATTATGATCCAATCCTAAGACTAGAAATGCCGCCAAACACATCAACAATAGCATACGCTGACGACCTCGCACTCATTACAACTGGAACAGATAGAAATACAATAGAACTCGAAATAACAGTTGCATTACTAAAAGTAAATAACTGGATGTGTTCTAAAAAACTCGAGATAGCCCCACATAAAACAGAGATTGTTATGTTGGTCAGCTCCAGAGCTGTACCAGAAATAACTGTACAAGTCTCTGCCACCCAGATCACATCAAAGCCATCTGCCAAATACCTAGGAGTCCTGCTCGACAAAAACCTAAAAATGACGGCACACATAAGAAGTGTGGCTGAGAAAGCGGAAAATGTAGCTACGAACCTAGGTAGACTCATGCCGAACATAAAAGGACCTAGAAATAGCAAAAGAAAACTACTGGGAGCAGTTGTGTACTCCACACTCTTCTATGGTATACCAGCCTGGCTAGAACCCCTACAGTACAATAAATATCGAATCCGACTCGAAAAAACCCAGAGAAAGGTGATGTTGAGGCAATGCCGATCATATAGAACTGCCTCCACCGTTTCACTCCAGGTTATATCGAGCACAATGCCAATTGAGTTAATGGCAGAAGAGAGAACCAACTTATACCTAGCAAAAAAAGCCCAGGTCGATATAAGCGAATACAAAAATGAACTGGAAGAAACCCTTATGAGAAAGTGGCAGACCAAATGGGACAGTGAGACTAGAAAAGGCCAATGGACAAAAAAACTTATCCCAAACATCAATCCCTGGGTGAAGAGAAGCTATGGCGAAGTTACCTATGAGCTCTGCCAATTCCTAACAGGCCACGGAATATTTGAGGACTACCTGCACAGAATGGGTATTAGCCCAAACAACCTATGCAGATACTGCAATGAACTAGACAACCCGGAACATATGGTCTTCCACTGCATCAGATGGAGTCAACAAAGAAGTTCCTGCTGGCTGGAGCTGAGCGAGGCCCAATCCCCTTCCAACATAGTTCAAACAATGCTGAGTGACCATAGGAGCTGGAATGCAGTCTTATCTTTCATCACTGAAATATTCAGGACAAAGAACGCTGACAATCAAAGGGCAGCAAATCAACAACCAACAACGGACTAAAAACCACCAAAATGAAGAAATTAGAGCCTCCCTACTGTCATATTTTGTTTCTCAATAGTCTCGATAACCGCTACCATGGTAGCCTTCCCCTGCTGGCTACATTAATAAGTATTTAAACTGGGTGGGAAAAGTGAACAGATACAATTAACTAGTGTTTTACTGCATAAAATACTGTCATATTTTGTTATACAAATGCATCAAATTACAAACACACCGGTTTCTGCCTCTGCGGGCTACACAATTAACCCGGTCCTATCAAGGAAATCCAAATTTGGTAAATTTTCATGTTCTAAGCTTCTGCTTAAGACGGGGCTGGACAACTAACTATCTTGGTTCTGTACACTGGGTGTACAGCTAATCAAAGATCACTTTGTCCGTGGTCCCCCTAAGTTAATATCAGCCAACATCATGTATTCAGTTAAATGACAAGCAGGTGGGTCACTGTGTCTTGGTTCTGTACTTCACATGTACAGCTAATTAAAGAATAGGCTACCCCATCTATTACTTGTTTTATTATCTACTGTTTCAAAATATTTAAATTCATAGTAATTTCCTCCTAAGATATAAGAAAAAAAAAAAAAAAAAAAAAAAAATTGAAAAAAAAAATATACAAAAAAGAATATTGAAAAAAAAAATTATGCAAAAAAAATATACCTGTTACAAAATAAAAAAAATATTGCAAAAAAAAAACAAAAAAAAAAAAAAATGAAAAAAATATACAAAAAAGAATATTAAAAAAACAATAAAAAATTATGCAAAAAAAAAATATACCTGTTGCAAAAAAAAAAAAAAAAAAAAAAAAAAAATGCAAAAAAAAAAAAAAATATATTGCAAAAGCAAAAAAAAAAAAAAAAAAATGCAAAAAAAAGAAGAAGAAAAAAAAAAAAATGTCATACTATTGTGTCCTTAATAAAATATCTTGTTCCTCTATTGTTCTTCCAGACCTGAGGTGGGCGAGGCGCAGGCCTCTTCGGAGACCTCCACCTCTCTCTCCTCTTCGCAGCTCTTTCTTTTCAGCTACTGGACCGCCTTTATTGATGGCTGCTTGTAGCACCCATCATTGGAGGCGGCCCCCCACTAACCTCATTTAATAAGTAAAAGTGATAAAACCAGTATTTTAAAGTGAAAGTGTTTTAATTTTTATTCTTCAAAACCAAGCTTAAAAAAAATAAAAAAAGAATCATCACAGCTGCAAGAAACTCTCGTTGAGTGCCTGCAGCGTCCAACATTAGAGGGTGCTCCCTTTTTTAATCGAAAAAAAAAAAAAATACCTCAAGTCAAGTTGACTCTACTAAATAACCTCAGAAAAATAACCATCAATGCCCGTTACTTAATCTTATTCTTATAACTACTTCTCATTCTGGCAACATAATCCGACAAAAAAAAAAAACGCGACATAAATAAAAATAAAATAACAACGAGGGTAATACTAATGATAATATTAAATAAATACATAAAAAATTAAAATCTCTATCACTCTAACACAACTGTTATTTCTGCTCTGCCCCGTCCTCGACCGAGACCATCTCGGGCTGAGACGGGAGCTCTTTACAGAAGCGGTTGTGTCCCATCACTCAGACAACTCAGACTACCCCACAACTAATGACTACCTACGAATATGAGAAGTATTCTATGTCTTTTGGTGGATTGTTTTAATCACATGTCTAGATTATCGGATAAGGGTTATAAATGTTATAAATGTTTCTCAATATATTTTTAGTAAAAATTTAGTTTCTTATGCGGCGCTGCCTTTAAAGGTCTACATCGCGATGTAGAGTCCCTTTGTGTGGACAAAATGAATGCACCATTTCAATTTCAAGTTAAAACTGACCTCAATGTGAAAAAACAGGTTTATATATTTACAGAAACAGAATAAACCACTACCTAAAGTGGTGAAAAAATAATAATAATAATAATAAAAAGGGAATA
This sequence comes from Bactericera cockerelli, assembly GCA_024516035.1. Taxonomy (NCBI): domain Eukaryota; kingdom Metazoa; phylum Arthropoda; class Insecta; order Hemiptera; family Triozidae; genus Bactericera; species Bactericera cockerelli. The sequence goes on along the minus strand of CM044961.1, from coordinate 35,642,173 downwards.
ATCCAATATAAAAGTTTATGTAATAAGAGCATCTAGCTCGTAAGGGGCCCCGAAGTAATGAGAAATCGGTTCCGGGGCAAAAATCAAAACTAGAGAATTCCTGGGGGGTTTTTTAGAGGGTAGAAAACCCTTTCACAGGCTCCTAAATTGCCAAACTACGCCTGTGTTTGAAAAAGCAAATTTTTCCCTCCATTAAAAAAAAAAAAAAAAAAAAAAAAAATATTTCATTCATAATAAAAATATGTGAATCATGTAATAATAATAATAATTAAAAACACTCTTTAGTGGAAGTTAACCACCAGGCGAGGTTAATGCTCAAAGAATTTTCTACCACCTAACCCTCAGAGCCTCAGAGTCTTATTATTAGGGGAAGGTTTGCTAAAACCGGGTACCACTGTTTCCGACGATACTGCTAATGCCGTCTATGAACTGATTACAAAAACTAAAATTTCTTCCTAGCAGAGCGTAACTTTTGTAAAAAAACCAATTTCATTTCGAGTCATTTCGCTCTGATTTGAGGTTCTAGTTTTGCTCGTGTTATTTCCTTATTTTCGAGCCCACATTTATCGAGTGACTTTTAACGGCTATTTGTGCAGAAAATTCATGGTAAGTCTGTAAAGCTGTTACTTAAAAAGTGTTATTTCATATCATAACTAAATCTTTTTAATATCGTTTTGCATGTCTTGGTTATTCAATATTTTTTACAGAAAGTCATGAGTCTGTTCATACCGGGTAATTTGGGGTTGATAAAACCGGGTACAGATTTTCAGGTACCCGATTTGAGCAGCCTATTTTATTTCCGAGAAATTTCTAATATTAGAAATCGGAAGTATTGTGTTCGTTTTTGTAAAAAAAAATATTTTTTTGCTCCGATTTCAATTTTTTTCATATTTCTGGACGTTTCATAACCTACTGAGTAAATTTGGTTTTGTGTCCGTCTGTCGGTCTGTCGATCCGTCGGTCTGTTAAAACGATTCCTTGTAACGCGCAAATCTCAGAAACTACTCGACCGATTTTGTTGAAATTTTGCACATATCTAGGAGACATTCTGTAGATGGTCCCATTTTAAATTCATTGAATTCATACCAGCGGTTCTGGGTAAAAGAGACCATGCGCCTGACCACTAACTTTTTACTTAAACGCTTATATCTCGTGAACGGTACACCCGATTTTGATGAAATTTTGTAAGAATATGCATACTACTGTTTTACTTAAGTTATTTATTTTTAAATTAATTATAATTTGACTCTGATATATAAGAAAATCCGAAATTTTGGACAAAAAAGTCAAAAAATAAGGACCACGACTTGCCGATACAGAATTTTTTGTGGAATCTAGAATGTAGAAAAAACGGTTTTCTACCATATAAATTAAATTTGAAGAAAATCGGTTCAGTCGTTTTGGAGATACAATTAATTTTGTATAAAATCTCAAAATTGGCACGTGTTAACAATGTGAAACAATCACGAGGAAGTATTGTGTCCATAATTGGCAGTGTTTTTTCCTTAGTGTTGTGTATATTTTTATGTGCTTACATTTTTTCAAGTTGTCTTTGATATGTCTCTGGATATTTTTTCACGGAAGGTATTGAAGGTAAGTAGGTGAGCAAGTAGGGACCTGCTACATATTATTTTTTAATGACATTCAATTATTTTTCTCATTTTACTTCCGAGAAATTTCTAATATTAGAAATCGGAAGTATTGTGTTCGTTTTTGTAAAAAAAAATATTTTTTTGCTCCGATTTCAATTTTTTTCATATTTCTGGACGTTTCATAACCTCCTGAGCAAATTTGGTTTTGAGTCTGTCTGTCGGTCCGTCGGTCTGTCGGTCTGTCTGTCGGTCTGTCTGTCGGTCTGTTAAAACGATTCCTTGTAACGCGCAAATCTCGGAAACTACTCTACCGATTTTGATACAATTTTGCACACATCTAGGAGACATTCTGCAGATGGTCCCATTTTAAATTCATCGAATTCGTACTAGCGGTTCTTGGTGAAAGAGACCATGCGCCTGACCACTAACTTTTTACTTAAACGCTGATATCTCGTGAACGGTACACTCGATTTTGATGAAATTTTGTATGGTTATGCATATCATTATTTTACATAGGCTTTTTATATTTATTTTTAAATTAATAATGATTTGACTCTGATATTTAAGAAAATCCGAAATTTTGGACAAAGAAGTCAAAAAATAAGGATCACGACTTGCCGATACAGAATTTTTTGTAGAATCTAGAATGTATAAAAAACAATATTCTACCATATAAAACAAATTTGAAGAAAATCGGTTGAGCCGTTTTAGAGATACAAGTAATTTTCTAAAAAAATCTCAAATTTGGCACGTGTTTACAATGTGAAGCAATCACGAGGAAGTATTGTGTCCATAATTGGCAGTGTTTTTTATATATTTTTAGGTGTCACAATGTCAAACCCTCCAAAGTATGCTTTTTATTATCCACCTATTGTTTTTTTAAAGCAATTTTTCTAATATTTTGGTACAATTCCTATTCTAGTTATTTTTTACAATGTCAAGAAAGATAGTTGTAAGTTTTACCTTTATGAATACCTACAAGTGTGTTTCCTATTTTATTTTTCTAAAATTTAGGTTCAAAATTTGTTCCTTTTTGTTGTTTGCCATTCGAAAAATAATTATTTTTTACATTGAAATTACTTATGCTCATAAATAAAAATAAAAAAATGTTAAAGTTCGTTTCAATAAACATCATTGAACTTTTTATCAATGCCTTCCATAGGAAATATAGGGGTACCCGGTTCTGTCATACCCAGTACCCGGTTCTGAAGGACCGGGGTGACAGAACCGGGTACTTTGACTTTTTTGAAAAAAATAAATTTAACAAAAAATAGCAATACATAGTGACGTACCGTTTTCAAATTTAGATAGCCAACAAAGTTGTGAATGTTTTTCAGTTTAATTTGCTGAGATGATGATAATGGCTTTTCCGCTAGATGGCCTAGAAAACTAAGTACCCGGTTTTGGGAGACCTTTATGTGTTCACAAATTCAAATTAATGAGGAAAAAATCATGCTTTATTTTAAAAAAGTACAATTTAAATGCTTTTTTTAATAGTCAAATTCGCTTTGCGTTTAGCACAGCATTTGCCTTTCCCCTTTGGATTGACAACGATATTAGTTTTTTTTGTTTGAAGGAGATGAATGCTCTGTTGTTTCCAGTTTTTTTTTTTAAGATGAGTGTATTAAGAAAGCCCGCCATCCCTTAGTATGCCTCCCCTCTGAGGGACGAGAAATGACACAATACTTCTTAATTAGGTACTGGGTCAACATGAGCGCACCGGAAGGTATCCTTTTCAAACAAAGGTAACCAAATTTTTAATACAATTTTTTTTCGGCACGGGGGATCGAACCCGGGACCTTCCGCATGGCAAGCGTGTGCTTAATCATTGAGCTAATCGCACGCTCAGTGTTAATAAACCTACTTTGCTAATTCATGTTAATTGGGTTATTCGAACGAAATTCGACGGTTGAAAGTTTGATTTGGGGATTTTCAGAGTGAGAAAGCTTCGGGGAATGATCCTCAGAAACTCGAGTTACCTGCGAACAATGTGACAAGGTTTTAGTGGTTAACATTAACCACTTGTATTCATCTTGAACAGATTTCACCCTCTCTGAACTCCACCAATATCATCACTCTTTTTCTTATTAATACCTATTTCATAGATCTCTTTGAAACCTAAATCGTTTACAGAATTAGCAAACACAAAAGCTAAATGGAGAGCTGTCAAGCATCAATATTTTTTGGATTTTCGGTGATGTCCTCTTTGTAATATGTTTTTACCCATGTAATTCACTTGTACTTATGTATCATTATAATTATATTATTTTATAATACATAACATTTATTATATAATGTTATATCTATGTATATTTTTCTTATACATATTATAAGTATAGTCACGCTAGGCATTGAACGCACAGTGACCTGGGTTCAAATCCCGGCGGAGTTGGAATTTTTGCGCTATGTATTTTGAATGTTCAGGTTCCACTCATACCTCGTGAGGAAAAATGAGTAGCTGCTTTGATGTGAAGCAGCTACTAGTGGCGGAATTATAGGAAAAACTAAGATAACGGTATATTTAAGATACGGAAAAGTCATATAAATCTGCGCTACCCACCAAAATTGTGATACAATAACACAAAGAAACACATTTATTATTATTCATAATTATATTTTATGATAATATGACATGTTATATTACACAGAAGAATTTAATATGTTACAACTACCTACGTTTTTTATATAATTATGTTCTATACTATAATTATGTAGGTAATACTTATGTATTATCTAATATGTGTAAACCATCAACAAAAGAGTGTTTTCTATCATGGTAAATATTGCAGGACAAAAGAAAAATGGAGTTATGAATAAGAAAAAATGACATGAAAATCTCCATTCTTGTGTAAATAACTTGATCTGAATTAATGTATGGGAAATGGGACCCTCTTTCGTCACAAATTCCTTCCTATATTCCTAATACCTTTACAAGTTGTGATTTATGGATGTCATACTTACGTCTGAATTTTGAGAGAATGATATCCGATATGTTTACTATATTCTACTTGGAAGTAATGTTACCCATTTTCTAAAGTTGTGTTTTTAAAACAGGATTTTTTTTAAAACTGAACAAATTAGTCGCTTTAACACGTTTTTCAGTGTTCCTGTCAGCCATATGTAGGTAGATTTGTAGAAGCAGTAGTAAACTCTATGTTCAAATTTATTAAAATAAATCAGAAATTGCCTTAGGCGGGATTAATGCCTAAGGCAATTTCTTCATGTTCCTGTCATGCTGCTATGGATGACATTGCACTGTATTCTTAGGATAAGAGGGAGGAGGATAAGAGGGAGAAGGAGGAGGAGGAGAAGAGTGAGGAGGAATAGAAGAGGGAGGAGGAGGAGAATATGGAGGATGAGGAGAAGAGACAGGAGAAGAAGGAGGGGGAGAAGGAGGAGAAAAAAGAGGAGGGGAAAAAGATGATGAGTAAGAGAAGAGGGATGAGGAGTTGAAGAGGGAGGAAGAGGCTAAGGAGGAGTAAAAAGAGGAGGCGTAAGAAGATAATGAGGAGGAGAAGTGGGAGTAAAAAGAGGAGGGGGAAAAAGATGATGAGGAGGAGGAGAGGGAGGAGAAGGAAGAAGTGAAGGAGGAAGAGGAGAAAACGAGTGAGTAAAGAAGAAGAGAGAGGACAGACCAAAACAAAAAGAAAAGTAGGAAAAAATAAAATCATCTGAAAAAACTCTGAACAAAGGAACAAAAGAGGAAGCAATCGGGAAGTGCGTTAAAAAAGAAGAAGAAAAAAAATCAAAAGCGGATCATTTCAGCTCGTAAGCTGATTTATTATTATTAAGCTGATTTCATTATTATTATTCTTAGTAAACTGTTTTCACGTCTTAATTCTTTGCCAAGTTTTAAAGGTTCGCCACAATGCACAGATTAGGACAGTATCTCATCCGTATTTGTTCCTCTGATAGCGCTATGTTTAATGTTTAGTAAGTATTACCTGTATGTTCTATTTATGTTCAGGGTGGTGAAAAAGACCACTAGCCTACTTCTGTGATAACGAGGTGACCACACAGTATATCCTTTGATCCGAAACGTAGGGATTTGAATTCTGTTTTTTCCATATCTTTTAATATCCTAATATCTTATTTTTGCCTATAATTCCTTCACTGGTCGCTGCTCACATTAAAACAGCTACTCATTTTTCCTCACGAGGTATGAGTGGACCCCGAACACCCAAGAACAGAGCAGAAAAAATCCTGCCCCGCTGATGGGGATCGAACCCAGGTCACTGTGCGTGCAGTGCCTAGCGCGTTAACTGGTTAATTCAATCGGCCACGGTGACTTCTATGTAATATATTATAAGCCCCCCCCCCCCCCCCCTGAAGATTACAGAAACCCCTCAATTCACTTTAACCATCTTGGGGTCTTTTTGTTGTGCACCAATTTTGTTCACCTTTTTTGTCTGATGATTTTTCACAAAGGAAAACCAATCGGAAGAATGCACATTGTCCACAACAGAAGGGAAAGCGGATCACACATTCAGATCAGGGAGGGTCTTGTAACCACAGGGGGAGATGTGGTTGCAGCAAGTCATGGGTTCAAATCCTGAAGCCGACCAGTTTATTAATAAAAAAAAATCTTTCGTAGCCATGAAACAGCAGCTACTGTAGACGCTTGTGGTCTGTGTTGCAGCCTGCCCATCCCGTAGTATGCCACCCTTCTGATGGGCGAGAGGTGACACAATACTTCCCATTTAGGTGCTGGGTCAACACGAGCGCACCAGAAGGTATCCCTTCCAAACAACTGTAACCAAATTTTGAATACAATTTTTTTCGGCTTTGGGGATCAAACCTGGGACATTCCGGACAATCGTGTGCTCATGTTTTTTAATGACTTTTTTAAGATTTTTTTTTTAAATGAGAGATCTATTAATAATTTATTCTTGCTCCTAGTGATTTTTCACAAACGAATGAGGGGTAGGTACCCACAATAGTAGTGAAAGCGGATCACACATTCAGATCAGGAAGGATGGTCTTGTAACACCAGGGGGAGATGTGGTTGCAGAAAGTCATGGGTTCAAATCCCGGATCCAACCATAGGAACTTCTCACTCATTAAAGACGAGTGAAATTCCTACGTTCTGCATTATTCTTGGACTCATTACCCTTAGAAAAACTAAAAGCTAGTGTGACTTGTGGAGGTTGGCTAGTCAGTTCTCTACCGAGACACTGGTCTTCTCCCTGTTTATCGTCTCACAAAGCTCAATATTATTTTTTGCTTAAAGTTGCTTTTAACTGCGTGGTCATAGTGATATGACCGGTGATATGAGACGAGAAACTAAAATTATAATAGCATACAGCGGAAGTCTCCTTTGGGTAGCCATAGCCATAATCTGATGAACATTAATTTAAAGTCTACAATTTTTTTTACCTACATTGATTAAAATGTTCAATTTCTGACCCATGAGTTTGTTAGTTAAGTTAGATACCGATAATATGCATTTCAGATGGTATTCTGCGGAATCTCTGCCTCTAGATTTCTGTTAAGATAGCAGCAATGTGTATATTAATACACAGATCTTGTATCTTAATATCAATGTGTATCTCAATACACAGATCTTAAGTGTGTATCTTAATTTTATTAGCAACTCATTTGATTCGCCGTAATGGCTAATTACCAACGTACTTAATGGTTAATTACTTGCAGAGACTGCAGAGAGGACACTAAAATGTTTGTGCAGGTACCTAATAATTACTAATTACCATGATAGTATAATTAGTACTCGGTTAAGTGACTATCGCTATTATTAGATGTTGACATTAAATTTAGCGGCTTAGTTTTTCTATACTAACCATTATCAATAGGAATGAGATAGGTACGGTTACTCGTATGGTACCTTGATGTATAGTCTGGGTAGGCCCGAAAATGCCAGCCTCAACTGTTTGGTTGGTACAGAATTGTCTTGAAAAGTCTGCTCAAACCGGGGATCGAACTCGGGATCTCTCGACTACGGGCGGTAGACTCAACCGTCACGCCACGGAGGCTGGCTCTGTAGTTAACTTTCTCCATTTTACGAAGGGCAGATTCAGAACCTATGTATATGTATATTATAGTTATTATACACTACACATTCAATATAAAGATTAATTTATGCTGTTAAAAGAAAAGCGCCAACTTGCCAGCCACAATTTCTTGTCTGCCAATTACATACTGGTTTCTCATTTATGTATGTTAGGATAAGTAAAGAAAAAAAGTAAATACCTAAATTATTTATGTATAAATATTTTTTTTTAAAAAAGTGCAATAGTATGTAAACGCTGATCTCCATGGCTCAGTGGTTAAGAACATGGGTTGCTGACCCGAAGGTTGCGGGTTCGAATCCCGGCCGGAGTAGAAAATTCTGATCGAGTACATACAGCAGCGCCTGTCTATCTTTGGTAGATTGCTAATACACAGCAAGAATACATCAATGCAGAAGATATTAACTTTCTTTATTTTGGAGGTTTTTCTCTTTCATTCATTTCATCTTTAATTTCTTCTTTCCAATTTCAGTTTCAATTACACTCCATATATGTGGTGATGGAGGATACGTATGGAATGCAAAAGTAAAGGACCTTGAAGTAATGGGAAAGTGGTTCCGGGGCACAATATAAATTTGAAATTTGTACGTAATGTTCGTCTCCTAAGTCCACCCTAAAGATTTCCAAACAGGAAGTTAACACTAAAGTGTCAGATATATACTGACGGCGCGATGTAGCACTGAGAGTGTAAGCAGTTTAATGTTTGATGGGCGGAAATAGCGACAGCAATGAATATGATATTTTTTAGAATTTATAAGATAGAGAGAGGGAGAGGGAGAGGGAGAGAGGGAGAGAGAGAGAGAGGGAGAGAGAGAGAGTTTGAGAGAGAGAGAGAGAGAAAGAGAGAGAGAGAGAAAGAGAGAGAGAGAGATTTGCACCATGTGTTCAAAGTGTGGAGTTGTGTGTTGATTTTGACTTGCAAAACAAACATTTCAAATGTTCTTCATTTTAATTATTATCTTTTTTAAGGGATCATTATAATAATTGTGATTTTTGTTATTGCAATGTTCTTAGTTTCTTGGAATTCTTGAAAAGGGTCATTGGAATTACAGTATTTATTTTTTTGGCTGTCAGTAGCATTATGATTTTATTATTTCTATGACTATTTTTGTGTGAATTATTGCTGTTATTGATAATGCTGTTATTCATATTGTTGATAATACTGCTGTTGATAATGCTGTTGTTTATATTGTTGATAATGCTGTTGTTTATATTGTTGATAATGCTGTTGTTGCTTTTGTTGATAATGCTATTGTTGTTGTTATCTTTATTTTGCTCTTATTGTTGTATCTACCTATTTAATATTCTAATTGCTATTATCATTATGATCTTTCAGAATGTTTGTGTTGGCCTCTCGTCTTGTTGCATGTGGGATGAGAGTGTTGACTTCAGAGTTGTCAACATGTGTTCCAGTATCTGGTTTGTTCATTATGGTGGGCAATTTGGTAATGTGGTGTGGTGCGAGGGTTGCAGAGCATGTAAATGTGTTGACCTATCCCCGTGTGTGTGTTTTGCTAAGTGATTTGTGTGAGGATTGGTATGTTGGGAATAATTATTGAGGGCACGTTGGGTCTAATGTAAGGATTGGTATGTTGGCGATGATTGAGGGCTCTTCTGTTGGGTCTTGTGCAAGGATTGGTATATTGGCGATAATTGAGGGCTTTTCTGTTGGGTCTTGTGTACGGATTGCTATACATATTGGTGATAGTTGAGGACTCTTCGGTAAGTGGCAGGTTTGCGATAGTTGAGGAGGCACTTCAATTGGGTCTTGTACTCTTGTTACTCTTGTCAGTAAGGCGAGTTTGAGTAATTGTGATAAGAATCTTGTGAGTACCACACATAATATAGCTTTCTTATACTTGTACGTTCAATACAACTTTTCTCTTTCCTGGTTATACTGAATAAAATAGAGAGGTTAGTGATGGCATGGATATTCAGAACTATTACCTGCTGATGAGAGCAAATGAGCTCTAAACAGGTGTCCAGGTATGTTCTGATATTCATGTACATCTAATACAACGTCTCACTTTCCTGTTTATACTGAAATTGCCCCAGACCCTTCTAACATCTACTCCAAAATGTCTTAGATTCCCCAAGCAGTCCTAATCATTGGAGCTCACAATATAGAGGACTTCATTCCACTGATTAATGGGACGCAGTTCACAAAATAGGACGCACCGCTGACGCAACGTTCCATAACTCATCGGGTAAGTCACCGGTGTGGTTTTTGTCAACAGATTGTGGCATCCTGTGATCCTCCCAGTTTGTATCTTATTCACAAATACAGGGAAACACAAAATATGCGTTGTCTTACTCACCAAAAAGAAAATCTGTACCATCCCTTGCTCGTACTAATGCCCGAAAATAATAATGATGTGGTTGACATTGTTACTATAGTATCGAATTGGCTATTATTATAGTAATAACAACACTATAGTACAAGTCTCTGCTACACCAGCCTCCGTGACCTAACAGTTGTGACTACTGCCCGTAGTCCAGAGATCCTGAGTTCGAAAACCGGTCGGAGCAGATTTTTCACAAAGAAAATTCTGTTCCCTCCGTACATGTGAGGCTGGTATTTCCAGCCCTACCCAGACTGGGTGAAGTTAATGTGGGTAGCTGGTTCGATTCCCAGCGATTGGAGGGTAAAACCCCCGTACTAATCCAGGATTTCCTCTTTGAATGGCTAGACCAATTTTTTGGTAAAGAAAATGATTGGATCGGGGATCACCGGTAATTCCAATTGATTTCTTTCCCAAATGGTCTAACCATTTCTTAGATTCGACGCTCCAAGTGCCCATCCATGGTTTCCACAGCAACAGTTTGAAAAATGTAGCCTCTCTTGTATTGTATTGTATCTTTCAGCTCTTGCGTATCTCAGAAACCTCATCTTGTATCATCTATTACAGGAGTTTTCATCCTGTATCTTTTGAATATTTCTGAAGTCGCAATTCTATATCATCTATTTCAGAAGGTTTCATCCTGTATCTGTTGAACATTTCTGAAGTTGCAATTCTATATTATCTATTTCAGAAGGTTTCATCCTGTATCTTTTGAATATTTCTGAACTTGCAATTCTATATCATCTATTTCAGAAGGTTCCCCGCTCGTATCCAGCAGAGGCGGTGATGGTTTTCTGCGCTAATTAAGCGACGAGCGCTTGATTTATGGAGCGGCCCCGCTACTTGCAGACTTGAAGAAGGATTTCAACACAATGATTTGAGGACTAGGTACTTGCAGAGCTTAGAAACGATCTGAACAAAGGGACTTATGTATGTAACGTACTGGTTAGACGATGATGTTCTTTTATGTTAAAATTTTCTTTAAAATAGGTTACACAGAGTTCACAAATAGACTTTTTCTTTTCATCCAGGTCTTTGGCTTAGTTACATGATTTTTTGTGCCCACTGTTTGATCAATAATAAAGCCTTCATCTCCTTTCCAGCACAGGATATCCACTCTACGGTTGGAACCATCATCAGCCACATTCTTCAGCCCTAGTCATACTCCGCTCCTTATTCGAAATCCCGATAACTGGAAACTCTCGATAACTCGAAATGACGCTTCTATCCCTTAAATTTCGAGTTACCGAGATTTGCAATATTAATATTCCCAACAGACCCAAAGCCTGACACATAAGCAAAAGAGGCTCTACCTCCGTCTTATTATTGAAATAGAAAAGAAATGATACCTTCCGCTCTAATGAACAAAATAGAAATGGCTGCCGTCGCAATAAATCTGAATCCTCATAAATCATATTAAATACTGTAGGAGCTAACGACTAGATGACAAGATGTGCAACTTCTGTTTGAGATTCGCAGTGGTTACCAAAGCTGAGGAGTGAAGAGTATTTCAAGGATTTGGAATTGAGAATTCAGTGTTCAATTGTTCATGATGTAAAAATGAAAAGGTTTATGGTTGGTACTCAGGGGTTATAATATATGAAATGAAGAGGTTTTATATATCTGAATCCTCATAAATCATATTAAATACTCTAGGAGCTAACGACTAGATGACAAAATCTGCAACTACTGTTTCAGATTTTCAGTGGTTACCAAAGCTGAAGTGTCTTTCAAATATTTTACTTTATTATGTATTTATATTCTCCCTCATAGAGTACCTTGCATTTACTGATTATGTATGTGCTAAAAACGCAATCGAAATAAATCACAATGTATGAACAATTGCAAATAGGTAGTGTAATTGTTTTAATCTTAATAGCATAACACAAAGTTAAAAAAAAAAAACTAAAAATTCATAGAATTAAGAGCTAAAACACTAGGTAGTGGCTCGTTCGCGCTATAGAACTTTGCTTTAATATTAAAGACAAGTTGCATACTCATATCACTAATAAAAAAATGAAGGGGCAACACAACCTCTGTGTCACCCACAATATCCCCCTCCCCCTGGCTTTTCCTCTCACCGTACTGCGATGGATGTTATCACCTCTCAGCTTTCTTATCAGGAAACCATCGCGCATGACGCCACTCTGTCTACCACTGACGTCACACCATTCACACCCCAGCAACATTCAAGTAACACTATCAGCACCCCGCTTCACACCAAGTCAGGATGGCCGAGTGGTCTAAGGCGCCAGACTCAAGCGAAAGCTTCGCAGTGGAAAGCTGCGGCTGAGGAGATTTCTGGTCCTCGTCTGAGGGCGTGGGTTCAAATCCCACTCCTGACAAACCTTTTGGAAGGTGCGATTTTTTTAAATAGTTTAATCTTTTCGGTGTTTCGTCTATGGTATTTGCCCATGAGTCTTACTCAATACCTCAACTTAAATAAGCTGTTATAATAAAATATGTATTATTATTATTGAGTATTTAAATACTGGTTAATTTATCTAAATTACTGTCTTCTTTACCACTATTTTGTCTTTGAAACAATTTTCCTTGCAAATTTTAAGTAGAACCTGATTCGGAGGTCGTAGGCAAAAAGCTAGGCACCAGTTATGTTAATAATTTATTCTGTTGATTGAGGAGTGAGGACAGGTCTTAAACAATACTTTCTTGCTATTTCTGATATAAGGAGAGTTTTGATACAGTATTACTTTCGATGAATTTCTAATATTAGAAATTGGGTTTATTGTGTCTGTTTTTGTAAAAAAATAAATAATCCTTGTGCTCCGATTTCAATTTTTTTTATATATATTTTTTAATGGGATCAGAGAGATTTCGCCTACCAATTCGTAACAAGGTAAGAGTGTAGGCTTCACACAGTCACGTGACCATCCCCTTTCATCATCTCCCATTCTGAATCTCAGAAGGATCAATTTTTCCACACTTGACCCTAACTCCGGGTCCAAACTAAATACTAACAAAAAGTGAGAAGTTATGTAAAAGAAAACGAACTCACAAGACCGTGTGAATTGGAAAACGAGAAGCACATTGCCCATTTTGATTTTTGACTGTACTTGAAAGTGAAGAGCGCAAAATATTTGATCCCGCCGGGGTTCGAACCTGGGGTGCGTGGCAGCCCCGTGCGCTATCAACTCGGACAAGTTGACGAGACCTTGAGAGAGCACAAAATAGTGAGATATAAGACATGGTATGGTGAGAAGTGAGGCATCACGTGCAAGCTATCAGAGGTCCACCTCCCAGTCCGGGATACGAACTAGGAGGCCATGCCTTGGAATTCTGGGCGGAGGAACTGTGGGGTCCGTCCCAGGGGCGGCTGAGGAAGTGCTCTTTGGGTGAATAAATAAATTGACGACGAAAAAATAAATAATAAGGAACAAAAGACCGAAAAAAATAATACTTTCTATACCTTATACTCGTAGGTAATCATCATCATCATAGAGTGGGGTCATCGTGAACGATGGTAGCCAGACAGTGGAGGAATGATTCAGCACTTCCACCACTGTCTTAACAAGGAGGCTAATAACTGACAAGGGCCCCCAGAACCAAGCAACAAAATATCTTAACCCTTTTTTTTTTAGAGAAGGGGAAAAATATTCTATGATCAAGCGAGAAGGTTTTTTTACCGTCTAAAAACCCCTAATTTATGTATTTTTTTATGTTTGCCCAGGAACAGCCGAGTGGCATTACGTCAGGGCCTTCGAATCCCAGTTTATGCTAATAATCTTTAGTGAAAAGTAACCACCAGGCGAGATTAATTCTCAAAGCATTCTCTACCACCTAACCTTTAGAATCTTATTTTTATGTGGTTACAAAATCAAATAAATGAGAAAAAATTCACACACTGGGTGGGACTCGAACCAAAGGATCCCAACGCTATCTGGATTACCAGACTAGAAATAAATTTATTGCAGTGGGTTGGATTCGAACCAACCGATCCCTGCGCTACCTGATATTTTTTTTTTTCATGCCAGGTGCCACAACTATTCACCGTACCAACTTACACCCTACGGACTCTGCCCTACTCAGGCTGGTTCTCCTACCTGAACCTATGGCCACGCCCCTCGTGAGTTACCTTGCTGGTCACTTGGACGTCTAAATAGCCCAGGCTCTACAATCAACACAATCTACAAGCCTGGAGTACCTACCTGAGCTACACGATTTACTTCCGAGTCTAAACTATCTAAGTTAAGGGCGGAATTATTAGACGTTTTTGTAATGCTTCTATGGCGCTTAGTCACGAATTGCGTACTGCCGATGCCTTACCGAAATATTTTTTCATAAATTCAGAATTTAAAAAAAATTGGGCTGTATCATTTAAAACAAAATTCAAAATAATCTGTTCATTTATTCTAGTGACAAGGGGGTACAGATTGTTTGTTTTTTTTTTACTTTCTAGTACCTATAATTCATAGAAAGTATTATTTTTCTAGCAATACAGGCGGTTTTTTTTTAAATATCAGAATAATTGGAATTTCACGAGCAAATGGAGGGTAAAACTTCCCTGACCTTAGCAGCAGATGAAACGGACGAAAACCCCCAAAAATCAAAACGAGTTTCACGAGAAAGTGCTGTGTCCGCGCAGATGTCTTTATCTTGGAAACAGATACCTGGGCTACAAATTACAAGATATCTCGAGAACAAGATAGCCGCTGCTACAAATTACAAGCCGCTGCCACGTTCAGTGCATGCGACCCCGCCCACCCCCTCGGTACCCGGTGCCCTTTCACTCCCACACCAGAGGTGCGTTTTTGGTTCAGGGATTTAAGATACTCTGTGAGGACACATTCTGTTTGGACTCTATTGAATGTCAAAGTTTGAAAAGAAATTTCCCACTCTGTCAATTTGCTATGTAGCCAGCGTCGATGGCATGTTGAATACACCGGTTCCCTTCAGAACACCGAAGTTAAGCGACATCCAGCGAGGTTAAGACTTGGATGGGTGACCATTCAAATTCTAATTCTCGTGACGCTGGCTTTTCCCGGCCCCACTCAGGCTGGGTGAGGTCAATGTGAGTAGCAGGTTTGTGAGTTTCCTGCGAATGGAGGGTAAATCCCCCGTCGTGATATGACCATGGCAGTTGAAAGCGACGTTAAACCCCACTTAAAAAAAAAAAAATTTGCTATGTCTGATAGTTTGGCAAGGAAAAACTTTTGCTTCTTTTTCAGAGTGCGGCCTTCAGAATGCGGCCCAATGCCGCACATTGTTTCGGCCGCAGCTTGGCCCCACTGAGATGGTCTGCGGCTGGCCGCGAGACACGTATGGACTAATAGTACCTCAAGGACTCGAGCTAAAGGCTTCACCAGTAAGAGCTAAAAGCTTCACCAGTAAGAGCTAACGTGGAGCTAAAGGCTTCACCAGAAGGAGCTAACGTGTAGCTAAAGGCTTCACCAGTAAGATCTAAAGGCTTCACTAGTAAGATCTAAAGGCTTCACCAGTAAGAGCTAAAAGCTTCACCAGTAAGTGCTAACGTGGAGCTAAAGGCTTCACCAGTAAGATCTAAAGGCTTCACCAGTAAGAGCTAAAAGCTTCACCAGTAAGAGCTAACGTGTAGCTAAATGCTTCACCAGTAAGAGCTAACGTGTAGCTAAAGGCTTCACCAGTAAGAGCTAACGTGTAGCTAAAGGCTTCACCAGTAGGAGCTAACGTGTAGCTAAATGCTTCACCAGTAAGAGCTAACGTGTGGCTAAAGGCTTCACCAGTAGGAGCTAAAGGCTTCAGTAGTAGGAGCTAAAGGCTTCACCAGTAAGAGCTAAAGGCTTCACCAGTAAGAGCTAAAGGCTTCAGCAGTAGGAGCTAAAGGCTTCACCAGTAAGAGCTAAAGGCTTCACCAGTAAGAGCTAAAGGCTTCACCAGTAAGAGCTAAAGGCTTCACCAGTAAGAGCTAAAGGCTTCACCAGTAAGAGCTAAAGGCTTCACCAGTAAGAGCTAAAGGCTTCACTAGTAAGAGCTAAAGGCTTCACCAGTAAGAGCTAAAGGCTTCACTAGTAAGAGCTAAAGGCTTCACCAGTAAGAGCTAAAGGCTTCACCAGTAAGAGCTAAAGGCTTCAGCAGTAGGAGCTAAAGGCTTCACCAGTAAGAGCTAAAGGCTTCACCAGTAAGAGCTAAAGGCTTCACCAGTAAGAGCTAAAAGGCTTCACCAGTAAGAGCTAAAGACTTCACCAGTAAGAGCTAAAGGCTTCACCAGTAAGAGCTAACGTGTAATCATTAGAAGGTCCTAGAGCTAATATTAACTCTACAAGGATTGAGATGTCTTCTCTCAGCTAAGTGATGAGGAATGCAACTAGCTAACCAGAGTAATGAGTGCCCGAATACTCATTAGGATACAGGGTGCTGCAGAATCCTGCTCCTTCAACATTGAGACGTCTTCTCCCAGAGAGCTAACCAGATTAATGAGAGTGCCCGAATACTCATTTCAAAGTTATTGTTATTTTTATATTTAAAGAAAGTTGTTATAAATTTCCTGTGAAGGTACATATTATGTAAAATAATCTATATTTAAAATAATATAAAACCACCTGTAAATAAACATCGTCATTGTCTACTTCAAAACACAAGTAACAAGAGTACTGTGTCTTATATGGCAAGCATCGATTGTGATGTCAGTTGTTTGTAAATAAATTTTTCTTTCTTTATCTCTATCTAAAAATATCTAGATATATTTAAAAAGATATATCTAAAACATACTGAGAACTTACGTCTCACCCGGTAAGCGTGGTGTGAGTGCACCAAATCAATTCTGATTTGGAAGCAACTTCACGAAAGACCCAACCAGTGAACTTACAAGCATCAAGATGTCTTAATTATGTATAGCAGCTCTTCTCACATGATCATTCTCTTCTCTTGGGAAGCTACATTACTATTAGAATCAGGAGACCCTGGGTATCTAGTGAACTACCATTAGTTCAACCTATGTCAGAAGATCCTCTGCTATCTACATTACTATTAGAATCAGGGGACCCTGGGTATCTAGTGCACTACCATTAGTTCAACCTATGTCAGAGGATCCTCTGCTATCTACATTACTATTAGAATCAGGGGACCCTGATTCTAATGTAGATAGCAGATTCTGAGAAATGTAGATAGCTGATTCTGAGGTGTCTTCTAAATGAAATAGGTAATAATAATAATAATACTCTGTAGTGGAAGGTAACCACCAGGCGAGGTCAATGCTCAAAGCGTTTCTACCACCTAACTGTTAACCACTTGACTACCAGTGCACTTAGTCGCCAGTTACGCCAGGTACGCCAGGTAACTACAGATCAAAAAAAAAACTAGAGTTTCTTAGATGTAGATGGTTTAGCTCAGATTTAGCTTCTGCAACAAATACTTGCCCAAAATGGATCCACTAATTTCAAAATATCAGGACTATATCAGTCTATCCCGGTAGCTCAGTGGTAAAGGCGGCGCGGCGGTCTGGTAATCTAGAGGTCGCGGGTTCGAAACCCAGCCGAGGCATGACATGTTATCCTCCCATTTGGGATTTTTACCACATAATAATACGTTTTGGGGTTACTGCTGGAATAATGGGACTAGGTATGTTTAAAATAGGTGCATACATGTCGGTTTGACATAGATAACTGCCTTATTTAGACAAACTAGTTAGTCTAGTAAAATTCTTAGTTAGCCAAATTATATAGATTTGATGTTTATCAAATGCATATTGAAGGTCATACGGATTGAATTTACAAGTTAGCCTGGTTAAGTGCAGAGTCAGTCAAATTATACAGATTCGATGGTCTATCAAATGCATATTTAAAATCAGGATGTTTACATCACAGAACTTTTTTTCTTGAAACACTATCATTATTTTGATTAAAAACTTCATCATAAGAAACATGGTAACGGTGGATAATAAAATTCTCTATGCTTGATGCACGTGTAGACGTGTAGGCTCCAAAATATTTCAGCTAGAGCCCATGGACCTCAGGTGATGGAAAGTTGAACTTAACACGTATGAGACGGGTCCTATTTTCTATAGTTTGTACGCTGGGACGGCTTCAAATTAGGGTATGTGTTCAAAATATGACAACAACAAAAAAAAATTGGGACGGGCGAGTACAAAAATATGTTAATAATAGCATTATCTGTGCCCACCGGTGGGTCACATCACAAGGGAAATTGAAAAAAAAACGTGACCCACCGGTGGGCACGCCGTCTCATACGTGTTAAGTTCCGAAAAGGAAGCTCAAAGTCAAGCTCATTCTACTGAAGCTTTTTTTAAATAAAAAAAGGCAGTTGTGCCCCTGAACCGCTTTTGCATTACTTCAGGGTACTTTACCTTTACATCCATGCCATTCTGGAAACGAAAAAACTCCGTCAGAATTTTCCGCTGTGGCCGGAATTCGAACCAACGGATCCCTACTCTACCTGGATTACCAGACTAGCGCCTTAACCACTTGACTACCAGATATGACATTGCAAATAAGACCTAGGACCTTGGTGCTCCTCAGAACTACCTCTGTTAACTTTCTTTCACCTCATACAACTTCACCTACCAGTCCTACCACATACAGATACACATGTTGATTTTTTCCTTTTTTTTTCACCATTTTAGTATTAATATCAATTATTATTATTAATTAGTTATTACCTTAATAATTTAGTTATATACTTAAACAGGTTTTTTATAGCTAGGAACTAATTATTGTATAGTTACCAATGGATCCGTCCGTATTTTGTTGTATAAATAAATAGTTTAGGCAATCAAGCCATGTAAAATCCTCCTGACTCCAGACCATGTATCCACCAATTCCACCATGGTCCATGAATAGGAATCCATGGTCCATGTATAATATGTACCAGTACCTATATCAATCCTTGGTCCATGGTAAATGAATCCATGGTCCACTGATCGGTGACATTGTCACCTCAGAATCCCAGGTGAGCTTGTCACCGATCCACCAGCTCACACTTGGCCACAATTTATCTCCTCCCAGGTTGCTGGATGCATAGGAATGGCCGCATTATCATTGGAAGCTGCTTAATCAGCGCGCCACTAACAAGTTGAGGTCCCATTCGATCACCTTTTAGCCCCTTGAAGTTTGACTTTTTCAAACTCTAAAAATATTTTGATTTTTGTTAAGTTGAGGTCCCATTTGGTCAAATTTAATCCCCTTTAAGTTTGACTTTGTCAAACTGTAAGAATAACTTGATTTTTGTTATCTCGAGGTCCTATTTCGTCAACCTTAAGCCCTTTAAGTTTGACTTTTTCAAACTGTAAGAATCAAACTGTTTGATTTTTGTTAAGTTGAGATCCCATTTGGTCAACCGATTAGGGCCGATTATATAATAGGAGTACCATAAGGGTAAGCCAGACTATCCTTCAAGCCGGACTATAGTGTGCTGTGATTGGCTTAAACTCCGACTTGTCGTACATTGGTCTGACTTCATTTTGTTGTGTTCCTATTTTAAAATTCGGACTTTTTGAAGAAAAAAGAATAAAAATTAACGTAACTAAATAACTACAAGGAATCCTTCCGTAGATCGCCTACCTACGTTTCCATCACAACCGATCTCAGTAGCTTGATCGATAAGGCGGCGGACTTGTAATCCGGAGGTCGGTGGTTCAAAGCCCAAGTTGAGCAAATATTTTAGTAAATCAAGTATCACAGTCGTTATATCAAAACATGATATGATAACTTAACTCTCATCTGCCTAACACTACATCGGTCAAGCCTACAAAAGCGGGTTAAAGGGTTCGAATAAAAAAATCCGAGAATCACATCTTCCAAATTTTCAAACGAGGTATAAAAACACTCTGTTTATGGCGTAGTGATGCCTCACTCCCAGATCACACAGGGGTCTTCCTAATTAGGCTCTAATTTAAGAGACCCATAAAATACATCTCTTCGAGCACCCAAAATATTATCTCTTTCTTTTTTTCTCGAAAATTTTCAAACATTTTTATTAGTGAATCACTTTGAGGACGGAGAGATTTGGAATGGATTTGAATTCAGATCGCGGCGGCTCTAAGAGGCAAAGTGCATAGATTTTAACTTTATAACTTACCTATGATAATAATAATACTCTTTAGTGGAAGGTAACCATCAGGCGAGGTTAATGCTCAAAGCATTTTCTACCACCTAACCCTTAGAGTCTTATTATTATGTGGTCACAAACTCAAATGAATGAGGAAAAATTCTTGCACTGGGTGGGATTCGAACCAACGGATCCCTCCGCTACCTGGATAATCAGACTTGCGGCCTTAACCCCTTGACTATCCGTGCACAATAAACCTAGAAAATAAATCCTCTTAGAGCAAGCTACAATACAGACTATTGGTGTCCACAGTGGATCCCGTTTCATGGCTACGAAACAGTAAAGGATGTAAAAATTCATATTTAATGTAAAAAAAAACTCATCCACATAGAAGAAGAGTTGTTGCAAGCTCAGAAAAGTTAATAGGTGGCATAGCTTATGTGAATTATGTTATTATTGAGCCACTATGTTTAAGTATAAGGCAAAATAGACTTTTTTGTTGTTGTAAACCATGTTGTGAAAAAATAGAGAACTAAAAACTGAAGTAAAGAAAAAATTAACTAACGAAACTTTGCTTAATTTACTGTGTGAGAAGTGATGTCCCGGTTGAGATTTAAACCCGCCACCTATTGAATACCAGTCAGATGCTTTGACCACTCTCCCCGGTTGTTCCAAAATACGCCCAAATGCACCCAATAAAATAAAAAAAAACGACAGCCGACCTCCATGGCCCAGTGGTTAAAATCACTGGTTACTGACCCGGAGGTTGCGGGTTCGATTCCCGGCCGGAGCGGAAATTTCTGACCGAGTTTTTCGGTTACCGGAATGGCATGGATGTAAAGGTAAAGTGCCCTGAAGTAATGCGAAAGCACAACTACCTAAAAAATTTAAAAAAAAACGACAGCGTCAACACACTGAAACACACGCCGGCACTCTTAATCCCAATCATAAAATCGTTCACAAGTCGGAGAAATACAGATAATAAAGAACGGAATCAGGAGAACCGAGAAAACAGTTAAACGTGATGATAATGATAGCGATATAAACGTTGACGCGGAGCGAAGAATTAGGGAATCAGACGAAACTGAACGACTCATAAATCTGGAAAAGAATGATGATATCATTGAGAGACTTGAGGGAACTGGAGACGATGATGAGGCCTCACTGAAAACACATAAAAATCCAACATCCGAAAATATCAGACCTATTAGACCGATTCCCTGATTAGGTGTATTTGTACCAGTGACGTGGATTATAATAATAATAGTTTTATTTTTATTGTTGGTTTACCTTACGATGTATACAATTCACTTATATCTAGTCCTTAAAACTAACTTGAATATAATATATTTACTTATTTTAAAAACAAATAATAAAACGAGGAGAAAACTATTGAAATATAGTAAAAGGTTGACTAGATACTCGTAGATTCATGTGTTAAGAAAGACAGAGGAGAAGGAAAGTGGATATTGGCAGAAATCTTAGAGGTAGTAGGAATCATCAATGTTCATAGATTTTTTTTGTGTTCATGGATTTTTTTGAGGATGGGAAAGCTCATGACGAAAAGTGTGGGACTCAGACATGGACCACCCGGTATACATGGCTGTCTACCCTAACTAAAACCCACGGCTCCTCATCAATACTAAACCACACCGCTGTGGGATTGTTAAATATTATCTCTACAAAAAGTTCATGGAATTAAAAAAAAAAAAAATACAGAACTTTCCTTGTAAGAAAGTAATACCAGTATTTATATGTAGTAATTTTTTCAATTCACCAGAAAATTCTATTAAAGTGAGGGTTTAAAATCAAAGTAAATAGACAAAGTTGGATTAACGCTGAAAATGACATATTTGAAAATGATACATGTGATCATAAATGAAATGACATGTCTTTATGACAACACTGAATTTTAGTTTATTATTATTAGCAAAGTGCTCGTATTAAAACTTAGCTTATTAAGAAAAAGTCTAAAAAGAAGCAAAAATGCACTATTAATCTGCTCTAATCATGTTTTTATTTATTTAAAGTGACAGAGATCTAACTCGATTATATTTGAAATTTACAATTGAAAGATTCCTGTGCATATCGGAAGTGCTATTCATCCTAAGAGGTGGAAAAGAAAAAAAAAATCCAAAACGATAATAACTTTTAATATTCCCAGACTTTTTGGGTGTCTTAGATTTTCCTTTTCTCAAAAATAATAATAATAATAATAATGAATAAAAATTTATTACCAAACACACCACTGCTTGGAAATCAGAATTCCTGGAAGGTGTTTTTTTTTTAAGTGGGGTTTAACGTCGCTTTCAACTGCCATGGTCATATCACGACGGGGGTTTTACCCTCCATTCGCAGGAAACTCACAAACCTGCTACTCACATTGACCTCACCCAGCCTGAGTGGGGCCGGGAAAAGCCAGCGTCACGAGAATTAGAATTTGAATGGTCACCCATCCAAGTCTTAACCTCGCTGGATGTCGCTTAACTTCGGTGTTCTGAAGGGAACCGGTGTATTCAACATGCCATCGACGCTGGCTCTGGAAGGTGTGAGAGAAGATCTGATGGACAGGTTAGCTCTCCAAATGAAACCCCTTCAAAATTGTAAGATAGGCTTTGTGCTTTTCGCTTCTTTTACATAACTTCTCACTTTTTGCAAGTATTTAGACTGGACCGGGAATTAGGGTCAAGCCAGCGAGCGGATTGATCCTTCTGTGATTCAGAATGGGAGATGATGAAAGGGGATAATCACGTGACTGCGTGAAGCCTACACTCTTACCTTGTTACGATTTGGTAGGCGAAATCTCTCTGATCCCATTAGAAAATATAATATTCATATTGCCCTCCCCTACATCTAGTTCTCACTTATCCCCTGATCCCTGATATCACATTAAGAAGCTAGTAGAAAGAAATTAATTTTGAGTGGGTAACAGACTTGTTTTCAAAGGATAAAGCCATAGTCAATCCTATTCAAGAGTTTGAAAGATTATATTCTTAAATCGTCCCTGACGGTCCCTATAGGACGGGACCGATGCGATGAGATGTTGAGTGATGACGTCAGTGGGTAACAGACCTATTTCTAATGGCTAGTGCTAGTGGGTTAAACCAGACAAGGAAAAACGCTTGCATACGAGTCTGCAACCATTGGGACATTTTCATGTTTTTTTTTCGTTACATAATTTCGTTACATAATTTCGTCACATAATTTCGTTACATAATTTCGTCACATAATTTCGTTACATAATTTCGTTACATAATTTCGTTACTTAATTTCGTTACATAATTTTGGTTATGTGCCAGAGCAAAGACATGAAAATGTCAAAAAAACATGTCAGTAACTTAGATTACTTAGAATCTCATTAATAGTGTATTTTGGGGTCTGTGCTCCAGCTTGACCCAGATGAGATTTCTTTTGCTGTTTTGACCTAAATTGTGCAACTTTCCTCTAACTTCCCCTCTTTTCCTGTTATAGTCACCTCCCACTTTTGGTTTTTCTCCTCAACCCTTGAACTTTAGCTCTGACTGAAGCCGTAGGGGGTAATCAGTACTCTTTTGTCTTTTGACCTAATAACATCTAAAAGTGCGACCAATTAAAGTTAATATATTGTGTTTCGTTCGAGACTTCTGCAGGCACAACAGGTAATTATAATTTCAGCCTTTTGTTCCCTTACTGAGCCTTCTCAGTATAGGTTGAGCCTTCTGTTCCCTTACTGAGCCTTCTCAGTATAGGTTGAGCCTTCTGTTCCCTTACTGAGCCTTCTCAGTATAGGTTGAAACTTTTGTTCCCTTACTGAGCCTTCTCAGTATAGGTCGAGCCTTTTGTTCCCTTACTGAGCCTCTCAGTATAGGTTGAGCCTTCTGTTCCCTTACTGAGCCTTCTCAGTATAGGTTGAGCCTTCTGTTCCCTTACTGAGCCTTCTCAGTATAGGTTGAAACTTTTGTTCCCTTACTGAGCCTTCTCAGTACAGGTTGAGCCTTCTGTTCCCTTACTGAGCCTTCTCAGTATAGTTTGAAACTTTTGTTCCCTTACTGAGCCTTCTCAGTATAGGTTGAGCCTTCTGTTCCCTTACTGAGCCTTCTCAGTATAGGTTGAGCCTTCTGTTCCCTTACTGAGCCTTCTCAGTATAGGTTGAAACTTTTGTTCCCTTACTGAGTCTTCTCAGTATAGGTTGAAACTTTTGTTCCCTTACTGAGCCTTCTCAGTATAGGTCGAGCCTTTTGTTCCCTTACTGAGCCTCTCAGTATAGGTTGAGCCTTCTCAGTATAAGTTGAGCCTTTTGTTCCCTTACTGAGCCTTCTCAGTATAGATTGAGCCTTCTGTTCCCTTACTGAGCCTTCTCAGTATAGGTTGAGCCTTCTGCGTCTCCTTAGGCCCCCGGCCTGTCTCCTGGTACCTATGCATTTGGTACTAGTCGAGCCGTTCCTCAAGAATTTGAGCCGTGGAGTTGACCTTGTCCTCCCTCCTTCACGGATGCGTCTTCTTAGAACCCCGGCCTGTCTCCTGGTACCTATGCCTTTAGTACCAGGCGGGCCGTTGCTGAAGATTTCGAGCCATGGACTGGAATTTGTCCTCCCTCTTGGCGGGCGCGTCTCCCTAGATCCCCGGCCTTTCTTCTGGTTCGTATGCCTTCGATACAAGTTGAGCCGTGGACTAGACCCTGCCCCTCCTTACCTTGGCTTGGGTGCGTCTCTCTAGACCCCTTGCCTGTCTCCTGGTATCTATGCCCCTGGTACCAGTCGAGCCGTCACTCAAGATTTTGAGCCGTGTGCTGGACTCGGTCCTTACTTGGTTTGGGTGAGTCTCCTTAGACCCCTTGCCCTTCTCCTGCTGCCTAGACCCCTGGTATCATTTGAGCCGTTGCTCAAATGATTCCCTCCTTGGCTTAGGTGCGTCTCTCTACACCCCTTGCCTGTCTCCTGGTACCCATACCTTTGGAACCAGTCGAGCCGTTGATCAGGATTCGAGCCGTGAAATGGTTCTTCGTCTGAATTTCGCTTGGGCGCGTCTCCCTGACCCCCTTATCCTTTCTCGTCGAGCCCTGTTTCGGATATTGCATCGTTGCTCAATAATTTAAGCGCGTTATCTACTTGACTACCAACGGTAGTCTTTGGGAGCTCTCTGTGACCTGCCGTCTGACAATGACGTCCTGTCTTGCCTGAAGGATGCGGCAAAGAAGTTTCTACCTGATGGCTGGAGGAATCGGACGCTGATCAACTCGATCGACTTAGGCTTTGAAGTGGATGCAACAGTCCTTAACAAGCTTCGGTTTGCCCTCCCCACACTGCATATAGTTCGGGCCTTTGATCCAAGTGCGTCAGTCTTGAAGGAATACCAGGGATATGAAAAAGCAGATCCGTGGATCATCGCAGTCACACGATATCATGGCTCAGGCTGTAACTCCTCTAAAATCGGAGCTCATTTCTCGCGAAGCAGCGGACAGAATCCTGGTTGGAAATGTTTCCATACCAGTCTCCAGATAATCGTCCCTGTCAATAGAGTCTCCGGAAGATTCTGGGACACAAAAAACTCTTGACGAACGCTTCCAAGAACAAGAAGACAGGCGGATGGGAAGGACGAATGACGCCATGAATTTTCTCTTCACCAGGCTCTAGCCGACTCATGTTCAACCGATACGTCCAGAACGATGAGTTGTCGGCGTCTGACCCTTCGGAAGCCTCGTATTCTGAGGGTGACTATTTTCTTCCGGAAGCTCCTCCCCTGTATGGCGAGCACGAGGAAGTTATAGCGACTCCAGACCTTCCGTTCGATTTTACCCCCTGCGTAAAAGAACGTGAGCCGGATGTTCCTCTTCCAGCTCCTGAAGCTAAAATAAATAGCCGCAAATGTCAGAATCTCAATTCTACAAGTTGGAACAGCATTAGATACATGGTATCTTCGCTTATGGTATCTTCGCTCGCCTGCAGCCAAATTCGGAACTGAAGGCCAAGTGCATGAGCGGATCTCCTGGCTTATATGGACGGAGCTTTTGGGATATTATCCCACGGCTTAATTCTTCAACGTCCTGCACTGGCAGACGCCTCGAACAAGATCGTTGCGGCACATCCATCTGTGAAGTCGTTGAAGAACGACCTGATTAAAGAACTTCCGATAGGCTTCTTCAGTACGCAAGCGGAAAGAGATCCTAAACGATTGCCAGTCGGAGAAACAGTACCAGCGATTTAGGTCCCGCGTCGGATTCTGAAGGAAATTTCTCCTTCGGAAGACTAATTGTTTGAGCCCAAGGCCTTACTCGAAGCTGTGAAATCACACTCTTCTTCTTCTTCTTCTCGCCCACGACCTTAGAGAATAGAGAAAATTTACGGGATAGCGTCAGTCAACAATATTGTTCTCTGAGCAGAGTACATCCCAGAGATGTACAATATCGCAGACAGTCTATCCCGCTCAAATCTAATTCCCAATCTAATTAACTTCACCTATATTTCGGGTCTGGGGAAAACCGGTCATAGACTTCTTTGCGTCAGCAAAGTCGGCAGTCGTTCCATGTTACGTTTCTCGCTCAGCTCGAGATGTTCAAGCAAGGTCTCTAAAAGAGGCATCCTCTTCAGAGAATGGAACTTCCCGCTAGCATGGGTATTCCTACCCCTCCCCTGCTTCCTCGAGTCCTGAACCAGCTGAACTCAGCTCATGGCGTATTTATCATAATTGCTGCGTCCTGGGAAAATGCGTTGTGGCGCCCAGATCTGCTGAGGAGAGCAGTTTACCAACCAATCACTCTGAAGGATCTGAACGAGTGCCTAGTAGACCTGTCCACAGGAAAAGCTCCCCCGGTTGGCGCCCTTCTAAGTTAAAAACCTACAAAGCTCCTTGGGAAAGGTGGCTCTCATGGTCGTCAGTTAGAATGTTTCTCGAAACAATCCTTCCCCCAGGAAGTCGCAAGATTTTCAGCTTTCTTCACACTGAAAACTTTGCGTACAGTACAATTCTCGTTCACAAATCGGTTGTGTCAACCTTTGCGGACCCCTGTGTGGCCAAATTTCTATGTTCTCTGCACTACAAAAATTAGTACAATCCTAGTAAACAAATCAGTAGTCTGTACTTTTGCAGATCCATCTAGAGCTTCTCAACTTCCTAGCAATCCAATTGTTCAACAAGTTCTAAAAGCTATTAGTGAAAAGCTATTCCTGAGCATAGAGCTATTCCTGAGCAAAAGCTATTCCAGGCAGGCGAAAACGTTCCTAACTTATTCGCCCAAAGAGCAAAAGAAATGCTCTGTCTGAGCAAAGAGGAATCCTTACTGGCTTTTAACAGGCCACTGTACCCTCAACTACCGTCTGAACAAATGGACATTGCTCAAGACCTAAAATGCAGTCTCTGTAAAGAGGCCCCAAAGACAGCAAAACAAATTCTCTGTGAATGTGGAGCAGCCCACACGCTCGACTGAAACACTTCTCAAGGCTGATTCTAACACCTAAAGAAGTTACCGAAATCAGTCCTAAAAGAATCTTAAGCTACATTAATAGCTTTGAACTCTTTTAGAGTTACAGGGGCATGTCACAAAAGATCTATTTAAGGTCGCAGTGACAAAAAGCTTTCGTAGCCGACAGCCCTACTTATACCAATACCAATACTTGGCTTTCATATAATTTTGTACATATACGAGTATACGTAAATCTTGTACATTCATATATATCTATCTTTCTCTCACAATTAGTGAAAATAGATTTAAGTGTTCCTGTTTAGTTAACACCCTACACAAAATCTACTGTCTTCTAGTTTTATTGATATAACTCATGTTATACTCCTTATAGAATCACAGTACTCTGACTTACACCGGCAGATTACAAACACATCTCATCTGGGTCAAGCTGGAGCACAGACCCCAAAATAGAAAAGTTTTTCCCCCGGAGGGTAAAAAACTATTATTTTGGGTCTTGCGTAAGCTTGACCCAGGAACAAGTTCTTGCCGGTGAAACGGCAAATGAGGTACTGATTACCTCCTACCGCTTCAGTCAGAGCTAAAGTTCAAGGGTTGAGGAGAAAAACCAAAAGTGGGAGGTGACTATAACAGGAAAAGAGGGGAAGTTAGAGGAAAGTTGCACAATTTAGGTCAAAACAGCAAAAGAAATCTCATCTGGGTCAAGCTTACGCAAGACCCAAAATAATAGTTTTTTACCCTCCGGGGGAAAAACTTTTCTATCCTAAACGGTAACAGACATTGAAATATTCATGAGAGTTGACCCAACCTTCAAATAAGCTAATATGGGATCAATACCCAGCCTGACTGGGGCCCTCTAAGGAATTCTTTTTTGCTAAAAATTATTGCCCCAAAAAATAAAGGAATACGAGTTTTTGCGTTTTTTGAGTCGTTTTCGAGAAACCCAGGCCTTGGTGAGACTTTATGGAAGTCCTGTATACAAAGGTACCTAGCTACCTAGTTGTCTCCTTTTTAGTAAGCATTCCAGTTTTTGGTCTTACATCAAATTCTGAACAGATAGGTACCAAAAAGGAGGTCCTAATTATACGTGTACCAATAATTTTATGAGGGATCAGGCACGTTTAAATTATAAACACGTCTGTCGGGAACTGACTACTGACTACTCTGGGATAACCACCTTTACCTTCATAATGATTTTATAATAGAAGTTGTTGAGGACAGCTACCTTAATTTAGGTCAAGGTTTACCCAAAGCTAGTTTCTCATGAGTGGGCTTAATTTTTATTTTATTTTTTAATGATTAACGTCGCTTTCAACTGCATGGTCGTATAACGACGGGGGTGTAACCCTCCATTTGCAGGAAACTCACAAACCTATCACCCACATCAACGTCACCCAGTCAGGGTTGGGCCGGAATGCCAGCATCACCAAGTCTTCACCTCGCTGGACGTTGCTTAACTTTGGTGATCCTACGAGAACCGGTGCAGTCAACGCACTATCGACGCTGGCTGAGCGGGCATGATTTCCGTGAGCATTGTGTTATTGTTAGAGCGCGCAATTATCTCAGTGGTAAGATTCTCGCTTGCCATGAGGAGGGTCCCGGGTTCAAATCCCGGAAATTATCGGCAGGATAGCTTCCGGTGAGCTCGTGTTGGCCTAGCAGGCCAGTATCCAAATGGGAAGAGGCGTCAATTTCTGGCATAGGTACCTACATTAGAACCTATGGAATAATTACGCCTAAATAATTGTAGTGTATGCAACACGCTTGTAATTGACCATATTGTGTATGTGTATTGTGTAGTGTTAATGAAGGCGTACCATGGACATTTAGAGGTCCACCTATAATCTATATCCTACACACTATGGAATTGAGGTTTATTACTCACCACAAAATTTTAGAATATTGAATTAAGAGGTTTAGTACCTAGGGTTTAAGGTAGGTACTATTGAATTTTGATAGTTCTGTTACAAAAAAAGTTGAGAAGACTGGAATTCTGAGGTCTACTAGAGTTTAAATTTTTATAATACAATTTTAAGATATTTTTTTATTTCCGAAGATATTTTTAATAAATAAATTAATTAATCGGCTATAAAAGAAACCGGAGTTGCTGGAAACCAAGTTGTAGTGTATCTAGGTGATGTCGAGAATATTTTTTTTTATTTTTATTTTAAATGTAAAAAGAATATCTTTATACAATTATACACAATTATTTAATATTTATATTGCTGTGGCGTGTTTTATTAGTACATACAGGGTACATAATTCAAATTTTTATCTATTGCATATCTCTCTTTTTTATAGAAAAAATATTCTTAATACACCCGACACAAAACAAATATACACACGGGTATGTAGAGTCGTACATATATCTCGACAACAGCCTAGAGGTCTTATTAAATTTTCTTTTGATGTGTAGAGATTTCCAATGGTGCCTTTGTTCGTATTCCTAATATACATTAAAATACTGCTTTTATATTATTTGTTTTTTTTTTCTCAGTATTTTGTGTTTAAATATTTGCATACTATAAAATTCGAATACCTCTTTGTTGAGTTGTTTTCGAAATGTAGAAAAAAACCTCTACTAGATTTTGAAATTCTATTTAAAAAAATCAAGGTAGGTGTAAGGTAGGTATGTACCTTTTTTCGTTTTTGTTTTATTATTATAAAAAGTTGTGCCCGGAGCCGATTTATTATTATTTCCGAGGGCACTCTAACCTTTTATTTCCATGCCATTTCGGAAACGGAGAAACTCGTTCGGAAATTTCTGCTCCGACCGGTATTATTATTGTTATTATTATTATTATCTTAGAAGCCAAATAAAAATGGCTTAGGATGGGTTCTCTGTATACAAAAAGTAAAGAAAATAAAACATTGGGTGAAAGAGATTGCTCAAGGCAATAATCCCGCCCTTTACTTAGGACATGTGTATATATTTATTTATTTTTTGTATATATTTATTTATTTATTTTTTCTCCATTTTTTTCGGTTTTCACTTCTTCTTATATTGTATATTAATTTGTAATTAACTGTTTGTATATAATATGTCCTTTATTAATAAAGTGTTAAATAATAATGATAATAATAAAACAAAATATTTATTATTATTAATAAATTATTTATTAGATAATAAGACTTATATGTTAAGTACCAAAAATGATTCAATAAAAAAAAGATTCCCATAGAGGTCATACAGGTTGGTTGTCTATTCCACTATTAGAAAATAAGGTATGTCTTCATTGTGTTATTATAAATCTCTCCACTTATGAACAAACTTATCTATCTCCCAATTATTTTTTTCTTTTTTTTTGCGGCATTTTCACTTAATCTAAAATTAGAGGATTTTCAAACAGGTCATAGACATAGGTTGTCTATTCTAATATTAGAAAATAAGAAATGTCTTCATTAACTGTATTTTTCTTTCTAACCAAAGTGGATTAAAATGGAATAAATTGGACGAACTGGAAGAAAGACTTTTTCTTTTGGAAGAGGAAAAATGTTCTTCCAGTTTGGTTAACCAAAATGGATTTATAAAATTCTTGCTTCCATTTCTTTTACAGGTTAAGTCCATTGTTTATCTTTAAAAGTACCGAAACGCATTTTTCTTTCACAAATAGTTGGGAAGCTAACCTTGGAAGAAAATGGAAATATTTGGAAATACCGAAACTGGAAAAAAATTTATCCAAAAGAAAAACACGGCTGTTGTGTTACTATAAATCTCTCCAGTCTCTCCACTCATGAACAAACTTACTTATCTACCAATCTTTTTTTTCTATCATTTTTGCTGCATTTTCACTTAGTTTGTATTTGTGTTGTACTGTTTTTTCATATTTGTGTATTAATTACTTTTTACTACTTGTGATATTATCTACTTTTTAACATTATTTATTTTAATCTTTGTATTTATTGACACTGGAAATAGGGCTGTTCCCGTAAATATACTTCCGTACACCGGGTATATATTATTTATTATTAATATAAATAGAGGATTTCCATACAGATAGGTTGTCTGTTCTAATATTAAAAAATAAGAAATGTCTTCATGCTGTTGCAAGAAATCTCCCAACGTATGAATATGAACACACGTCACACAGACCAACACCTACGTCGGAAATAATTCGAGGCGAAAGCCACGAAAGTCTATTATTAGTCAAGGTTCGAAATTTCGACAGCCTTATTGAATTATACCTACTGACTAACCGAAGTCAATTAGTGTGGGGAATACAGGCCTGGGCGGAACAATTATGTACAGGGTGAACAAAGAATTAGTGTTTCTTTGTGTTATATTATCACAATCATAGTGGGTTGCGCAGAATTATAGGGCTTTTCGGTATAATATATTTAAAATGCCAAAATCTTATTTTTGTCTATAAATCTAACTTATAATTTCTTCGTGAAATTTTTTTCCGAAAAATACTAATCATTTTTAACAAATTCTATCGACCAGCCATAAAATTTCAGTCACGTCATTTAGTTCCACCCTGTAAGTATATGCAGGCGTCCTAACTCCTGTATGCAATAATGCAATTTAATGGAAGACACTTAACCTGTCTCGTTGTGTTATCATATTAGTTTTACGCAATTTTCTAGTTTAGGGAATACAGATAGGAGCACTGTCGAGGAGAATGTCAAATGTATCAACATGATTGTTGTCAGAGGTACGTACTATACGCAGACCTCCGTGTCTCAGTGGTGAGCATTGGTTGCTGACCCGGAGGTTGCGGGTTTGAATCCCGCGAATGTTTTTTTTTATTATTATTATTATGAAACCTGGTTGCAGGGTTTCAGATACAATAACCATTGCGACCTAGTAAGATCTATTGTGACCAGGGAGAAAATCTCTCATCCTATTTCCCAGTTCTGTGCCTTTGACGGCCCGACTGGGCTTAGTTGGGAGGGGTTGTCCAATACTGAACAGTCTGAACACCCTAAGTCCAGAAGCCTGTGGATTGGCTGGAAGAGATTGATATAGACAATAACCCCGTCCTTTAGTTAGACCTGTATGGGAATCCTCTAATTACCTATATTAAGTGAAAATGCCGCAAAAAAAGATAGAAAAAAAAGATTGGGAGATAAATAAGTTTGTTTATGAGTGGAGAGATTTATAGTAACGCAATGAAGACATATTTTCTTATTTTCTAATATTGGAACAGACAACATATCTGTATGACCTGTATGGAAATTCTATAATTAGATCAAGTGAAAATGCCGCAAAAAAAGATAGAAAAAAAAAGATTGGGAGATAGATAATATGTTTGTTCATAAGTTGATGGTTCTGATCCTAGGAAGGTACATCCAGTATTTTAATCATTTTTGTAATAAAGAGAAATTTAATACCTTTGAGGGTACATAATTATTTGTGGTAGTCTCAACTAATCAAATTCGTTTTAACAAAATATTTGCCTAACTTGATTACAAGGCCGCGCCTTATCGATCAAGCTACCGTGTTCGGTTTCAATGCCTCTTAGTATTAAAAAAAAAACACATTCAAGACACACTTCCACACACAAGCGAAACGGTCGTTTCGCGGAGAACGCCTCCGAAAAACTACAGTGCTTATATATTATGTATAACGGTAAACATAGTTTAAATTCATCAAGCTCGCCGGAAGGCGAGCGCTCGTGAAGTAGTGCCAGCCAACCGGCCTATATTAACACGAAACAGAGTTTATATAATTATATTTTGTTTTGTAATACACACTGCACAGATATCTACCTAGAACTTTCAAATATATACTGCACATTGCATAGTTATTAATGTTATTATAAATACACGGCGCTCATAAAAACTGACTTTTATTATAATACCGTAGATAGTCTGTCTCTACAACATTTCAAAGTTGGTTTGAAGCTAGCCTCAATTTGTTTAATTTTACGCTTTTGAATAGCTGGGTGGTTATAACCAAGATTTGTTTTTTTACAGTCAGTCAACCCACTCTGCTAAAACACAAAGACGTTCTTATGATTTTTCATTATCTGACCATGTTGCAGGCTTTTCGGTGAAACGTCCTTTTTGAGATCGTAGTCAGGACGGGGGTTTTACCCTTAATTTGCTGGGAATCGAACCAGCTACCCACATAAACCTCACCCAGCCTTGATGGGGCGAAAATGTCATCCTAACGTGCATGGAGGGAACAGAATTTTCTTCGAAAAGTCTGCTCCAACCGGGAATCGAACTCAGGATCTCCGGATTACGGCCGTTACACCACGGAGGCTGGCTTACTTAGAAGCTATGTTTTTTTTATCTTTCATCTGATTTACCTTCATCAGGAGTCGTAACACGGGATGGAGACATTGTTAAGCTACGACAGAGACCACAAGCATCCATACTAGTTCCTGTTTCATGGCTACGAAAAAATAAAAGACTGTGAAACACATTTTAAAAAAAAATCACGATGAATAATGTTTCATGCTGGTCGGTACCTCAAAAGAAACTTTATACCTACAATGTTAGAGCTATGTGTTATCAATTTTCACAATGGTGAATAGGTAGGTACTACCTACTCATTATAGTACTAGATACTTAAACCTGCTAGGTACCTGCTAAACCAATTACTTATTTAAAAAATTGGCAATTTTCGCGTGAAATACCGTCAATAAATTGGTCCCTCTCCCTACAACTATTTCGGCGATAATTATTACATGTAATACGGAACTATTGTCGATTTTACCTAATATTTGCATAGTCAGACTATGTTCAAGCATGTTTAATTTAAAAAAATGTTCGGACTACCTATCAAACGTGCGGTTATTTTTTCCGACAGGTGATTCATATCACTATGTCAAGATTATTCGTAAAAAAAAAAATTAATCCCTCGTTCGTGTGTGAAGAAGACGTGAGGTAGTGTTACCTACTTGATTTTATTCTCTTCATACAAAATACAAACCTATTAATATCTATTCTTATTAAGAATATCTCTCTTAGTATCCCAAGTATTAGAATAACTAATTAGGTGTTGTTAATCCCCGAGTAAGATTTCACGAAAATTGATTATTTTCCCTATAGGAGCGGAGGCGTGATGAATCGATGTTGACAAAGCTGGAAATACAACGAAAGAACGACCTCAGTAGCTTGATCGATAAGGCGGCGGACTTGTAACCTGGAGGTCGGTGGTTCAAGTCCGGCGTTCTGCAAAGATTTAGTATAGCGAATTGTTGTGACATCACGAAAGTTATTAACACATATATGATAACTGAAAAATAAATCAAAGAAAGTTGGTTATCATAATGAGGTATACGGAAATATGTACCAAGATTGAAGAAAAATAGATTGTTGTTTTAGGACATGCTAGTTTATCCTGGATTTCTATAAGTTCCTTTTTTCCATACCATCTTTTTTCTTCTTCTTCATCTTCTTTTTGACAAATTGTCTTGTAATTATGAATGTCTTGACATAGTTATAATCTATTCAATAGGTAGTATGTATTTGAATAGGAGTCTAACAATTCTAACAGAGATGAGGATCCATCAAAGATAATGGGCCGTATTCATATAAAAAACAAAATCTTTTCCTTGTGAAATTTGAAGGAATTGTATTCCTTCTTGTATTTTTAATTTCATTTACTTACAAAGAATGAAAGTAAATGAAAGTAAATTTTACATGTATATTCATGAAGCTTTAATTAATAGCTCCCCCAACTTAAGCATAGAGCAAATGCTTGGGAGCTATACGAAATGGTTCAGAATACGAAAAAGAGCAATTGCTTTTTCTTCTACCCTTCCCTTCAGATCATTTGCTTTTGCTTTTAGCTTTTGCTCACGAAAAAATTCTTCTTTTTTTATGAAGACGGCACATTGCCTCGTTGTGTAGTATAGAAATAATAATAATAACAATACCGCCTTATTTATACTGCCCAATTAGGACTATTAAGTCCCATTATCCCAGTAGTAAGCCCAAGACGTATTATTATGTGGTAAAAATCCCAAATGGGAGGATGACATGTCATGTCCCGGCTGGGTTTCGAACCAGCGACCTCTGGATTACCAGACCGCCGCCTTTACCACTCAGCTACCGGGACAGACGTAGATACTATAGTAAATATAACACTGAGCTATATAGTAAAGCGAGTTTGAGTAGTTGTGATATCAGTAAAGTGATTAACACAAAAGAAGGTGCGGTCGGTGCTAAGAAGCTGCGGAACTGCAGCACCCCCAGACGAAAAAGAAAAAAAGAAAATTATCTAGCTCGTACACAATGAAAATCGTCACACATTTCTAGAACAATTAATGCATGTTTAATATGATTGGCATGGTAAACAAACTCAAACTCTTTTAATAATGAAAGAGCTACTCTGTGAAAAAAAGAGCTACTCTTTAAATCCCATTTTAGTCCAGTTTATGTAACAGCACCCCAAAAATAAAACCCACCGGCCGCGCCTGAATACAAAAAAAAATATGATAACTTTAACTTTATAATGAACTAGCCGTTTGCCCGTGCTTTGCAACGGGACTAAATTTCAAATTTACTAAGGCATGGCCGTACTGCTGGACAGCAATGCCTTTTTGAACTTTTTATAATTTTTCTGGACAAAGCGATAATGGTTTTAGGGGGGTCAATTCTGAGACATTTTTCGCTATCTCTTACCGTTTTGGCTAAACAACTCCGGACAAACAAACATAGGGAGTCCTTTTTTCTGTTTTACTAGCCGTTTGCCCGTGCTTTGCAACGGGACTAAATTTCAAATTTACTAAGGCATGGCCGTACTGCTGGAAAGCAATGCCTTTTTGAACTTTTTATAATTTTTCTGGACAAAGCGATAATGGTTTGGGGGGGGTCAATTCTGAGACATTTTTCGCTATCTCTTACCGTTTTGGCTAAACAACATTTAGACACGGCCGGCATGGATACAGGTACTTCATTAGGACCCATACTATTATCTAACACGACTCTTATAATTATTATTGTGTATGATATGTGTCTTCCTGACACTTGTATGTCATGGTATGGCGGACCATACCAGATTCCGTCCCGCGTGTTTTTTCTCTCAGGTAGTCGATAGTGTCGATACTGGATTCCGTCCCGTCACTTATCTTATGTACCTATTTACTATGTACAATGTACCTAAGTACCTGGTACCATGTACATAAGATACCATGTATTATTATGAACATGAAGCTTGCATTTTTTTGTTCTTACACCTAATAATAATTCCGTGTCCGTGAGATCACGGTGGTGAGAGCCTAAATCACGGTGGTGAGAGGATTACATGAACCCCGAGATCAAATGTCTAGGGTCCTCATTAACCTCACCCAGCCTGGGTAGGGCCGGTATTGCCAGCCTTACCCGGCATCGATGTTCTGTCTGATGAGGTTGGGAACCTGGCTTTGTCATATTTCACGATATTCGCCCATGGCTCTGCATCCAGTAGTTGACTTGAGGGCGGCTTAAAGGCAATCTGAACGAGTTTTGCCCTTGAGTAATACGACAGTGGTTTCGGGGCAAAACAAAACATAGGAAATCATTCAAGACTAGGATTTTCAGTGATTTTACCATCTAGAAACTCTGAAATTTTACAACACAAGATCTTTCACTGAAAATTTTCTCAAAAAAATAAGAAATTCATTTTTCTCAAGGTAATTGTGCCTCGGAATTGTGTTCACTTTACATGAAGGCACTTGAAACATCCATGCCATTCCGGAAACGGAAAATCTCGGCCAGAATTTTCCACTACGGCCGGGATTCGAACCCGCAACCACTGAGTCAAAGAGGTTGGCTGTATTATTAAAATATTGGTCATTTCGAAAAAATAAGGTGATTAGGGAGACAAAAAAAAAAAAAAAAAAAAAAAAAATGGCTACCAACAAGAGAATCTCCTGACTGAAAAGAAAGAAGTTATTTTCATTCCCCTTGCCGGCTGTATCAGCATCAGCATACAATCAAAATGCAACAGCACAAAACCTGTCAGCTGTTGCAGTGATGTGTTGATAGCAAAAAAACAACACTCATGTCTCTAAAACAAACAGACAACCTACCTGTGAGGTACAAAAAACATTGTGAGAGCCAACAAGTGTGTTTGACATAATCTCAGTGACACTCATAAATCATTTGATAAGTCGGCCTGTACCAGACTGATGTGGATAATAAATCTGAATAAAACATAATTAAATCTGAGCTCAACACTGAGTTCCCAGGAATGAATGGCACTTTAATTCACAATCAAGGTACGTTCATGTAGAACTGGTAGTCAAGTGGTTAACGCGCTAGTCTGGTAATCCAGGTAGCGTAGGGATCCGTTGGTTCGAATCCCACCCAGTGCATGAATTTTTCACAAATTTAAGTTTGTGACCACATAATAATAAGACTCTGAGGGTTAGGTGATAGAAAATGCTGTGAGCAATTTTTTATAGAAGTATTATTATTATAGAACGCACGATTAGCTCAGTGGTAAAATACTCGCTCAACATGCGGAAGATCCAGGGTTGGAATACCAGAGGCGATGAAAATTTTATTTCTTCATTAGGTTGTAATCTCTCCATCCGCAGAAAACTCACAAACCTGCTACCGACATTTACCCAGCCTGGGTTGGACCTGAATGTATTTACCTTGCTGGACGTTGCTGCGTTGCTTATATAATTTCGATGATCCTATGGGAACAGAATTTTTCGTCGGAAAATTCTTCCTCAAAATCCCAAATGCGAGGATAACTTGTGATGTCCTGGTTGAGTTTTGAACCCGCGACCTCTGGATTACTAGTCCAGAGGCCTATAGTGCGGTCTTTAAGGAGCATTTTGGCTACAACTATGCGCCCCGCCCACTGGAATTGATGTCTCTTTTGTCAATGTCAACGAATAATTAGCAACAGTCAGTTTGTATTCCTCGTACTTACTAGGAATTCTATAGACAAACAATGGAATAATTATCGGAAATCATAACCTTGCAAATATTCCTGGGTAATTTTAATTTCTTCTTGGAATTCGGTGGGTTAGGTGTAAGGACCACAAGGATTTAAACGAGTCAACGATCCATGCCGTCATATTTTTTTGTGGATCTCCCTGGACCGGAATCTACCGGCCGGTGGATTCCGCAACTCAAGAATCTACTGGTAGATTCCGCAACTCAAGAATCTATCGGTGGATTCCGCAACTCAAGAATCTACTGGTGGATTCCGCAACTCAAGAATCTACTGGTGGATTCCGCAACTCAAGAATCTACTGGTGGGTTCCGTAACTCAAGAATCTACCCGTGGATTCCGCAACTCAAGAATCTACTGGTGGATTCCGCAACTCAAGAATCTACCGGTGGATTCCGCAACTCAAGAATCTACCGGTGGATTCCGCAACTCAAGAATCTACTGGTGGATTCCGCAACTTAAGAATCTACTGGTGGGTTCCGTAACTCAAGAATCTACCCGTGGATTCCGCAACTCAAGAATCTACTGGTGGATTCCGCAACTCAAGAATCTACCGGTGGATTCCGCAACTCAAGAATCTACCGGTGGATTCCGCAACTCAAGAATCTACCGGTGGATTCCGCAACTTAAGAATCTACCGGTGGATTCCGCAACTCAAGAATCTATCGAGTTGACAATATCGTTCTGTTTAGCATAGCACAACCTTGACTGGGGCTTGCGTATGCTTAATTATTATGCATCCGGCAAATTAGTCTAACAGAGAGTTAGGTACTAGCTCGATCTTGATCTAGTCAAGTGGTTAACGCGCTAGTCTGTTAATCCAGGTAGCGTAGGGATCCGTTGTTTCGAATTCCACCTAGTGCATGGATTTTTCCTTATTAATTTGAGTTTGTGACCACATACATAATAATAAAACTGTGAGGGTTAGGTGGTAGAAAATGCTTTAAGCATTTTCTACATTTAACCTCGCCTGCTGGTTACCTTCCACTAAAGAGTGATATTATTATTTCGGGGACGGTATTTTTTTTATGGGTGTTTCACAGCCTTTTTTTCACACCACAGTTATAGCCGCCCTCAGAGCTTCAGTTATTTATAATACTTGCAGCATAATGGATTTCAAACATAAAATCTATAACAAAAAAGACAACAGTAGAGTGAGAGACGTTTTTTTTATTATTATTATTATTATGTTTAAATATGAGTATTTCACAGCCTTATTTTTTATTTCGGAGACATGAAACAAGAGCCACTGTAGACGCTTGTGGTCTGTGTTGCAGCTTGCTCATCCCTCAGTATGCATCCCCTCTGATGGCAGAGAAGTGAAACAGTATTTCCCATTTAGGTGCTGGGTCAATTCGAGAGCACCGGAAGGTATGCCTCACAAACAAATATATTTGTCGGCTTGGGCGATCGAACCCGGGACCTTCCGCATGGTAAACGAGTGCTTAACCACTAAGCTAATCAAGCACTCAGGTCGGTGTTTTGAGTCCCAACTCCCAAGTCTAGCAAAGATTTAGTAAAGCTAGTTTGATTTATTTCACGATTGTGAATGAGAACTAGTATGTAAAGATAACCGTAACCTTACACTCTGCCGGGCTGTCTCTTTCTTTGTATAGGCGTTCTTCACACCTCGGCCGAGGTGTTTGATGTGGCTGCCAAGTTGGCCCTTTTCTATGAAAATCATACTTGAGTAATAAGGACATCACATCGTGTTTAACACATTTTTTTCCAGCGTAGGATCAACGAAGTTAAGCAACGTCCAGCGAGGTGAAGATTTCGTGATGCTGGCATTCCGGCCAAACCCAGGCTGGGTGAGGTCAATGTGGGTAGAAGGTTTGTAAGTTTCCTGCGAATGAAGGGCGAAACCCCGTCGTGTATGACCATTGACCATGCAGTTAAACTCTAATAAAACAAACAAACACAAATTTAATATGATAGGTACAAAAAAAAAGAAGAAAAAAAATTGAAACCTTTTCCCCAAACAATCATTTGAATTACATCGTCTGTCCACGGTTGGGATAGTTCCTCGACCGCGTACGACCGTCGGTTTAGTTAGACGGTCCGGGTTCATTGTGTGAGTAACAAAGCGGCGTAGTAAGAACTTGCAAGACTCCCGAAATCCCGCCGCGCTTTTCAATGGAGCCAGAAACCAGAACCACGAGGTAGTGTACCGCGACCTGACAACATCTTGGTAACATATTGTTTTCATCTGGTAACATCTTCAGAACATAATGTATGTGTTGTTTTCATCTGGTAACATCTTGATAACATACAGGGTGTCCCACCAAACTTGGACACCTCAAATTACTCGGCCCCTGAAAGTGTTTTTGAAAAATAAAAAAATCTAGGGTACATGTGCTAATTATGCGGTTTCAGTTATGAATTTTTTTTTATACAGGGTGGTTCAAAAGTCAGAAATTGAGGTGTCAACTTTCGATTTTTAAATGGATCGACCTGAATTTTATTTGATAATTTTACTTCTAAATGATTCTTGAGTACTTTTTTAAACAAAAATATTACATACAGGGTGGTTTTTTTTCGACCAATTATTTTTCTAAATCTTGAATAACTCAAGTTCGGTTAATTTTTTCGATAACAAGAATAGAATGTGTTTGTGTAATGAATACACGCACTTTCAATTGGCATCAATTTTTTTTATACAGGGTAGTTCACAAGTGAAATAATGACTTGATTTTTTTTAAAACCGAGTTTTTTTAATTTTTTATTTAGGATTAATAATTCTCGTCTAA
Organism: Bactericera cockerelli; assembly: GCA_024516035.1. NCBI lineage: Eukaryota > Metazoa > Arthropoda > Insecta > Hemiptera > Triozidae > Bactericera > Bactericera cockerelli. Next base: position 35,601,222 of record CM044961.1, on the reverse strand, counting down.
TTTTACACATTTTTAGTTAGTCATATCGAAAAACAAAACTAAAGTGTTGTACAGGGTGAGACATAATTTTTTTGTAACACCCTGTATATGGGCAGTCAAAGAGACGCAAAATAAAATATAAAGACTAAATATGCAAGAAAAACTTTGATTTTTAATTAAACTAAAAAGTTATGGTGTTTTAACTAATATTGTCGCATGGACCACCCTGTAGATATTTTCTTAAACCATCATATGGGTAGTCGAAACTGTCTAAAATTCAACGAGGAGTCCAAATCTGAAAGAAAAAAAAAAATGAATTCAAAAAGCCATGCTCAATTTTGTGTCTACACCTACCTACTTTTTATTTCAAGTTTTAAAATCATTCAGTGTGGACACCAAATTGAAAATGGCTTCAAATTCGTGTTTTTTACTTGTTTTTCCCACATGATTCGAAGTGTTCGTTGAATTTTATACAACTTAGAGTACCTACATGATAGTTTAAGAAAATATCTACAGGGTGGTCCATGCGACAATATTAGTTAAAACACCATAACTTTTTAGTTTAATTAAAAATCAAAGTTTTTCTTGCATATTTAGTCTTTATATTTTATTTTGCGTCTCTTTGACTGCCCATATACAGGGTGTTACAAAAAAATTATGTCTCACCCTGTACAACACTTTAGTTTTGTTTTTCGATATGACTAACTAAAAATGTGTAAAATTAGACGAGAATTATTAATCCTAAATAAAAAATTAAAAAAACTCGGTTTTAAAAAAAATCAAGTCATTATTTCACTTGTGAACTACCCTGTATAAAAAAAATTGATGCCAATTGAAAGTGCGTGTATTCATTACACAAACACATTCTATTCTTGTTATCGAAAAAATTAACCGAACTTGAGTTATTCAAGATTTAGAAAAATAATTGGTCGAAAAAAAACCACCCTGTATGTAATATTTTTGTTTAAAAAAGTACTCAAGAATCATTTAGAAGTAAAATTATCAAATAAAATTCAGGTCGATCCATTTAAAAATCGAAAGTTGACACCTCAATTTCTGACTTTTGAACCACCCTGTATAAAAAAAAATTCATAACTGAAACCGCATAATTAGCACATGTACCCTAGATTTTTTTATTTTTCAAAAACACTTTCAGGGGCCGAGTAATTTGAGGTGTCCAAGTTTGGTGGGACACCCTGTATAGTTTTCATCTCGTAACATCTTCATAACATAATGAATTTCTTGTTTTCATCTGGTAACATCTTGATAACATAATGTATATTGTGTTGTTTTCATCTGGTAACATCTTCATAACATCATGTATGTGTTGTTTTAGCTTAGGGGATGTAATTTATGTATATGTATCAAAAAGTAAATATTAATAAATGAAATGTTCAAAATCAAATCAAATCAATCAATCAATCTGGTAACATTTTGATAACATAATGTATGTGTTGTTTTCATCTGGTAACATCTTCATAACATAATGTTAATGTATATGTTGTTTTCATCTGGTAAAATTAAAGTGGATTTTCTTCAAGAGTTGTCTTATATTGTTCTTAAAAAGTATTAAAAGTAAAAAGAAAAGTGAAAAAGTGCTTGTAAATTTTTTATATAATTATAATGTTTACCATTATTTGTCTGTATATATGTTCTACTAATAAAGAGTTTCTAAATAAATAAATACATAACGCGCTCAAGCCAGCTGTGCTGTTTTGAATATTTGATCCAATGTGATTGTTTTGACATGTTGTGGATCACAGTCGGATTGAATGGATCAGTTGACGTCAGGTCGAGTTCAGTGTGGCATCTTGTGTTAAGAGAATACAAAATAAATATTCCTCTCAAATCAAGATATTTGAATATAATATTAAATAAATAGAATTCAAAATAGAATCCAAAACAAATGTTCCTGCTCAAGTAAGACAATTTTAAAATTAGGATCTAATGAACATATTATGTATTTACTTCTTAACATTAACAAAATTCAAAATAATATTGTTCCTGCCAAATCAATGTAATTCAAAATAAAAGTATAATTAGTTAACATTAAAATATAATTAGTAAAGTTTTCAACATTAGTAGAATTTATTAAAATAATTTAAAATTTCTGTTACAGTTAAAATTTAAAATAAAAATATAATAAGTTAATATGGTTTTCAACATTAGGAATTTAAATTTTTTATCAAGACAATTTTTCATCTAGATCTAAATCTTACTTCTTAACAATCTATACCTACTTATAAAATCCAAATAAATGTTCCTGGAAATCTTAACAGTTCAAAAAAAAACTAATGAACATACTCCCTACCTAATTGAGAAATTTTAAATCAAGTACCTACTGATAAAAAAAAAAAAAAATAATAACTGTTACTGTTACAATTAAAAAAGGCAAAAGTAAACAGATCACTTCTATTTTGAAGTAATTTACTGCCGAAAATTTCTAATATTAGAAATCGGAAGTATTTTATAGTGTTTTTTCGCGGTTTTGATTTATGTCTGTGTAAGTTTGATAAAAAAAACTGTAAAAAAAAAAAAAAAAACAATAAAGACAGTTTAAAATTATTGATTGTAAGAAATATTGATAATTTCTCTTCTTATTAAGAATTTCTCTTCAAAGCTGACATAAAACGATATTATGACATCAATGTTATCATGCATGCAACATGCAACGTATTGAAAAGTTGTAGTGTATGTACTGAGAAGGTGTCACATCATTTAAGTACTCACTCTTATTTGTGTAATGGCTTATATAAACAAAAATTTAGGATATTCGTGAATTTAATTGACCTTTCGACATAAAGCACCGCGGTTGAGCGTGTCGATCAAAATATCAGACCGAAAAAATACTGTATATACCTTAAAGGTAATTGAAAGTAAAAAAAGGGAGAGACTGTAAATGGCAAAAAAACTTTGAATTCATATAGATGACATTATAACACTTGTTGCGTTGCGAACACGGCTAACTCATTTCGAAGAAATGATGTCATCGCCCTGTGAATTGCACAATGGGTTTCCTGTACCCTTTAGATTATTGACATGGAAGAGTTCCATTCTATGGATGGAGAACCAAATTTCTTCTTATGCAGAGGAGTTTATTTACCTTATTAGGAAAATCCAAATATAGTTATTGTAGGTGTACGGTGATATCAATACCTAATTCGTAGGTGTTCTACAGTTGGACTTTAAATATCACAGCTAAAAAACGCGCATAAAAGTTTTGCTCTTTACTTGAACATGCAGAGTTTACTCCTACCTTGTGAGGAAAAATAAGTAGCTATTTGCATGGATAGCGGACAAAGGCAGCATAACGAGAAGGAATATGGACATTGGAAAGTGATTAAATCTGATGTTTCCTATTGCTGAGCTATCCACTACATTTGTGACATGATAACACAATGACATACATACATAATCATCATAGGGTGGCGTCATCGTGAACGATGGTAGCCCGACAATGTAGGAATGACTCAGCACTTCTACCACTGTCTTTGCAAGGAGGCTAATAATTGAAAAGGGCACCCAAAACCAAGCCAATGGTGGTCTACTCCCTGTTTTTAGTCCCCAGCCAGACTGCTGGTCTCCTTCCTGTTTATAGTCCCCCAGCCAGACTACGTCCTTACGTAATACACATACAAAAACATTTTTTCATGTGTAAAATTTTCATTTAATATTATTATTTTTTTTAATTATCGACGCTGCTTCGTTAAAATCGTCACACCGCGTCACATGCTGATAAGCGACAACTCGTTATGAATACTTCATGTTCTCGTCAATTTTCCGGTCAGAGTTTATGCTAATAAGCAAATCGATTACAAGCATAGTCATTATAATGAGCATGATTTTGACAAGCATACTTAAGATAACAATAATACGCATATATCCAGCACCACGTGTGTTCTAAATATTGGCGGAAAATTTTGTCCTATATTTTCAATCATACCTAATCTATAACGGATAACCCATATTGACATGTACTATGCTCATTGCTCATGTGATGATGATATGAAAATGGGATTTAGGGAATCAGTTGATTGATCTAGGTTTGTGGGTATATGGGTCGAGGCTACGAATGTCACAAAGGAATTACAAAACAAATGAATCACTATATAGAGGTACATAGTAGAGCATCTCTTCCACATTACAAGAAACTAATGCTAATTGTAAATACCAAAACATTCTATTTGAAAACAACAATGAACTATAAATTGAATTGAAATTTGTTAAAACATAATGTATAAAAATATGTTAACAATAAAAGTACACAAAGTACTGAAAGGAAAATTTCATTACTGAAAGGGAAAATTAGACAGAATATACTAAAAATAATATTCTTTATAATTATTATTATTATAAACCAAAATTTTATTATGAGAAAGCAAAGGAGACTACTGTTCCTAATATTATTGCATCGTCAGAAATGTAATTTGCCTACATGAATTGTTAAATATTCATACCTACACAATGTAGATAGTTGAAAATGGACACATTACTTGCCTGAGGTCATTGGCATGACAAAAACTTTCACTCAAATCGAGACGTTAAAACAAAATATAAATTAATGGATATGAAAGAAATCTAAACATTGGATCTGGACGTCCATATAATCCTCTAACCACCGTGATATGGGTGACTCACGAACTCGGAATTATTATTATTATTTTACTAATCAAAGTAGTCACTGTGGCAGAGCGAGTTAGCGCGCTAGGCTTTGCACACATGGTGACCTGGGTTCGATTCCCAGCGGGGGAGGATTTTTTCTGCTCTGTACTTGGATGTTCGGGGTCCACTCATACCTCGTCAGGAAAAATGAGTAGCTGCTTTAATGTGAAGCGACCAGTGGCAGAATCTTAGGCAAAAAAATAATACAAGATATGGTAAATTAAAGTGGTAAAGTCCTATGATTCTGCGCTACCCACTAAAATTTTTGACATAATAACACAAAGAAAAAGCTTCCTCCTCCTCTTCAATTTAGGTACTAATCAAACTAAATCACCTAGTCAAGAAAATTTTGATAGTAAAGAAACTACTAAAAACAAATAATTTCTAAAATATCTTTATTATCACTTATGGTTTTTGATGAAAAAGATTAGGCGAGAATGTTGTTTGGATGGTTTCACAACTTTCACTTTGAGGTTAATGATGTCATTGAGAGCAATATCAATTAATCACCTTACTCAACACTTCTTATATTTATGTAACAAATATAACAATAAAGGAGACACCTTGAGATTCATAACTCATAACCAACCATCACAAGTACCTAACTAGAGTAATCAGTATTTGCATTGCATTCATCAGAGAATGTCATTAAATTTAGGTCTCTTACTGTGTTTATAAAATAGGTATTAATTAATTAAATTATATAAAACATATAACTTTCAAGTGTAGGAAAATATTGATAATTTTATATTTTAAGTCTAAGAAGTTTACTAATTTGCAATATATGGTTATAAGTAGTGCAGTATTTAAACTAAAAACATAGAATAGACCACAAAGAGGTTCATGCAGAATTTCAGGTGTTTAAAATAATAATATAAAGCTCAAAATTCGCACTATATACAGTTCAAGAACAAAAAGAATATTTCAGTTGGCGGCTTAGTTTCATACGATAAAATAATAGCCGCATAAAAAGAATCATAGATAAAAATATTAAAACAATACACTCAATTCGAATCACGTTTTTAATGCAACCATTAATAATTTCCTCCTATTCAAGACAAAGAAAATAGGGCACGCTCTGCCTTTTGAGATGAACTTCATCAGTCATCACATTTTGTAGGATGAATGCAGAGAGAAACTAAGTAACTTTAGCAATAAATGTGTGGTATATGGACCAGTTAATCTTGGGGTTTGAAAGAATAAAAAAAGAAGATTCCAGTAGGAGTAAGTTTAAAAATACTGGATTACCTTTGCCTTTCAAAATAAACCATTATTTAAAAATATTTTTTTTTTATAGACGAATTAATAAAATCAGATAAACAATAATTAAATACGTGTATCAATTCCGAAGTAAAAACATTTTAAATACTTATTCGAAAATTGAAATTCTGTCACTTTTGGTATAAAATATTTTTCATAAATCAACAATATTTCAATTTAAATGCTCTTTCAGGAAGTATAATATTTTTTACAAAGACCATTAAACTTAAATTTTAAAACAACATAATACCTATTAGTTATGATTTGTGATTGATGAATCTTATTTCTTTTTTCATACATAAATGAATATGAACAAACAAAAACACTTTAGTGATGAAACATTATAACCGGACGAAAAAAATCCCGTAATGAAGTGCCATCTCATTCTGCTCCTCTGAATTCTGTGATAAACATCAACATTCATATTATGATTAATCTGTCGCATAACTCATCCTTCAGCATGACCAACCCCATTGGAAAGAAAGCATCATGGTGGCACAGGCGAACCAGGTTGGAAAAGAGTCTGACCTATATTCTATTTCTAGTACTCTCAGTCTCCCTGATCTTCATCCTACGTCTCAGCACAATCCTCTATCAGGAGCATCAAGCAGAGCTTCTTCCAGAATATTCTCAGCTCAACCTCAACAGC
>CM044961.1:35203496-35594572 GCA_024516035.1 Bactericera cockerelli | reverse complement strand
GGTAGCAATAAATTTAGAAAATGATTACAAAGAAAGATTCTGGGCGCAGGCGCAGCAGAGATCCTGGGTCTACGCCGTGTTTGAACAATGGCTGCACTCTACAGGGTTCAACGGGAGACGATTGAGAAAATCAGAATTTACTTGTATTAGCAAGTACCTAAATGTGTTACCACAACAGAGTGATAAATTGATGGCACTCTGATAGTCAGGTGGTAGAAAATGCTCCCAGAAATAACCAGGTCTATACCACTAAAGTCTACTATGACTTCACCTTTCTGAAACCCTGCATTTCCTAGAGATTTGAAAAGAAAACGGCTTGTCATCATGAATGACAATCGTTAGTTGGCCTCAGATGGACAATGGTCTATTAGTAATGAAAAAAATAAGAATCTCATCAACCAGTGTGGAGCTACCTAAATACCCACCTGAGTAGGTTATTCAAAAAGTGCATCTAACGCGTTAACCACTTGACTACCAGTGCACAGAACCTGTACACTGTGGAACCCTGTACACTGGACTCTAGTTGCACCCTGTACACTGGACTTGAACCCAAACATCTTAAACAGGTTCGTAATTATAGACATATAAATTTCCCCGTACAATATAAGACATCTTTATCGAGGCTCTGCTCTTAAATTTTGTACCAAACATACTTGGGAGGATGTAACCAGACTCACACCGCGTACTTTGTGTAAGCTCACAGACAACTTCAGATTATACAGAGTGAAACTAACACCGCGTACTTTGTGTAAGCTCACAGACAACTTCAGATTATACAGAGTGAAACTAACACCGCGTACTTTGTGTAAGCTCACAGACAACTTCAGATTATACAGAGTGAAACTAACGCCGCGTACTTAGTGTATGCTCACAGACAACTTCAGATTATACAGAGTGAAACTAACACCGCGTATTTTGTGTAAGCTCACAGACAACTTCAGATTATACAGAGTGAAACTAACACTGCGTATTTTGTGTAAGCTCACAGACAACTTTTGATTGTACAGAGTGAAACTAACACCGCGTACCTACTTTGTGTAAGCTCACAGACAACTTGAGATTATACAGAGTGAAACTAACACCGCGTATTTTGTGTAAGCTCACAGACAACTTTTGATTATACAGAGTGAAACTAACACCGCGTACCTACTTTGTGTAAACTCACAGACAACTTGAGATTATACAGAGTGAAACTAACACCGCGTACTTTGTGTAAGCTCACAGACAACTTGAGATTATACAGAGTGAAACTAACACCGCGTACTTTGTGTAAGCTCACAGACAACTTCAGATTACCTACCTCATTTATTTGAGTATAAATATGACTACATAAGAAAATTATCTGTTGACAAGATGTTGAGAAGGCCTTTAATTGTCTTAGGCCCTAACCTTGAATAAGTAAGTAAATGTGTTACCACATAGTGATTAACTGATTACACTCTGATAGTCAGGTGGTAGAAAATGATCCCAGAAATAACCAGGTTAGAGGTTACCTACCATTAAAGTCTACATTTATCACTAGAGTAAACCAGGGATTTTTTTCTTCTCCATCACCATGCTCGATATAAAGAATTGGATTATGATTATCTTTTTAGGGTATTTAGAAGAATACCCTAAAAATAAATAAATAGACACATAAAATATAACTAAAACTATAAATAAAGTATACTGGAAAGTTTATTGGTTCTCAATAATCATACCAGTTATTCAAAATAAATAAAAGATCATTAGTAGTTAATACTAATGAGAAGATGGCTCTCACGTTAATTCAGATGAGGATTATGAGAACTGAGGATTACCTTCTCTTCCTAGGAATCAATAGACCAGAACTATCGGGTGTCCAACAAATTAAACCAAAAGTGTTGTTGAACTTTTAGTTTTTTTCTTACTTAAAAAGTAAAGAAAAAAAATAAAAGTTCAACAACAACAAAAATACACACATAACAATGAACTTTTCTACTAGCCCTTATGAAATTTATTGTAATGGTGGATTTTTAAACAACTTCAATAAAAAAAAAAGTTTCCAGAATGGCATGGATGTAAAGGTAAATGCCCTGAAGTAATGCGAAACGGTTCCGGGGCACAACTAACCTCTTTAAATTTTTTTTATCTAAGTGCTAATACATCTTATACATCACCTATACAAGGGTCGTATTAAGAGACAAAATTGAGATCTTAAGTCATGACTTGGCATTAGTTTTTCCCATCTAAAACAATACGCAAAATTTAGACTATCATCATGTTAATTTTATTACCAATCATCTTCTTCATTTTAACTTATTCTTTTTCTCCCTCCTCTTCATTTTTCTTTTTTCTCACTCATGTGAGGTGACTGAAGACACGCATACATCCGCTTCTATCCTCATAATTATCGTGTTATATTAGTATAATATCTTGTTATTTTACTGTAATATCTTCGTGTTATGATAGTGAGGCTGATGTTTAGTGTTGACGATAGTTGATAAATATGATGATAATTGAGGTAATGTTATTGGAGATGACTTTTATTTAGTTATTATTATTTGGGTTCAATGTCGCTTTCAATTGCATGGTCATATGATGACGAGGGTGTTACCTTCCATTCAAACGAGACTCACAAACCTGCTACCCACATTAATCTTACCCAACCTGGGTTGGGCCAGATTGCCAGCATCACGAAGTCTTCTTATAAATTTGATGATTATTATAACTTTGAAGAATATGTTGGCAGTCCAATCCAACATAATCTTCAATTGGTAGTCTACTGTGCACTCACTGGTAGTCAAGTGTTTAAGGTGCGTGTCTGGTAATCTAGGTAGCAAAGGGATCCGTTGGTTCGAATCCCACCCAGTGGATGAATTTTTCCTCATTAATTTGAGTTTGTGACCACGTTATAATAAGACTCTGAGGGTTAGGTGGTAGAAAATGCTTTGAGTAAAGATCGCCTGGTGGTTTCCTTCCACTAAAGAGCATTATTATTATGTTGTTGATAGTGTTGATGATTATGACATTGATCCCGCGTGTTAGAGCGAGAAGATCAAAGAGTTCTCTTAATACCCGAGGCTTGAGAAGGGTTCTCATTATTCCGGAGGCAACCGTAATGAGGATTTCAAGGAGGCAATATTCCGTGCATGGAATTCATTGAGGGGAAGTGCAGTTGTTTTGGGGTAAATAAAATTAAAATAAAATTAATAGTCACCTTGGCCGAGTGAGTTAGCGCGCTAGGCATTTTTTTCTAAGTTTCCACAAGTAACATCTTCAACAAACAATGAGGGACATGAGGGTATACCCAATTACCTACCTTCAAAAGATAAAAAAAAAAATTGTGCTGAAGGTGGGAGGAAAAAAATCCAATTCATTCGGGTTGCATTCGACTCAACAAATTAATGTTGATCGACATCGACAGTGTCGATCAACACGTCCACACTATGTCCAATGTGTCAAGTGTGGACGTACCTTAACAGCGTATTGATCAAAGAGGTTGCTACTTCCTATCTGTGTTCCGGAAATAGCTTTAATGAGGATATCAAGGGGTGAATTAAAAACAATAAAATTAAATAAAAAATGACTTTCTCCGTGATAAGAATTAATTTAGGGAGAATTTTGTTGTTTTGACAAAATCTCACATTTATCCCTTGAAAGTTGATTTTTTTTTGTTGTAATTTAAGGATTTTTTTATTTTTCTGATTTTTAATCGAAAAAATCACATCAATGAATGTACCTTAACCTTAAATTCTTATAATACTAATAACATATTGGAAGGTAACCACCAGGCGATGTTAATGCTCAAAGCATTTTCTACCACCTAACCCTGAGAGTCTTATTATTATGATGTGGTCATAAACTCAAATAAATGAGGAAAAATTCATGCACTGGGTGGGATTCGAACCAACGGATCCTTACGCTACCTGGATTACCAGACTAGCGCGTTAACCACTTGACTACCAGTGTACTTTTCTGATTTTAAGTATGTGAGGTCAGCCTTCATTTTCTTGCTATTTCAACTAATTTATCATAAATGCTTCTTCAAGGACTTTGAGACCACTTTATTGGTCCTTAGTTCCTTACTCTTAAATCTTTAGGGCTCTGATAATCATACCCTGTCATCGAACCAATCATAGTCAGTGCAAAGGCCTCTCAAATTTCTATTCGAAATAACTACTGCCAAATCTGACGATCCGTTTTCTTGTCTCCAAAACATGTCAGGTCGTAAGACCGCTAACAATATTGAACCAATTCCCGATTTAAAAAGAAATCGATATTGATTGAGCTTGTAAACCCCAACACAAAGGTTTCGGTGCGGTTTGAAACATCAGTCCTCCTCCTTTTGATGTTTCTTCGTTTCCGATGATTTGATGGTAATGCCGACAATTTTTATGACTTAATACAAAAACCTTTTTCTCTTCTAAACCATTTTTCTGGCTCGTATGGTTTAGAATTCTCTCTATTTCTTCTTAAATAAAACTGATTTATTTATTATTATTTTCCTTTCAACCAATTTTGAGCTCTTGTTGTTTCCTCAGTCGTGTTTCTTACCTGGTAGAGTTGCGCATGACTGCATGTTCCTACAGCTTCTACCTAAATCTGAACTTAAGATAATTATTGTAAGACTTTGAGATGAAACGTTTCTTTCAAGGGCTAGTCATATTTTTATTTTTTTTATTGTATGTACCTATGTATTATTTTATTTGTGGTGAAGCACAAGGCTCTTCACAAATTTTTGTGGGTAGCGCAGCATTACTAGAGCCTCCTTCACAACTTTCGAATTATTCTATTACATTAATTTTCTTTTTACTCTGGTAATGCCGCACTGGTCGTTACTCTACAAGTAATTACTCATTTTTCCTCACGAGGTATGAGTGGAACCCGAACATCCAAGTACAGAGCAGAAAAATTCTGCCCCGCTGGGATCGAACCCCGGTCACCGTGTGTGCAATGCCTAGCAGTTGAACGTTTCTCTCAACTGCTAGTCATATTTTTTTTATTTTGTTTTATTAATTTATTCTTTATTATTATTTTATTACATGGGACCAAACCAAGATACAAGGGACCATGTATGACAGATAACAGTTTACAAATAAATATTTAAAATAAGGATATATCAAAAATGATATCATATAGAGATAGAGACGCAGATTTGACTGACTAGTTGATTGAACTTCACCAACCAGTTAACCACACGAACCTCTACCAGCCCACTTTGGGCCGGGAAAAGACGGCACTACGACTGTTTCACAGCCTTTTTAATTTCGTAGCCATGAAACAGGAGCTACTATAGACGCTTCCGGGACCTTCCGCATGGCAAGCGAGTGCTTAACACGTTCGTTACCGAACGGCCATATGTGGATGTTTTTGTGTTTTTGTCTGGGACCGAACGGCCATATGTGGCTGTTATCAAAATTTTAACGAGAGACCGGACATCCATATATGGCCTTTTGGAGGTAGGTTGTTAGTATTAGAACAGATATAGGATCGATTCTTGTACAAATACGATGCCAAATATGCAAAAAAAAACCTGGGACCAAATTTGGTCCCCAGTATGCAACAGCAACTTTACCGCCTGGTCCCTACGTAAAACTTGAAAAATTTGGCTTGGTAACGAACGTGTTAACCACTGAGCTATTCGTGCGCTCTTATCGCTAGATTCACAGAGTGCCGCCTTTACCACTGAGCTACCGGGACAGAAATGGAGTAAGCCGTGTGCTGTTCCTACTGCCGACCAGGGTCGCTAAGTGACGGGTGTAATAACCAGGAGAATTAGGTGTTCGTGACACAATGAAGACACGAAATTATCCGCCTCATTCCGAGGAAACGAAAACAAATTCTCCGCCGCCAAACAGATTCGAACCGGATGACCATGGGGTGAATTATCTCTGTAATCGGCGCGGTGGCGGTTTCAGAGATTCTGTCAGAAGAGGATGAGACCATCGGTGAAAATAATCATGATGAGTCAATTGGCAAAGTTTTGATTTTTTTGTTGTTGTTGATAAATATACAAAGCTTTTGCTTTAAGCTATAAGTTGTATTCAATTTGCTTTTAAGACAAGAAAGTAAACTATTGTAGGTTTTTACTAACATTAAGTAAGCTAAGATTTTTTTTACTTTGTCTTTTTCCTAAACCTTAAGTAGGCTAAGACTAAGATGATATTGTATTTAGAAAAAATTCTAAACGGAATTTGAGGGTTGTTATGAAAATTGGGGCGATTGGACCGTATCAATAAAGCAGAAGAAATTGCTCGTGAGGAAAAGCAAAAAGTAAAAACAAAAGTTCTGAAAGAAAAGGTAGAAAAGCCAGCGTCGATGGCGCGTTGAATGCATCGGTTTTCGTAGGACCACCGAAGTTAAGCAATGTCCAGCGAGGTGAAGACTTCGTGATGCTGGCATTTCAGCTCAACCCAGGCTGGGTGAGGTTAATGTAGGTGAGGTTAATAAGGGTTGGGTGGAAGAGATTGCCATAGGCAATAACCCCGCCCTTTAGTTAGGACATATGTATATATTTTATTATTTTTTCTTGTGTTATATTATTATTATTGTCATTTTTATATTTACTTTTTCCCATTATTTGTCTGAATTGTCTGTATGTTCTACTAATAAAGTGTTTCTAAATAAATAAATAAATAAATAAGTAGCAGGTTTGTAAGTTTCCTGCGAATGGAGGATAACATCCCCGTCTTGATATCAATGACCATGCAGGTGAAATGGGGTAACAAATTCTCTCCCGTTGATCTTACTTACCCGAGTTCTCTTTGTATCAAGGGAAAATTTCTTCTGGCCCACCGGTGACCTTCGCGGTACCACAGTAATGTACTACACGTGGTGCCTAAACGTGTTAACAATAAAGGATTTTCTTTAATTTACCGGCGAAAGTTTCTCAATCAAATTAATGAACTCGGTCTTTCTTACTGTCACAGGTATTTTTATTGAATACCTTTATAACTAAGTCAGATCGATGTAATTGTACATTCCAGCAGTAAACTTGTAGATAGCCAACAGATAGCTATTTCTTCTGCTATCAACTTCCAGTATATAAAAGTATATAAAACTTCCAGTATATAAAAGTCCAGAGATGTTCATGTGGTGTTCACATGTTCAATAACTAATAACCATTACATTGAGCGCTATAACCTATAACCACATTACAATATAACCATTAAAATATTATGTACAAATAAATATAGCGCTGTAACTGAGGCATTATACTATCGGCAAGCTTGTAGAACCCTGGGTACAATGCATAAAGCTTCAGAACGAATATTTCTACAGTGGTGTAGAGGGGAGTTCTTTTTTTTTTTAAAAAAGAAAAAGATAAGTGTTTCACAGCCGTTTTTATTTCGTAGCCATGAAACAGGAGCTACTGTAGACGCTTTGTGTTGTAGCCTGCCCATCCCGTAGTATACCTCCCCTCTGATGGGCGAAAGAGAAAGAGTTTGTTATTATCTGACCTAGTTGTAGAGTCTTCAGTGAAACACTTAGGCCCGAAGTATGAAACAGGATTAGATTAACTTTTTTTGTGTATAAGATACAAATAATACAATAGAAATAACCAGATGGTATACCCGTCTTCAAAGTTAATCCTACACTATCCTTTAACACGCCCTCTGGTGGGAATTTCAACCAATCACAGCTCATTTTTAATCAGCTGTTAAGTGATAGTGGCTTAGATTAACAAATTCTATAACTGAAGCCACTGCCAAGCGTCAGTTTTCCCTATCTTACACAATACGCAATCCTTGACTTAGCACCACAGAGGTATTACAAAAACATCTATTAATTCCGCTCTTAATCCAGTTTGGCTCTTACACTCTCGCGTCTACGACCTCCAGTGAAAAGTCGCGAATCTATTAGAGCAGAGCAAGAGATTGCTTTCAGACCCCTGGCTACGCCACTGGCTACAGCTTCACATTTCGTATGTGATCTGAATACATCAACCGAACTGACTTCTGACATTCTCGGCCAGTCGAGAGAATAGAGGGTTTCCCCGAAGAAATAACACCACTTTGACCCTTCCTCCAACGTCAGGTCCTCATTTTTCCTCACGAGGTTGAGTGAAAGTCAAGAACATGGAATGTTTTGGATGTGGACGCCAGAATATAAGGAATTCCCGAAGAAATGCCAGCACTTTAATTTAATTTACTTTATTTTATTCACTGGCTTCTAACCCAATATAAAATATTACATAAGTAAATACAAATACAATAATACATAGAAAATAACTAATTATAGATTTAAAAATATATATAAAGAATTAACTTTGATAATAAGTAAGGTCCTTAGTTTTGCTCACGAGGTTGAGTGCATCTCGAAATGTGAACACCATGAAATTGGACGACTAAATTGAAGATGTCCTCAAAAAAATGTCACCTTGTCATTCTGGACTTGAAGAAAACGTGAACCATCTATTATTCTCTTTGTCACTTTGTGGTTGTTAGAGCATTATCAGGGCCTTTACAGAAAGTACACTCACTCTCAAAATCCCCAAATCTCCCTTTAAAATTTCGTTTCTTCAAATTTCGTTTAAATAATGCATCCAGAGAGAGCGTTATTTGATCTAAAGGGATAATTATTTGGAGATTGAGTGATAGTGAGGGTGCTTTTAAAATCATTTGTTTTTCAAAGTTATCGTGATCAAGACTACGAGCCTAGGCGAAACTCTAGTAGGTGAGTGAAAAAATTAAAGAATCCTAGTTTTATATAAAATATTACATATACCTAACATCACTTTGGATTTCTAATATGAACTTAATAACAAATAAGAGTCTTTTTCGTCGTTAGCTACGACTTTAGAACATTAGTAATTAGACCATCTTGTCTCGTGTTCTCGTAGTGATATATAAGAGTTCTTCTTAAAGACCATCTTTTTTAAAGAGGTTTTTCTGAAAAACACTCACCTACAACAACAATAACCGACACACTAACAACTGGACCATTTGGGCTTGTAATTTCGTTTCAGTTCAAATTAGAAAAGATCTTTTTAGACAATCTCTATGCAAGTATAATTCACTTATAATTTTCTAGATTTACAGATCCGGCCCGAAGGACCACATTAGTACCACGGCCACGTACATAAGTATAATCATTCGGACCACCCTGTACAAAGCTTTATAAAGAGATATTAGATTGACAGTTAAGATAAAGCCCAGGTCAAATGAAGTACCCAAGCTCTTGTATAGCTATTGTACGCTCAGCACTGTAGCTCCAAATGAACTGATATTGGCAGATGCGATATCTCGAGAACTGATCAACCATATACCATGTGAGTGGAATCTATTATTTTTAAACTAGCCATAATATTATAAACTATTTTTTCTACATAACATTGCTAAGGATAATGCGCATATGTATAAACCATTTTTCAACATAACCAACTAAGCTTGGGTTTAAACTCTTGGATAGGAATTTACTTTGACATGGTTCAATATACATTTACAGGCTGATTAAAATAAACTTGATAGCAACCTATTTGATAGCATGAATATTCAGAGCTGTTGCCTGCTGAGGAGAACCAATAAGCTCGAAACAGCTGTTCAGGTGTCCAGGTACATATTTATATATTCTGATATTCATGTACAATTATACATATAAGCGCACAAATAGCTCAGTGGTTAAGCACTCGCTGGCCATACGGAAGGTCCCGGGTTTGAACCTTTGCGCCGACAAAAAGTTTGTATTGAAAATTGGGTTACAGTTTTAACCTCACCCAGCCTGGGGATCGAACTCGGTATCTCTGGACTACGGGCAGTAGTCACAACCATTACGCCACAGAGGCTGGTGAACGATGTTTTACCAAAGTGTGGTTTCATCCCAAGTGATTACAAACACAGCCACATCACACGCACGCAGGTTTCCATAGCAACCGGAGAACAAAAGAAGAGTTTAGAAAAAAATACTAGCCAGTGCATGGTATCTTGAATCTTGATATCTCAATTTCAATTCTTCTCATGACGCAGCAAAGGTATTTGATCATGATTATCATCCGGGGCGGCTGATCATCCGTGCACTGGTGGTCAAGTGGTTAACGCGCCAGTCTGGTAATCCAGGTAGCGCAGGGATCCGTTGGTTCGAATCCCACCCAGTGCATGAATTTTTCCTCATTAATTTGAGTTTGTGACCACATAAATAAAGACTCTGAGGGTTAGCTGGTATAAAATGTTTTGAGCATTAACCTCACCTGGTGGTTAACTTCCACTGAAGAGTGTTATTATTATTACTCTCCACTTCTGGATTGGTGCGCACTTGGTATGAAAACTGTTGAACTAAGAATAATAATAATAATAAAAATGTTGACCCAGCACCTAAATAGGAAGTATTGTGTCACTTCTCGCCCATCAGAGGGGAGGCATACTGGCATACTACGGGAGGGCAGGCTACAACACAGTCCACAAGCATCTACTGTAGATCCTGATTCATGGCTACGAAATAAAATAGGCTGTGAAACAATCATCTCGAAAAAAAAACTCTTTAGAGGAAGGAAATCATCAGGCGAGGTTAATGCTCATAGCATTTGCTACCACCCAACTCTCACGAGTCTTATTACTATGTGGTCATAAAATCAAATTAATTAAGAAAAATTTATGCATTGGGTGGGGCTCGAACCAATGGATCCTTACGCTACATGGATTACCATACTATCGCATCAACCACTTGACTACCAGTGAGCTAGTAGATAGTACACATTAGGAAGCCAGCGTCGATGGCACGTTGAATACACCAGTTCTCGTTCTGTCACTGAAGTCAAGCAACGTCCAGCGAGGTTAAGACTTGAATGGGTGACCATTCAAATTCAAACTCTTGTGTGTTCCCCGTCTCTAACCTGGAAATCACCAACCAAATCTTCATAAGGCGTGGCAAACAATTTTAAAAAACCTTAAAAAATGAAGAAAGAAAGATGACTTTGAAATTCTGAAGAAAATTGAAGAAAGCATTCGGAATTGATGGTAGAATGCAACAGGTTCTTTCCTGTTTGTATAGCTCTGAGCCGCCAAAGATAATGACCATACATAATAACAATGGTAGAAAATGTTTCTTTTATACCAGAAGAGCTTCTAATTTCTTTATCAACTTCAAAATCTACAGCCTGCCTCGAAAGTTGTGCCGCTAGCAACACAGTGCCTGGGAATTGTGGGGTGTGCTGGAAATAATTTACTGTCAATTTAGTATCCACAACCACATAAATCATCAGATACAGTTAGTTGTTCACTGTTAGATGAAAATTTCTTCTTTGATCTTTCATTGAGTCATAGCTTGTGCCCTGAACATTTATTTATTTACCATATTTAATAATATTTTTTTAAATAATAATATTTGTGTTAATCACTTCCTTAATGTGTCACATTTACTCAAACTAGCGCAGCTAAATTTTTACTGAACTTGGGATTCGAACCCACCGACCTCCGGGCTACGCTGCCAACCGACTGTCAGTTGGTTTGTACATCTAGTTAACACCACTTAACTTCCTCAAGAATACTTCCACCTACCCATCCACCTCAAGGCCTAAATCAGCTTTAGGAATCCAAGCAAGGATTAAGGGCGATACCAGACGTTTTTCTTATATCTTTGTGGATATGAGTGTAGATTTTATGTATTGTTTTAAATTAGAAAAAAAATGCAAAGCTTAAGTCCGAACTTGTGATCTCAATTTTGTCTATTCATTTTGCCCTAAATATATTTATGGCGCTTAAAAATTGTTTCCTCACAAGGGAATAAGATTAAGAGGACGACCCATGCTAATGTGTAGTGCACTGGTAGTCACGTGGACGTGGTTAACGCACTAGTCTGATAATCCAGGTAGCGTAGGGATTCGTTTGGTTCGAATCCCACCCAGTGCATGAATTTTTCCTCATTTATTTGAGTTCGTGACCACATAATAATAAGACTCTGAGGCTTAGGTGGTAGAAAATGCTTTGAGCATTAAACTCACCTGGTGGTTATCTTCCACTAAAGAGTGTTATTATTATTATTGTGGATGGACAACATCGAAGAGTGGCTCCTCAGTATTACATTGATTGAGAACTTGTTGGAAGAGAATGCCGTTGGCCATTTTAGCACCGCCCTTGATCAAATTTTGTTTTATTAATTTAAATTTCTCTGTATGTATAATTGTATATATTCTATGTCATTTGTAAAAAACTTGATCGAACATGTTAAAAAAAAAACTTAAAAGAAGTGGCTGCAATAGAGAATTATTCAGAAGAACATTGTCAACATCATTGTATGCGATAACGCCACAAAGAAGTAATTGTTTCTAGTGTAACCTCTGAATGTTAACTCAAGACCTACGTAGCGGCGGCCCTGAAGAAATTTCAACGACACAATGCAATGCTGTTGAGAGGAAATAATTGGAGAAAACAAAAGAGGTTCCTAGATGTGGGATTATAATTTCTCATTCTGGAATCAGGGATTTGGATTCGGGGATTAAGATGTTGATCTCAAGTTAGTAGAAACATCGGAATAGGAGAGATTCAGGCATGGATAAGCCTGTAAGAGGATTTGGATTAGTGAAGAGAATACTATTTATTTAAGTAATGTTTTATTGAATATTTTGTCACATTCCAGTGATTAAAAATGTGACAGAAGGTACGTACTAATAACAGTGAATACTATCATGATTGAACAATAGCAATTACAAAGACTATTTATAGGTACATGCCAACAAAAACTAGTCATAGGCCACATTTGCTTGGCGTCAGTCAGCAATTTTAAACCCCTTACCTTTACCATGTTCAATCCGTCTCATTCAGCATTGGCCATGAGATTCAGCGCAAGAAAAGAAGACAATTGCGCAGATTTGGTCTACCTTGCAGAAATACCAGAGAATTCTCACGCTGACTTCTCCACGTGTTGGGAATTGATGGCCTTCACTATTGATAGACCCTTCTTTATGCGTACCTACCTGTCGTAGTATCATCATCCCGTTATGACTCCATGAGTCAACACTATAATCACTCGGACTTAGCTACTGAAATCTAAGTAAAAGTATTAAAAAAGTAAAAGCAAGCAAGATTGCTTCTGAAGGTAGTTCAAGTAAAGTAATATTAAAAATAATAGAAAGCGCAAATCTCACCACTAAGCAATTGTCCATTATCAGCAGCCTCGATCAAACGTTACTAATTATTGTATTGTTAAATATTTCGTCTCGTTTGTCTAAATATTTCGTCATAGTTTTAAAAAGCTTGATTGAAATCTAATTATAATTCTCGTCAAACGGGCGCAAATCCATATCTTCTCCTTACTCGCTGTTTATAAACATCAGTGACCCCTGAGGTACTGGCATCAGAGAGATTCACCCCTGAGCCTCCACTCAACCCTTTGGTCTCACGTCCTTACCCCGGAGCCCAGATCAGGGGGTGTGAGAATCGTAGACCTTGATGTCTTCATTAGTTCCGTTGCTGTTCGTATTGGTACAACATCACAGGATGTGTCGAATGCATCACTAATATCGTAATATTGGAATACGTATAATGTTACTAATCAAACACATCGGCCGAGGTGTGAAGAACGCCATATACAAAATAAAAGACATTGTATAAACAAGAAAACCTGATTAATCATAATATTATATATTATGATATTTTTTTTTACTAATCGGTGTATTCTTGAAAAGGTAAAACTTCTAAAGCTGATTTCTTTTCTTCAAAGGAACCCTGTTATTAATTATCTAATTAAAGATAAAGTTATCATATTTGTTTAAATCACTATCATGGTATCACAATTATTACTCGAACTCACAATGGTATTTTTTTTTTTTTTTTACCGAACTTGGGACTCGAACAGCCAACCTCAAACTAACAAGTCCACCACCTTATCAATCAACGTTCTACTGCAAATATTTAGCATATATTTTCACGGTGGAAAAGGACAGACCAATATTGAGACAGCAATTACCCGTAGAAAAAGAAGCAGTTGAAATTTTAATTCCTCTGCTACACTCAACATGATGTAGTTTGGCGTTGACTGAAGCTGCCACTACATTTATCTTGGCTCGACGTAGTACATCCACAATGATCACAAATTCCATTTCTTCAGAACCATCAGCAACCAAAACAAGAGCTGATTTTGACATATTGCTTGGAGAGTAAAACTTTGAATTATAACCAAAAACACCTTTAACCTTACTTTTTTCACTTATCACAGAACTTACAAGAAGAGCATTGATAAAAGTCCAATAAAAACCCAGCCGGGACATGACAAGTTATCCTCCCATGGGAATTTTACCACATAAAATCCCGTCTTATTGCACATCTAGACTATAAGACAAAGTTACCAAATTTCAGCTTCCTAGGACTTACCAGTTCGGAGAAACAGTGATGAATCAGTGAGTAAGTCAGTCAGTCAGTCAGTGAGTGAAACTCTCTTATATAAGTATAGATAGAGATATAGCAAAAAAAATTCCTGCCCCGCTGGGAATCGAACCCAGGTCACCATGCGTACAATGCCTAGCGCGCTAACTCACTCTGCCACGGTGACTTCTGATATGACCATGCAGTTGAAAGCGATGTTAAATTTTTGTTTAAGAAAACGCTTGCATACGAGTCTGCAACCATTTCGACATTTTCATCTTTACTATTCAAGGTCCAAAACCCAACTGACCAAATTTCGTATTGTGCGCATGACACACACTTTCCCTCTTCTCTTAGGATTGCAATATCGAAACGAAAATATCGATATTAGGTATATCGATAATATCGAAACCATAATATCGATATCCGATATTAGAAGACTTCTCTCCCTTTACAATTCGATATTTCGTTACATAATATCGTTACATAATTTCGTTACATAATTTCGTCACATAATTTTGGTTATGTGCCAGAGCAAAGACATGAAAATGTCAAAAAATAAACCACCAGGAATCGAACCCAGATCTCCCTATGTTGGCACACCCAGCGTGATACTCCGTTATAACGACTTCCAGTGGTGATATGGTGGTTCAAATGATTGCAATCAGAATTACCGGGGAGTAATGCATCGCTCATGAGAGGCCCGCTGGTTTTATCTTCGATTTGTTGAAGAAGTAATTACTGCAGTGTGTGTGTGTGTGTGTGTGTGTATCCTGGTGTGAGAGAGCATATTCAAAAGCAACCTCCTATCTCACAAACATGCCCGATGTGTCTTTTAATATCTTCATATGATATTATGTCACTGGAAATTTATTGACGATAGAAATGAGGACTTGCCCATAAAATTGGCTGCATCCGAGTTACGGCCCTACCCTATCCCTACTCTGCTCGATGAGGCATTGCTGTATATTGTTTCGCAGCGGAACTCGGCGCCACACATAAAATCAGTGCTGTGTTAAAAAGATGTAATTTTCAACGAATATGATGAATTAGAAAACCTACAGAAAATTAATGATTTCTTTTTTTATTTGGGTTTAACGTCGCTTTTAACTGTATGGTCATATCACGAGGGGTGTTATCCTCCATTCGCAGGAAACTCACAAACCTGCTACCCCCACATTAACCTCAGCCAGTCTGGTTTGTTCTGGAATGCCAGCATCACGAAGTCCTTCCTCACTTCGCTGGACGTTGCTTAACTTCGGTGACCCTACGAAAACTGGTGCATTCAACGCGCCTTCGACGCTGGCGGAAATAAATGAAGATGTAAAATTTACAAGTTTGTAATTCATTTATTCCAATCAATACTTCGAAAGGGTTGATTACTATTCACATCGACTAGAGTGACACCAATAGCAGCAATAAAATATATTTTTTCTTATTAGATCTGTGTTTACAATCATTCCAGTTTACAAATATTAGCATAGACTATTGTTTTAGATAGGTAAATCTGATGAGAAATATCTTTCATTGAGAAATATATGTTAGGGTCCTCATAGAAATATTCACATTATATAATAAGAAAATCATTGGAAGGCAATATTTCATTAAAAGTGCATGAGTCATACATTGATAGGTTAACTCTCTGAAGGTATTTTCTTGTGGCTTGTGCAAGATGGGAACTGCAAAATGAATTTGCTGCCCAAATCATTGATTTGCACTTCCCACAATATCAATTATTGGCAATTGCGCACAATGTCATGTAATGTGTTCGGCGCCATTACCGTTAGAATCTCCGATGGTACCTTCTGGATGGCGTCAGGCGCGCGAGGTTGGCCGCCGCGTACTTACAATGTGCCGGTCGCTTGGTCACCACATCCATGCAGTACTCACAAAAGCACCTTGGCAACTGACGCATCGTTTGCATACCGTCCCGTCCCATCATATTTCTCCTCAGGCGACCAGCCTGCTCCGGGCTCAACGCAGTTGCCTCTGGCGGGAAGTGGACGCGACAGATGCACGAGTCATTCGCTTGACTCCCGTTGTTCCTCCAGCGAGTAGGCGAGCTGGTCCGGGAACGTTGACGAAATGTTCGACTGACGTGATTGTCCGAGGCGGCGAATCGGACCTGTTGATTCGTTTCGAAAATGGATTCGGAGCTCGCCATGAATTTGCGGCTGTACAACACTTTCACCTCGTTGTCGAAATGAGTTCTTCCGTGGTTTCTAAATTTGGAGCGCCGACAGTTGTCGTCGCAACGACGACCAAATTCATCCTCGGACTGGTTCGATTTTCCGTTATGGTTCATGTGTTTGCAACATTTCCCACGATAGCCTTTTACGTGTCTCGGGATCTCTCCGCTGCTGTGCTGTTCAAATGTTTCTCCATTTTCTTCATTCTCATCATATTCAGTTTCATCATTAGGCTCTTCCCTTTTATTCTCTCTACTTCGCCCAGAAAGCTTCTCGCTACTGATTTCCTCCAAATACAGCTTCATGGATTGCCCTCGATCTTTCGACTTTGCAGGATAACTTCTATCGCGTTTGAAATTGTCCAATTTAATGACACTTCTTCTTCTTCTTGATTTGGATTTGCACTTCGCGTAGTCTGTTTCCATTCCAGTGAAGAAACGCTGCAACTTCATCATGTCATGCAAGTGTTGTGTGAAGTGTGGAACAGAATCATGTGAGAATGTGTGGAAAAGACTACAACCGACAATTTTGAGGTAGACAAGTTTACTGGAAATTTAGGCAGTGACGCCTGAAGTTCGAGAAACGTGGCTGAAATAGAACCGCCAGATTAACGTGAAGAGTCTGGGAATCTGTAGAAGACATTTTTAAAATTATCCAATGCAAGCTAAACTATCTTTACAGTGTTAAAGTGTCTAATTAAAAAAAAAAACCCCGCTTAAAAACGTTTGAAATTACTTGGATCTACAGAGACCTTCAGGAAAACAAAAAGTTGAAGGAGAAAATAATGGACGTTTTTGTAATAGGTACCTCTTTGGACTTAGCTCTAGATTTTGTGTAACTGCATAATATAATATGGTAAGAAAAATTATGTACAAGAAATTGAAATACGGAAAACATAAACAACGAAAATCCATCATAAGTTGGAAAAGATAGAAATACATAAAGGGATATTATTTATTAGTTACTCGATACAGTGGATAAGTTTCTTTCATTTTAAGAATATAATATTCATATTTAAAATCAACAAAACCTGCTTAACTCTAAAGTTTGCACCGTCTGGACGACATAATGAGACCTTACGAAATGCTAAATCAACAGAAAATAATTTGTTGCTAATTCTTCGGGGCTGTTGTTCAGGTACTATCCTCAGAAATAACTAAGCTAATTTTTTTCATTTTTTTTTTCATTGTGGTTTAACGTTCATTCGCAGGAAACTCACAAACCTGCTACTCACATTAACCTTAGAAGTCAAATGATAAGTGGCTTGGGATGGGTCCTCTGTATATATATTATGTATACAAGAGAAAAATATGAAAAATAGAACAAATGAAAAAAAACCTCAACCAGCCTGGGTTGGACCGGGATGCCAGCATCACGAAGTCTTCACTACGGTGGACGTTGCAACTTGTGTGATCCTACGAGAACCAGTGCATTCAACGCGCCCGCGACGTTGGCTATATTAATTATTTAAATCAAACATTATTATTATTATTATTTAACACTTTATTGGTCAACTATATGATACATTCAACAAAATATAACATGAAAAAAAAGAACACATTAGAATATGTAGTGAACCAAGGGGCGAGGTTAAAACCTGTGGCTTTTTCGTCCACCGAACCCCAACTTTAGGTAGGTACAACTTTAAGTAGGTACCAATTACAGATAAAAAGTAGTATGTCGTTGCCTAAGCAATTTTTGCCACACAGTTCTACTGTAGACAGGAAAACGTCATTAATATATCTGTCAAACCTTTCTGTAAGATCCCTCCATCCACCCCTGTCGGGCGATTGAAAGGGGGCACCTGCTGGCATTAGCCTCATTCCCCGTCAATTATATCGGGCCTGCCAGTTTTTATTTTTCATTGTATTCCAAATTCTCAGACATCGTATTTCAGACTGAGTTTAAAAAAATCTGCTTTCAAAATAGCCGAACCGTTCGAACAGAATTAAATACCTAATTTTAAAGGACGTTTTAAAATTAATACGTGTCGGTTCAGGATGGTGAAAATATTATATTCTGGAGACAGGTGCCTGTGTGAAGAGTGTTATGTTACAGCAAACTGTGGCACTAAGTGATACAGGGTTAGCAGGAAGACATGTGTCTATGTGAAGAGTGTTATGTTACAGCAAACTGTGGCACTAAGTGATACAGGGTTAGCAGGAAGACTTGAAGACAGGTGCTTGTGTGAAGAGTGTTATGTTACAGCAAACTGTGACACTAAGTGATACAGGGTTAGCAGGAAGACTCGAAGACAGGTGCTTGTGTGAAGACTGTTATGTTACAGCACACTGTGACACTAAGTGATACAGGGTTAGCAGGAAGACTTGAAGACAGGTGAAGAGTGTTATGTTACAGCACACTGTGACACTAAGTGATACAGGGATAGCAGGAAGACTTGAAGACCGGTGAAGAGTGTTATGTTACAGCAAACTGTGACACTAAGTGATACAGGGTTAGCAGGAAGACTTGAAGACAGGTGCTTGTGTGAAGACTGTTATGTTACAGCAAACTGTGACACTAAGTGATACAGGGTTAGCAGGAAGACAGGTGCCTGTGTGAAGACTTTTATGTTACAGCACACTGTGACACTAAGTGATACAGGGTTAGCAGGATGACATGAAGACAGGTGAAGAATGTTATGTTACAGCAAACTGTGACACTAAGTGATACAGGGTTCGCAGGAAGACTTGAAGACAGGTGAAGAGTGTTATGTTACAGCACACTGTGACACTAAGTGATACAGGGTTAGCAGGATGACATGAAGACAGGTGAAGAGTGTTATGTTACAGCAAACTGTGACACTAAGTGATACAGGGTTAGCAGGAAGACTTGAAGACAGGTGAAGAGTGTTGTTACAGCACACTGTGACACTAAGTGATACAGGGTTAGCAGGAAGACTTGAAGACAGGTGAAGAGTGTTATGTTACAGCACACTGTGACACTAAGTGATACAGGGTTAGCAGGATGACATGAAGACAGGTGAAGAGTGTTATGTTACAGCAAACTGTGACACTAAGTGATACAGGGTTAGCAGGAAGACTTGAAGACAGGTGAAGAGTGTTATGTTACAGCAAACTGTGACACTAAGTGATACAGGGTTAGCAGGAAGACTTGAAGACAGGTGAAGAGTGTTATGTTACAGCACACTGTGACACTAAGTGATACAGGGTTAGCAGGATGACATGAAGACAGGTGAAGAATGTTATGTTACAGCAAACTGTGACACTAAGTGATACAGGGTTAGCAGGAAGACTTGAAGACAGGTGAAGAGTGTTATGTTACAGCAAACTGTGACACTAAGTGATACAGGGTTAGCAGGAAGACTTGAAGACAGGTGCCTGTGTGAAGAGTGTTATGTTACAGCAAACTGTGGCACTAAGTGATACAGGGTTAGCAGGAAGACTTGAAGACAGGTGAAGAGTGTTATGTTACAGCAAACTGTGATACAGGGTTAGCAGGAAGACTTGAAGACAGGTGCCTGTGTGAAGAGTGTTATGTTACAGCAAGCTGTGACACTAAGTGATACAGGGTTAGCAGGAAGACTTGAAGACGGGTACCTCTGTTTCCTTATCCTATAGAAAGGAAAGTAATGGAATCACCCAAAATTTTCGATAGTCAGTTTTCAGTGCCAAAAAACGTTTTCAATGGCGGCCTACCTACTGGTAGCCACCTGGCGACATTTGGTGGTTCTAAACGAAAAGAGATACGAAATATTTTATAAGAACAACTTTTTCTTACAAAAAAAAAAAAAAAAAAATAGGGGTCTATTCTGATCATATTTTTGATATCTTGAACATTTTGGACCTAGCCCCCAAATTACCGGTATTATGGAGGAACCCGCTTTGACCAACTTTTTTAGTATCCGTCCTAGACCGGGCTTGTGACATATCAATTCTTAACATTTTGAGTGCTGATTACGAATTTGGCATTGGGGGGATATGGAAAGTCGTGTGATGTTTACACCAGATTTTTTAATTTGAGTTTAACGTCGCTTAACGTCTTATCACGACCGGGGTGTTAAACTTAATTCGCAGGAAAATCACAAACCTGCTGCACACATTATTAACCTCACCCAGCCTGGGTTGGGCCGGAATGCTATCAACACGAAGTTTTCCACTCGCTGGACGTTGCTTAACGAAAACCCTCTGTATATAACATTGTGTACATTCATTTTTGTATACCTTCACAATAAAAATAAATACCAAATACCAAAACCGATTCATTTAACGCGCCATCGACCCTAGCACCTTCATCATTAGTCATGTTAAAAATTTTATATTAAAAAACGGAAATAAATATATTCAATCCAGAAGAAGAAGAAGAAATAAGAACTCATGGAAGATCAAAGCTGATGAAATAAGAATCTCACCAACCAGTGTGGAGCTGCCTAAAAAACCCACCTGAGTAGGTTATTCAGAAAGTGCACATCACTGGAAAAAAATAGAAAATTCGGGATCCAAGATTTAGCAAATTTTAAAATTGAAAGGAAAGAGAGATAAATAGATGAAAGAGAGAGAGAGAGAGAGGGAGAAATAGATGAAGGAGAGAGAGAGATGGATAAATAGAGAGAGAGAGAAGAAGAGAGAGAGAAAGAGAAAGCATGTAAATTATGAATGGTTTGAATTTAATCCCTTCCATAGAATCAATTCTCGATGGAATGAATGGATTAGGTATGAAAACTTGAATGAATGGATTAGGTATGAATACTCGAATGAATCCAATGAATTTTCTCTCTCTTGAATTATCATACTTGGATTGTTAGATTTGTGATGACGGAATGATGGATGATAGGGTCCGGTAGAAATAATTGATCTATGCACAAATAGGTACCAATAGCACACATCTACACACCTATGTATGTGTTTCAGCATAGAAGGTATGGTTAGGAGGTTAACAATTCAACAACAATAATAACACTCTTTAGTGGAAGGTAACCACCAGGCGAGTTTAATCCTCAAGGTCTTTTCTACTACCCAACTCTCAGAGCTAATATGTGGTCACTAACTCAATTAATTAATGAGGAAAAATTCATGCACTGGGTGGCATTCGCACCAACGGATCCCTACGCTACCTGGATTACCAGACTTGACTACCGAATTTGAACCCGCAACCTTTACAATAAGAGCTTGAATTAAACTCTTATTCTAAAGGTTGCTGGTTCAAATTCATTACTGATGATATAAAAAAAAAAAAAAAAAAAAAAAAAAATGGAAATTAAATATCTAAAAGTTATACAAATTACTTTGACTATTTTTACTAAATTTTTGTCTTTTTAAAAACTTTTCGTGATGTCACAATTACTCCAAAAATTTACCGTCAGTGGTGCGGAACTCGAACCACGGACCTCTGGTTACGAGTCTACCGCCTTATCGACCGAGGTAGGTCGGTACTGACGTCGGTTCAAGAACTGATATTTTATTCAACTTGTGTCTATTGATATAAAGTTTATGTTACACTATTCTAAAACTTCTATTCCTTGATAATAGAACTGAGGGATTATGTTTTGGTTACTTTTTTATGATATATTTTTTAAACTAATAACATAAAATCAAATGACATAAAATCAAATAACATAAGGATGCTTACTGTGAAAGTATGTCATTGTGATACTAATTATTCAAAAATTATATGCTTTAAGAATAGAAATATGAGATTACATTTTGGTACCTTTTTTATGATAATTTATTTAATTCGTAACAGGGTATTAACCCTTTGAAATTTTAATATTTTTAATTTGAAGATCTAGAAATCAAAACGTCTAACAATTGTCAGCCCAGTCTAACAATTCACAATTGTCAGCCCATATCTAACTCACACCTGCCACGTAAGTCAAATTAGTGTTCCTAAAGACGTAAGCTTCTTAGGGACCGTTTAAAAATCTGGAGATGTCACTTCGAGTTAAAGACGTTAAAGTTAAAGTCCACTTTATTCTTGTAATTATTATGATAAGTCCAGATTAATTACGTCAAATATTTGATTCAGCTTGATCGATGAGGCAGTGAACTTGCAATCTATAGGTCGGTGGTTCGAGTCCCAAGTGCCTCCATTTCAAAAGGTCGTAAGCGTCTTCAACTCTGACATTTAGGATTCTCATGTCTTCCATTGTCTTGTCCCACCACCTTGAACGGGGTCTTCCTCTGGGTCTTTGTCCTTCTGGTGTACATTACCACACTTTTCTCACATTTGAATCATTGTCCATTCTGATGATGTGTCCTGCCAATCTCAATCTTCCACTTTTAATTTCACCTACAATATCAGGTTATTTGTATTTCTCTCTTACCTCTCTGTTGTATTTTATTCGCCTATGTCCGTTTTCACAAGTAGGGCCATAGATCTTACGCCTCGTAAAATAATCTAAATAAATGTAAGCGGCCACAACGGAGTTCCGAAAATCGTTTTTATCAAGCTGTAGGTACCAGGATCTGGTATAGAGGGTCTAGGGTATTGGCCCAGGGTCCTCATTGTCACCGCTTACTATAACTCCAGCGGAGCTGCGGCACTTAAAAGGTACTGCGGCATTGCGGCCATTTCTTGCGGCACAGTAAAACTTCTGCGGTACAGCACAGTCGCTGCAGTCCGCCCGACATAAAATCTCACTGAGTGGGTCATTACAGACGGAAAGTATTTGCCAGCGCATCGGCCGAGACCTCTGAGAGAATTTTGCCGCCCCGTGATGCAGCTAAGACGGGAGAGAATATTGTGTGTTTAAAATTATGAGACGAGATATCCATGGGATCCTGGAGGCTCGTGATAAACACCATGTGGGGGATGGTAAGAAATATATCTGTTAGTAGCCCGCCACAACGAGGACCCTGCCCTATACCTTCTCTCTCTCTTTCATCTATTTCTCTCTCTCTTTTTTTTCTCTTTCTCTCAATTTCTCTTTTTCTCTCTCTCTCTTTTATATATTTCTCTCTCTCTCTCTTTTATCTATTTCCGTTTCTCTCTCTCTCTCTTTCATCTATTTCTCTCTCTCTCTCTCTTTCTCTCTAATCTATTTCTCTTTCTCTCTCTTATTCTCTCTCTCTCTTTTTTCTATTTCTGTTTCTCTCTCTCTCTCTCTCTCTCTCCCTCGACCCTGGTACCTACAAGTAGATAAATATAAACAATATTCGGGACTCCGTTGAGGGCTCTTACATTCGATAGCAGGGATAAACTATTTTACGAGGTACTTGCTCTACCCCACAGGGTTCAGGGTATAGGCCTCCGGCCTCCGTTGTGTCCGCGGTGAAAATATAAAACAATATTTAACTGTATAATTGTCAATTATTGCTGGGGATTATGGCTGTAGGTAGTAACACTTGCAGCCTCATCTCCAGTGTGGACAATTGGACGTACATATATGTAAAATAAATAAATAATGATAAATATTTCCACCCATAAACCGCGATGAAAATAATATAGGTAAATGGCCAGCCTAAAAAAAATACAATAACAAAAAAAAAAAAAAACAACACATCTTGACCTGAGCCTCCCGACTAAAAATATTAAAAGTTACAAACGCAAAGAGGAATAACCAAATCATATTTTTCACAATAATGAACACAACAAATTATTTCCGAACATCTTTTATGCATGCGAATCCCGCTTTTTATGTCTGCCTTTATTAGGAACCTGCCGGAAAGTTAATGGGGCAAGTCGCTGAGAGCTTTTATGACAGAATTTAACAAACTCAGCATAATGAACAATGATAGTGAAGGAAAAATAATAACTCCTAAGACGACTAATCTTAAACTAGTAAAAATAATAATATTATTACCTGCTGAAATAATAATAAACATGAGAAAATATTACTTTCAAGAAATGAAATATTTCGGTATTTTGAGTGCTCAAATGCATATGGTGTAATAATGATAATAATAACTGCTGCTTTACTGAACCAGTAAAAATAATAAGTATTGCCTGCTGAAATACTAATAAATATGAGAAAAATTTACTCTTAAGAAATGAAATATTTCGGTTTTTTGTGTGCTCAAATGCATAAGTTTTTTTTTTTTTTTTTTTTTTTTTACAATGTCAAGAAAGATAGTGGTAAGTTTTACCTTTATGAATAACTACAAATGTGTTTCCTATTTTATTTTTCTAAAATTTAGGTTCAAAATTTGTTCCTTCTTGTTGTTTGCCATTTGAAAAATAATTATTTTTTACTTTGAAATTACTTATGCTCATAAATAAAAATAAAAAAATGTTAAAGCTCGTTACAATAAACATCATTGACCTTTTTATCAATGTCTTCCATAGGAAATGTAGGGGTACCCGGTTCTGTCATACCCAGTACCCGGTTCTGAAAGACCGGGTTGACAGAACCGGGTACTTTGACTTTTTTTGAAAAAAATAAATTTAACAAAAAATGACAATACATAGTGACGTATCGTCTTCAAATTTAGATAGCCAACAAAGTTGTGAATGTTTTTCAGTTTAATTTGCTGAGATGATGATAATGGCTTTTCCGCTAAATGGCCTAGAAAACTAAGTACCCGGTTTTGGGAGACCTTCTTTAGACCACCTATATACAGGGTGTCCCACCAAACTTGGACACCTCAAATTACTCGGCCCCTGAAAGAGTTTTTGAAAAATAAAAAAATCTAGGGTACATGTGCTAATTATGCGGTTTCAGTTATGAAATTTTTTTTAAACAGGGTGGTTCAAAAGTCAGAAATTGAGGTTTCAACTTTC
Source organism: Bactericera cockerelli (assembly GCA_024516035.1). Lineage (NCBI taxonomy): Eukaryota > Metazoa > Arthropoda > Insecta > Hemiptera > Triozidae > Bactericera > Bactericera cockerelli. The sequence goes on along the minus strand of CM044961.1, from coordinate 35,569,449 downwards.
GATTTTTAAATGGATCGACCTGAATTTTATTTAATAATTTTACTTCTAAATGGTGTCTGAGTACTTTTTTAAACAAAAATATTACATACAGGGTGGTTTTTTTTCGACCAATTTTTTTTCTAAATCTTGAATAACTCAAGTTCGGTTAATTTTTTCGATAACAAGAAGAGAATGTGTTTGTGTAATGAATACACGCACTTTCAATTGGCATCAATTTTTTTTATAAAGGGTGGTTCACAAGTGAAATAATGACTTGATTTTTTTTAAAACCGAGTTTTTTTAATTTTTTATTTAGGATTAATAATTCTCGTCTAATTTTACACATTTTTCGTTAGTCATATCGAAAAAAAAAACTAAAGTGTTGTACAGGGTGAGACATAATTTTTTTGTAACACCCTGTATATGGGCAATCAAAGAGACGCAAAATTAAATATAAAGACTAAATATGCAAGAAAAACTTTGATTTTTAATTAAACTAAAAAGTTATGGTGTTTTAACTAATATTGTCGCATGGACCACCCTGTAGATATTTTTTTAAACCATCATATGGGTAGTCGAAACTGTCTAAAATTCAACGAGGAGTCCAAATCTGAAAGAAAAAAAATGAATTCAAAAAGCCATGCTCAATTTTATGTCTACACCTACCTACTTTTTATTTCAATTTTTAAAATCATTCAGTGTGGACAACTGGACACCAAATTGAAAATGGCTTCAAATTCGTGTTTTTTACTTGTTTTTCCCACATGATTCGAAGTGTTCGTTGAATTTTATACAACTTAGAGTATCTACATGATAGTTTAAGAAAATATCTACAGGGTGGTCCATGCGACAATATTAGTTAAAACACCATAACTTTTTAGTTTAATTAAAAATCAAAGTTTTTCTTGCATATTTAGTCTTTATATTTAATTTTGCGTCTCTTTGACTGCCCATATACAGGGTGTTACAAAAAAATTATGTCTCACCCTGTACCACACTTTAGTTTGGTTTTCGATATGACTAACGAAAAATGTGTAAAATTAGACGAGAATTATTATTCCCAAATAAAAAATTAAAAAAACTGGGTTTAAAAAAAAATCAAGTCATTATTTCACTTGTGAACCACCCTGTATAATTTTTTTTGATACCAATTGAAAGTGCGTGTATTTATGGCACAAACACATTCTATTCTTGTTATCGAAAAAATTAACCGAACTTGAGTTATTCAAGATTTAGAAAAAAAATTGGTCGAAAAAAAACCACCCTGTATGTAATATTTTTGTTTAAAAAAGTACTCAGACACCATTTAGAAGTAAAATTATTAAATAAAATTCAGGTCGATCCATTTAAAAATCGAAAGTTGACACCTCAATTTCTGACTTTTGAACCACCCTGTTTAAAAAAAATTTCATAACTGAAACCGCATAATTAGCACATGTACCCTAGATTTTTTTATTTTTCAAAAACTCTTTCAGGGGCCGATTAATTTGAGGTGTCCAAGTTTGGTGGGACACCCTGTATATTTAGACCACCTATATATATGTAGGTATATATAAAAATATCCATCTCTAACATTTTAGTTTCCTGACTTGTAAATTTGTATTAATATATTATTTTCAAACATCCATATCTGTAATTTATACCTACCCATGTAAAAATATAAATAAAGCTACAACTTAAGTTGTGAATATGTTTCAAATAAAAATGCATAAGTTTTAATAATAATAACTGCTGCTTTACTGAAAGTATAACAAACCTAGCTCAAGAGAAATAGCAAAACTAATAACGGTATGTTAATGTTTAAAATGAAATATTTCGGTTTTCTTATTAGTGCTCAAATGTATAAGGTGTAATAATAATAATAACTGCTGCTTTACTAAAAGTTCATTTTTTTTTTGGTTTAAATACAAGGTTCTGTTTTAACTGATTAACTTACTGATAGTTAATTGTAAACATATAGGATCACCGGAGGAGTTTGTATATCATTAGAGTTGTGTTGTTTTCTACCAAGTATTTTTGACATTAATTGCAGAAGTGTTTGGAAAGAATATTTTCAACACCATCACGGAATTTCCACTTGAGAAGTGAGAAGAGTGCTACAAACAACCAACTTCAACTATGAGGTTGAAAAATGCCTACCCAAAGTAGGGTTGGGAAAAGGCAAAGTGAAAGAAGAAGAAGAAGAATTCCCAACACAGATTTTCCTCTCAATTTGTTTGCCATTTCTTTTTATATTTTTTTAACTCAAAGTGATTTCTGACAATCACAGAGTCATGCCTCCATAGGTTCGAATCTGAATGTAAGAGAACTCAAGGAACGGAATTTTTAATTTCCTTATTTTATACCCAAGTTTCTCTTTTCAAGAGGTTATTTTATGGGGCAATAGGTGAGTTCGGTGCGAAGATTACCCGCACCTTTTTCGCATGTATGAATTCGGTGCCGCCTAAAAAAGGTGATGTATGAGTTCGGTGCGGTCCTAATGACTTCTAAATTGATTGTTTTTTTATAATGTACTCTGTTGCTTGTTAACAGTCATCCTGCTGTTATTAATTTAGTAGATTATGTTTTAGACAGTTACATTCAGCAAGGCTGTCCATTTCCTCCTTGAAGGCCATGCCTAGGGTTAATAGTAGGGTTAGGTAAAATACAATGAAGGCCATGCCTTGGGTTTATAGTAGGGTTAGGTAAAATACAATGAAGGCCATGCCTTGGGTTTATAGTAGGGTTAGGTAAAATACAATGAAGGCCATGCCTTGGGTTTATAGTAGGGTTAGGTAAAATACAATGAAGGCCATGCCTTGGCTTTATAGTAGGGTTAGGTAAATTACAATGAAGGCCATGCCTTGGGTTTATAGTAGGGTTAGGTAAAATACAATGAAAGCCATGCCTTGGGTTTATAGTAGGGTTAGGTAAAATACAATGAAGGCCATGCCTCGGTTTATTAATTGAAGGCCATGCCTATAAGGAAAAAAAATACTATAATTACCTGATCATCAGGGCAAGTACCAGGGCACCGAATTCATACATGACCTTTTTTAGGCGGCACCGAACTCATACGTTTTTTTATTTTTCGCACCGAACTCATACATAGCCTTTTATGTTATAGAGGGGTTATTTTATGTTCAGTTGGACCTGGACATTGTTCTCCTACATCAGTTTAATCAGTATAAACGGAAAAGTGAGAAGTTGCATTAGATGTACATGAGTATCAGAACATACTTTATCAGCTGTTTTCTCTTTTATCCAGTTCTCTTGTATCCAGGTTTGGCTGTACTACAAAATGATTTCCAACAATCTACCATGCCTCTACAACAAACTGTTCGACCGCCACGGGCCAAATTGATTAGCACATATATTTTCTGAAGCTGTCAAATCTTACAAGATTATTATTTTCTCCAGCCTGTTGCTGGGTTTTAACTGGACACTGCCTAGGGGCAGTGGTGGAGACGATGGGGAATTTCAGTGGAAGTAGAATTTCAGCTTGATTTTTGGTCGATTTTTAAGCAGACAGCTGGTTATAAGACAATTTTAAGCAGACAGCTGGTGCACTGGTAGTCAAGTGGTTAACGCACTAGTCTGGTAATACAGAAAGTGTAGGGCTCCGTTGGTTCGAATCCCACCCACTTGCATGAATTTTTCCTCATTAATATTTGAGATTGTGACCACATAATAATAAGACTCTGAGGGTTAGGTGGTAGAAAATGCTTTGGGCATTAAAACTACCTGGTGGTCATCTTATAATAAGGATTATTATTATTATTATCAAGAAGACCACTTTATTTATTGAATAAAAGTAAGTTGATAAATATGTGGACTTATCAAACAACACATAATAATAAGTACATAAAAAGAACCAAGTATTATTATTATAAGGGTTATCAAGAAAGAATAATTCGATGGAACTTCCAAGAGCTTAAAAGTTCCCTCTGGTATCAGATGAATTCTGAACTTTGCCTGCACGGTACTGAAGCTTCGGTTCCCTGAGCTCTTCACATCCCAGGACATTTATTTTATTTATTTAGAAACTCATTATTAGTAGAACATATACATACAGACAAAAAATGGTAAAAATTAAATATAAAAATTGACATTAATAATATAAAGAAGAAAAAAATAAACAAAATATATGCATAATATGTCCCAACTAAAGGGCCGGGTTATTGCCTATGGCAATCTCTTCCACCCAACCCTTAGACATCTGCTTCTGCCTTGTGGCCTCGTTAGATGGGAGCTGTCCAGAACCTAGAGGCCCAGGGGTCTCCATTTCTTATTCCTCCATGGGTCTGCTTGAATTTTTTTTGTTGCCAAATATTGATCTCAACTTCGTTAAATCATTGTTCACCCCGCCACTGGCTGCTTGTCTTTGCGATTTATAAGTTGTGATTTCCTCCTGGGCTCGCTCTCTTAAGGGGGGAGAGGAGCGCTCCTAGCGGATTGCGGGCGAACTGTCGAGATTGAAATTAAAAGAAGAGAGAGGTTTCTGGTCCTGTCCAGATTTATGGGCCTGAGTATTCTAATGTTACCGAGATGTAAATAAAAATGAATCATGAGCGTTTTGTTGAAACTATTTCGTAGTTTTTGAATCTCTACGTGTTTTTCTGACCAAGATAAAACTGTTGGTTTGTGTTGTAGACGTCAAAGTGTTTTTCTGATTACGATGTGCACTTGTATCTGCTGTGGACCTTTAATGACCGGTTCTACGGATCTTGAAAAGCACGTAAAAAACACGAAACCGGGAATAGGGAACGTTAACTCTCCAAAAGGATTAGTCTATATGTGTATCACAACATATCTGGATAGCTGTTTCCAGCTTATTTGCTTTCATCAGCAGGTAATAGTTCAGAAAATCCATGCCTTGAACTAACCTTTCCATGCTAACAAATTATAAATTCATAATACAAACTGAAGAAACCGTGTGCAGATAGTCAAGTGGTTAACGCGCTCGTCTGTAGAAAATGCTTTGAGCATTAACCTCGCCTGGTGGTTACCTTCCACTAAAGAGTGTTATCATTATTATTATGATATGAGACTATAGGATTCATTGTCATCTGGACTATTTGTTACATATTGGTTAAGTGGTTAAGCACTCACTTGCCATGCGGAAGGTCCGCTTTCGATCCCCCGTGCCGACAAAATTTGTATTCTTAATTTGGTTACAGTTGTTTGTAAGAGACCTTCCGGTCCGGTGTTGACCAGCACCTAAATGGGAAGTATTGTATCACTTCTCTCCCATCAGAGGGGAGGCATACTACGGGATGGGCAGGCTACATCACAGACCACAAGCGTCTAAAGTAGCTCCTGTTTCATGGCTACGAAATAAAAACGGCTGTGAAATACTCATCTTAAAAAAAAAAGTAAAAAAAAACTTGTTATATTTTTGTTCGGTGTATAGTGATCAGTGTTCATTGACTGTTTGAACAAGTCTTCCAAGTGTGCTCAGGTCCCTCCTATGTGTCTTGGTCGTGTCCATGTTTTGCGTCATGGGCGTGTGCCTTGTCAGTCTCAGGTGTGTGGAATTTATAGTTTCCCGCCACCACGGTCATTAATCAATGAAGTAATCAGTGTGTTGGGTGTCTGCGAGTCTGCTCATTCTCAGTGGAGATATCAGACATTAGTATGCATTGAACCTCGGCTTCAAGACATATCGAATTCAATGTATGTAGATGTAAGCGACATTAAAAAAAAAAAAAAAACGGCTCAATCTCTATGCACTTATTGATGTATTTACCAAATGTGGAAATACGATACGTCACTAATTTACATGTAACATTTATCATTATTATTATATAATTCTTTATTAGATACAAAAGGACATTATGTACATATAAATAATAATTTTAACAGTGAAAAAATGAAAAAAGACAATATATACAATAAAAATGAAAAAGAATAGAAAATATTTGAAAACATAAATGTCCTAACTAAAGGGCTTGGTTATTGCCTATGGCAATCTCTTCCACCCAACCCTTTTGTGTTTATGAATATCAATTATTATCTTTGCACAAGTATGAACTTTATGATCTGTATTAACAAAACTTCGATATCTGTAAGGTGGGAAGTATTGATACGAGTAGTCAGTCTACTCAGTGAAGGTCTTTTTCACTTTGTAGGATAGTTTATAGATAGTTTGTTGTGTGGTACAGCAACAAGCCAGACGGTATGGAGACAGTTCTGTTCAGGGTGATTGAAAAAAAAATCACCACAATGGAACCTTGGACCCTATACCGCAGACCCCTAGTACCTACGGCAATAGGTGAGTTCGGTGCGAAGATTACCCGCACCTTTTTCGCACGTATGAATTCGGTGCCGCCGAAAAAAGGTGATGTATGAGTTCGGTGCGGTCCTAATGACTTATAAATTGATTGTTTTTTTATAATGTACTCTGTTGCTTGTTAACAGTCTTCCTGCTGTTAATAAGTTAGTAGATTATGTTGTAGACAGTTACATTTAGCAAGGCTGTCCATTTCCTCCTTGAAGGCCATGCCTAGGGTTAATAGTAGGGTTAGGTAAAATACAATGAAGGCCATGCCTTGGGTTTATAGTAGGGTTAGGTAAAATACAATGAAGGCCATGCCTTGGGTTTATAGTAGGGTTAGGTAAAATACAATGAAGGCCATGCCTTGGGTTTATAGTAGGGTTAGGTAAAATACAATGAAGGACATGCCTTGGGTTTATAGTAGGGTTAGGAAAAATACAATGAAGGCCATGCCTTGGTTTTATAGTAGGGTTAGGTAAAATACAATGAAGGCCATGCCTCGGTTTATTAATTGAAGGCCATGCCTATAAGGAAAAAATAATATAATTACCTGATCATCAGGGCAAGTACCAGGGCACCGAATTCATACATGACCTTTTTTAGGCGGCACCGAATTCATACATGACCTTTTTTAGGCGGCACCGAACTCATACATTTTTTTATTTTCCGCACCGAACTCATACGTAGCCGTACCTACAGCTTGATTTTCGGGACTTCGTTGAGGCCGCTTACATTTAATAAAATGGTTAGATTATTTGCGTGGTACCCTAGACCTATATGCTAGATGTCCTATATAAAACTGTAGGTAGTTAGGTCCTAAAGTCTTGGGTCTAGGATCCTGAGCTCTGGTCACAGAATTACAATCTTTTTCAGTGTAATTTTAGTTGATATACAGGGTGTCCCGTATACAGATGCAAATATTTTGAGGGTAGGTTCAGCCCACCGTGGACTATCATATGAGCGAAACTTGCAGTGGAGCATTTTGCTTCGTTAAAGAGTTATGGCCAAATCCCTGTTTTTCCCACAGGTCTAGAGGTCACTTGGATCGATGCTCGTTTTTAAAGAAATGATAGCCAGTAAGTAATTTTTGACTTCATGTATGGATAGTCATGCATATTTCCCTTGAAATGCAGTTGGTTGCATAAAAAAATATTGAAAGACCAGAGAGATATTTAATCATAAGTTCAATACTTTTCTAAAATTTGATTTTTCCCTTTTTTCCCTTTCGTGAATTTAGAGTACTTCTACAATTGCAATTCTGCGTATCACTAGTTAAAAAAATACCCTATTATGTTTAGTTTTATAAAAAAGAAACCTCATTTATATTACTTTAAAGATCATGGAACGCAGTACACACAAAGCTCAAAAAGCACTTCTGAATCATGATGGAAAATTCAAAGTTGGCTGAATTTTAACAGAATTGGCGCGCAATTTGAGGTATAAATACACTGCTCTGGGATGTTTAACAGAGGGAAATTGATCATTCACAGTGGTCGGTCGGTGTGAACTTTTATGTGAATGGGGTTACGGAATCACAGGGTTATCATGAGGAAAAATGAGAGAGGCTGCAACGAAAGCAGCAACCAGTGGTGTAATTATGGAAAAAGAATACACATGGAGAAAGACTCTGCGCTACCAACAAAAATTATGATTTTATTTTTAGAAGTAAAATTAAAAATATCATTTTTGTGTTTATCACAATCATGATATCAAAAACATTACAAATAGTGCCGAAAATTAACCTTGGGTAAAACTCGAACATCCAACCTTAAGGTTACTATTATTATTAATACTTTATTTTTATTTTATAAACAATTGGACCAAGCTTTATTTACATTTTTTTTACAATGAACATGGTAACAATTTGTGAAATAAATATAAACAAAGACTGATCAAGGGTGGTGATACAGTGATACATGTTTGTAGTTTATTGATAAACTACAAACACGATACATTCTGCAACACAGGACATGAAATGAAAAGAACCCAAAAGAATATGTAGCGAACCAAAGGCGAGGTTTAAAGCTTGTGGCTTTCTCTTCCACCGAACAAATTGATCGCCTTGTTATTTTAACGATTATATTTGATTGATATAGTTGGTTAATAGAACTAATTGTACTCAGAAAATTTTCATTTATAACTTGCAGTTGGCACAAAAATAGTCACACAGACCGCTTCAGGCATCGAGTGTTCTTCAAAATGCAATAGCGCCCAGATTCAAAATTTGAAAGATGTGTTTCTCTCCTTCTGGTGCCGTTTGATAAGGCGTATCTCATTCGTTCCTTCACGCGTCTGAAAGAACTTTGTATTTATTGAAACAAAATAGCAAAGGGTATTTTTTTACCTAGTGATACGCAGAATTGCAATTGTAGAAGTACTCTAAATTCACGAAAGGGAAAACAGGGAAAAATCGAATTTTAGAAAAATATTGAACTTATGATTAAATATCTCTCTGGTCTTTCAATATTTTTTCATGCAACCAACTGCATTACAAGGTGTGATAATATTGGAGAATTTGAACCAGTGTTACTTCGGCCTCTGAGCAGACTGGTCCAACGATCCCATTCTCCAACTGACACTCTTCAGCTACACATCATTCTTGTACTTTAAAACTTTTCCCAAGTCCTAATAAAATAATGTACAAACGTTAACATCTATTTTTCATTTCAATTTAAAGTACAAAAATTGTCGTATTCTTTCAACATGGAGAAGTACCTACAACCCGAACGCTTTGCTGTAGAGCCTACTTCTACATCAGCAGACAAGCAATGGTTGCACTGGAAGAAAACGTTCCAGAACTTTGTCGCTAAAATCAAAGACGTGACGAGTGAAGACGAAATATGCATGACTATCCATACATGAAGTCAAAAATTACTTACTGGCTACCATTTCTTTAAAAACGTACATCGATCTAAGTGACCTCTAGACCTGTGGGAAAAACAGGGATTTGGCCATAACTCTTTAACGAAGCAAAATGCCCCACTGCAAGTTTCGCTCATATGATAGTCCACGGTGGGCTGAACCTACCCTCAAAATATTTGCATCTGTATACGGGACACCCTGTATATAAAGTATATTATTATATAAATAATAAATATAAAATTCAACAATAAAATACGGACATTCCCCGCACCAGCTGCATAAGGAGGGGCCATCACTCTCTTTCTTGATCTGTGGATATCTATCCATGATATTATTTAATATACTTCAGATTCCTTTACCAATGAATAAACAAACTCTCACGTCGTGAATATAAACAGAAATTAAAACACACCCACAAAAAGAAAGAAAAAAAAAAAAAAAAAACACCTACAGGTCACAAGTCTATTGAACAATAAAACTACCAGAACCATTTAAATGAGTCTGGATTACACTGAAACCTACAAAGATCTTAAAGCCACAACAACCAAGACGTTAAACCAAATGTCTCGTAATCAAAGTTGTAACACCCGAATGTGATATGATCATGCAGTTGAAAGAGACATTAAACTCTAAATAAAAAGAGAAAGAAAGAAAGAAAAAAAAAAAAAAAATACACCCGAAAACCAGAATCTTCTCACACGGCAGTGGAAGTATACGAAACAAACATAAAATATTACTGGCTGAACCAGACGTCAGGTTACCATGGCAACTTACAATAAACGAAAAGTTACCTTGGTAACTAGTAATGAGAATTTAATGAGCCCCGACCCTGAAGATGGGAGAGTGGTTGTAATTTATAATGATAAATATGTGAGGAAAGAATTTCTAGTTTGTTCAGAATGTACAGGGTCTAAAGAACGAACAAATTAAAAAAAAAAAAAAAAATTCAGCGCGCGATTAGCTCAGTGGTTAAGGACTCGCTTGCCATTCGAAAGGCCCGGGTTCGATCCCCCGTGCCGACAAAAATTTGTATTCTTAATAAATTTGGTTACAACTGTTTGTAAGGGATACCTTCCGGTGCGCTTGTGTTGACCCAGCACCTAATTGGGAAGTATTGTGTTAATTCTCGCCCATCAGAGGGGTGGCACACTACGGGATGGGCAGGCTACAACACAGACCACAAACGTCTACAGTAGCTCGTGTTTCATAGCTGCGAAATAAAAACGGCTGTGAAACACTCATCTTTAAATAATAAAAAAAAAAAAACAGATGAAAGAAGGTTTAAAAGTCAATGGTAAAGTATGATTCCCTCGTGATGCTGTCTATTCCTGGCCCCTCTTAGGCTGGGTAAGGTTAATTTGAGTAATTGGTTTGTGAGTGTTCAAGCAAATGAAGGGTGAAATACTGAAATCCCCGTTGCATCGTAACCTACAATGAAAAAATAAAAGGCATTGGAGAGTATTCAAACCAACAGATCCCTATGCTATCTGAAATACCAGAGTAGCTCCTTATCTATTTGACTCACAATCCAAGGTAGGTATAAGGTGCCACAAAGTCTGTCTTGGAAACATTAAACCTAACTTCTTGTACTCCATTCTCAATATTATCGAAAAACTATGGCTTATTACAACCAGGGAGGTGTTAATTTGTTAATTAGCATGTAAGTTTGTACACATACAATATGTATCTTTTAGTACAGTAAAATTGAAATTAAAATTGAAAGGAAGGGACGCATATCTGATGTGTAATGATCCTGTCACATAAAATCGTGGAAGTCACAACAATAACAATTAATATTATCTTCTTCTGTTTGTATTTTTATGCTTCTGAATGTATTAGTGGTAGCCATATTGGATAGTTTGTTTGTGTGACAAGTACGAGTTCTCCATTCACCCATGGTTACAACCGATCCCCGCTAGAGGCGCTAATGCCACTTCTTCAACAAAAAAAAAAAAGAATAAAAATAAAAACTTAGAAGGAACCTAGAAGAAAGAAATGAAATAAAACGAAAACTACATGAAGATTGAAAGTTAATGAAAATGAAGTTCCCAAAAAGTACACCAGTACTTCATGGGAACACGAAAAATGTATTTTTTAATGAAATAATAAAAATCATTATTATTATCTTCATTATTATTATTCCTATACGTGATCATATCTTTGCAGAGGAAGGTAAACACTTCATGATCCTCCGGGTGCGTTTGATCTGTGAGTCAATGTTTACTCATATTCATTGCGACAAATATTTGTACAATTAGGTTGCACCAGACGAGAGAACCCATGTTTGCGTATGGTAAATATTGAATAACTTCGGATCCATTCATCCCACTAGAATCTAGAGCTCTTTGGGTATTTAATTCAGAGTTCATGTTTAATGCCTTCCCTATCATTTGGTGACTGGATATCATCATTGATTGCCATCGAATTTGTGAGAATTTTCGCAATAGGGGGAGATTCTGAAGTATGTACAAGGGCTAGAAAGGGATTAAAGATGAATTTTCAAGACTTGTAAACGTGGTCCTCAAAGCTTAGTATGCATCAGACAGAAACTCTTGGTTTTTCTTGTTAAACTGTTTTAAACAATTAAGAATATAGTATTCCTTATTTTTATTTATTTAAGATTGGTGTACCACAGCCTCTTTCATTTCGTAGCCATGAAACAGGAGCTACTGTAGACGCTTGTGGTCTGTGTTTTAGCTTGCCTATCCCGTAGTATGCCTCCCCTCTGACGGGAGAGAAGTGACACAATACTTCCCATTTAGGTGCTGGGTCAATACGAGCGGAAGGGAAGGTATGCCTTACAAACAACTGTAACCAAATTAAGAAAACAATTTATTTTGTCGGTGCGGGGGATTGAACCGGGTTCTTCCGCATGGCAAGCTAGTGCTTAACCACTGACCTAATAGCGCACTCTAAAAGTAATCTCATTTAAGATGAAAAGCAATCTCACCCGAAAGTGGGATTAATGACGTTTGTTTATGTCTCTTTTACATCTAGTTCGTTTGTGACCGGATAAACATTTGTAGAGACTCTTTTGTGTCCAAAAGTCGTAAAAGTAAAATGTCACGCCAAGTTGAATTTTCAGCCAACCTATGCTGTAGTATTTGCACATTCTTGCAACGGAGCAAAGTATAGAAACTGAACCTATCAGTTTTCGTGGAAAAGTAATTCGTTGTTGTGTAATAGAAGAAGGTTTTTTTTTTTTTTTCATTTTACCTTTTTTTCATTTAGCAAAAGTTAAGTTAATCTGGAATGGATTTATAAAAATAAATGAAGTCTGAAGTTTTATTTACAGGTTTCTTCCTGTAGCAAAATCCGCAGACAGAGAACTTTATTAATCACAAAAAAAAAAAAAACAGAACGTTTCTTCTGTTAAAACTTTGCCAAGAAAAATGTGGAATGTTTTCAACAGAATAACTATTTTTAACAAGTTACATTTCTTTATCCTAATTTCCAATAAATTTAAATCCTTCATACCCTCAAGATAAGCCTTTCTTTCTTCTAGAGCCGACAAAATTGTTGTCACTCTAAGAAAATCAAGTTTGCTAAATCTAACTATTTGCGTAATTAATTTAGTTTATCTGGTTTGATCTAACAACCTTGAAGTTCTAAATCCGAAAAATTTCGCCAAAGTTTTTCCTAAACTTAGGAAAATCAAGTTTCCTAAATCTAACTAATAACTAATTCAAGATAATCGATCTAATTTAGTCTAAACTTGTAGTTCTATAACCACAATGTTTCCCCAAGGTCTCAACCGAGCAGCACACATGGAGCTCACGGAAAAATGGTTGGAAGAGAATCCCCCCACACCCCAGCACACCAAACTCCTCTGCAGCAAGTTGATGCAGCTGCTCTTCTGTTCCCACCAGTCCATTGCTGTCGTGGACGTCAACTTTGGAGATGTGACTAGTCTCTATAGTAAGTGGGACAGGACCATCACCATTGTGAACGACACGGATATGGTAAGTGAACACCGACATTTGACCTGTAGCCCATTCCAGAAACAAAAAACCAAAAGTTATGATATTTGTGTTAATCACTTTCGTGATATTACAACTACTCAAACTCGCTTTACTAAATCTATGCTGAAACCGGGACTTGAACCACCGACCTTCAGGTTACAAGTCCGCCGCCTTATCGATCAAGCTACACAAACCACTTTCTTCATCCCCGAGTTTCCGTTTCAACCGTCACACAACGCACTCTGATTGGTAATTGCATTCAAATGAACCAATCAGAGTGCGTTGTGTGACAGTTGAAACGGAGATTTCGAGAATGGAAAGTGTTTCTTGAACGGGCTACTGGCGCTGGCCAAACGCCAATATAAACCTCTTCTAATAACATAATTATTTAATACAGTCTAACCTGGATATAAGAGAACAATTTTCAGGTCTAGTTTACCTCTCTTAAAGGAAAATAACCTCTTTATAAGAGAAACCTCGATATAAGAGAACAATTCCCAGGTCCATTCTACCTCTCTTCCAGGTAAAATTACCTCTTTATGAGACAAAAAAATCTGGTCCTTTGAGTTCTTTTATATCCAAGTTCGACTATTTTATGCCATATTACACGATAGTTGATGTCATCTACGTCATTAGGAAGATCTCAATGTGAATATTTACGAAACTCTCCTTGAAATAAATAGAAGAGTTGTCTTTCAAAAGCACGCGTGCACACGCATATTGGCAGAGAATCCTACAGCATACTACAGAAAAATGAGAAGCTGCTTTGATGTGAGCAGCGACCAGTGACAGCATTATGACTAAAAATGAGATATTTGGAAATTAAAAGATATGAAAAAGTCCCATAATTCTGGCCGAACCACTAAAATTATGACAACTAAACACAAGGGAACACATTTATTTATTTTATATGTTATTATTATTTGTTGATTTCTCACAAATTATGCTTCAACACTTGAGTGACATCTCAGATTTTTCCCTTCCAAATGACAATGAATTAGTAAATTAATAACTTGGAAATATTCTTCAAACAAATACCGATGCAAATTAAAACAATCAAATAGTCAAAAAGAAAATATTCAGTACAATGCGCCTTCATCTTCATTTTTTGTGAATTTACGTAAATAAGATTTATTCTCCTTTGATGTATTTTGTCGTAGAGCAAGACTTATTTACATAGCAATAATTGTTTACGTATAAAGTGAAATGGTATTTCTCTTTTCAGACCTTTGCATTTCAACTTGAGAAGGATCAACATGAAGGAGGAGGATGACACGGGGTTCAGGAATTTTCAAATAGAAACGGAAAACAACGAGAGGTATTTTATTTTGGTCCCTGCAAATACTCTTGATGTTCAAGTGAGCTTTCATTGTAATCAGCTGGACTGCTTCCTGTTTGATTATTTTGAGCTTTCGTTTCATGTGATGGTAAGCTATTGGTTCGGGTATATTCATAGAATTTGCAGAAAGAGAGAGGTAGAATAGAATAAACGTCTACATCCCTTTAGTTTTGCCTTACGGCTTAACATAAATGGACAATGATTGATGTTAGTGTAGGTCTGTTTGTCATTGATCAGTATGGATTGTTGGTATCTGAAGAGGGGGTCTATTATTATTGTCAGAATTGTTACATTGAAATTTCATAAAAAATCAATTTACAAGGAATTTTTTTTTGTTGGAATGTATGTGTGTGTGCCTTGGAACCGCTTTCGCATTACTTCAGGGCATCCATGCTATTCCGGAAACGGAAAATTTCGGTCAGAAATTTCCGCTCCGGCCGGGATTCGGACCCGCAACCTCCGGGTCAGTAAACAATGCTCTAAATCACTGAGCCACGGAGGTCGGCTAATTTACAAGGAATACATCAATTACGAAAAATTCAAATTGTGCAACGTTCAACTTGATTTTTTTCTTCTAGTATTTAAGTTGAATAATCCATGTTCTGAAGATAGTTTCTCTGTATCAGATGATTATTTTTCTAATCTATTTTTTAACATTATTAACTAATGAATGATTAGATATTAATGGTTAACTTTATATCATTGTGAAAGTCCATGAATTAGTTATGAGACAGGTACACACTATGTAAAATTCAAACATATAATGTTATTTTTTCGAACTCATGAACAAAATATGTTTTTCCAGAACAATTACAATGACACAGAATACTGTGAAGAAGAGAACATGTTGAGAAAATGTGACGAGTTAAGAAAAAGTACTGAAAAAATACTCCAAAATGAAACAGACACTGAAAATATCAATAAAAACCGCATCATGCCAAGAAATCTTGAAAAGAACTCCAACACCAAATTAGACAAGATAAGGAAATTAAAAGAGATCAAAAATAATATCATTGCCAAACAAGTGTGTGAAATAAGTAATAAAATAAATAAAAAGATAAAGAAATCGATAAAACTCAACCTGTCTGGTGTGTACATGTCACCCAAAGTATCCGCTAGTAAAAATATTATTAAAATTCAAGGTTCACAGAAAAAGTCGTTTAAGATTTTTAATGATTCAAAAACAAAATCAGCATACATACAAATTGGAATCGACGCTTCTAACTGCCCGATACATTTTAGTCGTTTATGTGCGGTCATTAAACCAAAATCCTCAATTAGTATCGATGTAAGTCTCCAATTGAATCTGTTTGTCAGCGAATATTTTCATAAAACGGTTTTTATCTCTGTGTTGAACCATACACCACTCAAGATGAATGTCTACGCTTGTTTTCATATTGACTACAATATTGAGACTATCGATTCAATGGGCCATTTTTTAAATGTTTTGAAAACCGGAGGACAAGATGAATAATCCTAATGAAAATGAATGTTCTGATGAAGTAATAGTAGATTATATTAGAAATATAGATACTGAAGAAAACGAATTAAATCTACATGACTCGCATACTGACGTAAAGGAAGACTGTAAGCCAACACTAGAAAGCATTTTTGGAATAAATACTGAGAAATATTTTACTATTCAACCAAACTATTTACATCTAAACAGATCCCAATACAGGAAACATTTTATTGTTAAAAACAAGTTAAATTTAAAATTATTTATCGTCTGGAATAAAGATCGTTCAGAATTAATCACAATCGATCCATGCTCAGCTATCATCAATGAAAATGACTCTGCAATATTCAATGTAGAATTTATCTATGATAAGCAAGAGGTATTTCTTTCGATGGAATTAGACTGCACAGTTTACTACGGTGAAAATATGGTAGAAATCATTTTAAATCAAGAAAAGTATGAAGAGCGAGTTAAGAGATTAGAATATTTCTTGCCCTACTCATCCAGTCTGAAACTCTGCGCTCACAGCTTCAGCAACGGTTATAGTTGGATTCCCAAGTACGCCATTAATCAAGAGCAATTCACATTTCAATTTCTTTTGAACAACAACGAACAAACATCAATAGCATATTCAAGTATTTTAATTAAAAACTGTGGAAATTTACCTTTACATTATTCGATAAATAAAATGAAATCTAAATTCTACACTTTTGAAACGAATCCAAATTGCAATTATATTCAAAATAATAAAGAGGATCATCAGAATTTTCACATCATCTACGCATATTTGCATCTGAAACAAGAATTGCCCGTGTCTTATTTGAAGCGAAATTTCACGTTGTGTTTTAATGCAGATGACGAGTACAACGTAACCAAAGGCTTTGAAATCTACACTAGTTCTGACGATCTGGAGTTAATTGTTCCTCAACTGTTCATGCTGGAGAGAAATATGATCCTTGAGTCTTGTGAACCTGTGGATGAAGAACAAGAAAAAGAAAATATGTCCATCGAAATTCCATCAACCTCACCTATCAAGTCCAAAGAGCAGCCTGATATTGACTTTGAAATCCCAAATACAGATTCTCTTGTTGAAAAACCCGAATGTTGGGATAGTAATATTACAGAGTATATTGTTGTGACCTTTCCACAAATTCATCCGAAATGTTGCACAAATGTTCACTTACCACTCTATAATTCTTCTGAGCACATCATTATCTACGAATTCGAAGAGGTAAAATTATTTGTTAAGGTCCTACAAAGACTTCTAATAGATAAGAACCTGTTTTTTATGTTGTTTATATTGTTGCTGCTGCTAGATAGCCAAAGTGTATACAAATATATATCACAAATATTGAGACTGAAAATCAAAAACCAAATAAATCCATCCCACCCAGTGCATAAATTTTTCCTCACAAATTTGAGTTTGTGATAACATAATAATGAAACTCTGTGGGTCAGGTGGTAAAAAATTCTTCGAGCATTAACTTCACCTGGTGGTCACTTTCGACTAAAGACTATTTCATTTTTATCTCTTCCAGATAAGTGAAGTCAGCTCTCTGCTGCTCTCTTCGGACAATGCTTTCCATATTGAGAAACCTATCGGTCATGCTTTGTCCAATCAACTGGTGGAAGTCAATTGTTTGTTCTGTCCATCCGACTGTCGAGAGTATAATCAGGTTTTGAGATGTACCCAAAGTTGTCTAATAGAAGATGTTCGAATTGCTGATCTGTATTTCTTATTGAAAGGTTTGTGTTTCTGTATGCAATGGAGATGTGTAGTCTGAGGTTCTGTCTGGAGATCAGAAAGTTGAGGGACCTGTGGATGCATCATAAATGATTACTATAAATAATTATTCAACAATTTTGTTCAAACTTTATTTACAATTTTTATATACAGGTACAGTGAAAGTGTATGATTAATTAAAGGTAAACAAAGTTTGATCAAGGGTGGTGATAATGCTTTTGCCATTATCTTCCGATAATAATATTTGCAATAGCCCTAGTGCGTGTGGATTTGTAAAATAGAATGGCACTCAACGTAAGGAATCTTCTCATTTGTATAAAATGTTTACACTAACTCTAAAAATTACATGTGTCAAGAATTCTTGATTTTCATAACGTACTGTTCATTTGACAGGAACTTGTGTTAAATCTGTTATTCACTGTCATCCTACCGAAATGAATTTGGGCCCTGTGCAGTGTCAGTTCAACATTGACGGAGCTTTTGAACTGAAAAACAAACAAAATTGTGAAATAAACTTCCTACTACGCTGCACAATAGAGTCTGAAGATGAAACTAAGTCTGCAGATCATAGTGAAATCAACGACTGCAGCAGATCAATCAGCATGGACTCCAAGAAAAGACTTGTTACAAAGAAATGTCCAACGAGTCAAAAGAAGACTCCAGTGTCAAAATGTGCAGAAAAGTTAAAACTCTATGAGAACTTGGCGAGAGAAATTGAAAATGTGGAAAGAAAAGGAAGTTTTTCCAGTTACAGAGTAAACAATGGTGCCTTTAGCAATCACCGTGATTGCAATAAAACTACTGAACTTCAAGATGGGAATGGAATTGATGACAGGAATGATGTAATGTCTGACCTCATGTTTGTGGATACTCTCAAATTATCTTCAGATGCCAAAGTATCAAGTGATCTTCTACATAGAGATTATATTATTCTGGATCCATCGATTGATGTACTGCATTCGCATGAAACCAAAATCATCCGTTTCTCGTATCATCCATTTACCTGCGGAAAACAAAGGTACAATTAGGAAAAATATATATAAGAGACAATATGTAAATTTTGAAACATAATAATCTTTTCTTTTACTCTGATTTATCCCACTCAAGCAGGGTGGACGTTGTTCAACCTCATGGTTGAGGTTGGTTGGTTTTGGCACATTTATTACGGCTGGATGCCCTTCCTATGTTGAGCATCCTATGGAAATTACGTTTTGAAACATAAAAATATACCCAAAAATTTTTTATTTAGATTTTTTTTTCATGTATTTAAGGGTCATTATAGTATTTATTTTATGAAGGTTTAAATCAACGACCTTTTTAAGTCGGCCCACTGACTTAATAAGGTCGTTCTCGAATTTTTAAATATTATTATTTATTTTCATTAGCCTCAGTGGATGAGTGATGTAGCGCACATGGCTCGTACGAGCGGTGACATGAGTTCGAATCTGTACTTTGGAAGTTCGGGGTCCACTTATACTTCGTGAGGAAATATGAGTAGCTGCTTTGATGTGAGTTACAACCAGATGCAGAATTATGGGCAAATGAAAAACAAGAATGTACAGTACACTTACACACAGAAATTCTCTTAGAATTATACAAAAAACACACATTAATTTATCTGTTTATTAATCTTTTTTTTCAGGTTGAAAATAAAATTATTCACTTTGGAAAGTTCTCTGGAGAATAATATTTCTGAGGTTAGATACGACAAGACCAACCCTTTGGAGTTATTGTCAATTCAGTATACTTGCATGGAAGGATACCTGCAAATTGTGGATGTCAATGTTAGTAACAATGGTCGAAGCAAGTGTTTCAGCAACTGCGATTACTTCAGTAACTATTTGAACGTCCCTGCATTGAATAAAAAAATAGAATGCGAGAATGAGATTCTGAGAATTGATCATGAGTTTAATTTACCAGATTTTGAAACAGGTAGATTATAAGAACAATTAGTGTTTTAATAAGTTTCCAGTTTTGTCACTGGAACGAAATAAAATTTAGTAATTAAAACAATATTTCGAA
The DNA here is from genome assembly GCA_024516035.1 of Bactericera cockerelli. Taxonomy (NCBI): domain Eukaryota; kingdom Metazoa; phylum Arthropoda; class Insecta; order Hemiptera; family Triozidae; genus Bactericera; species Bactericera cockerelli. The sequence goes on along the minus strand of CM044961.1, from coordinate 35,549,826 downwards.
AAAGAAAACATTGGTTCTAACAATATGCCATCTACCATCCTCAGAGAAGTCGAAAGAAGTGTTCTGGCAAGCGGTAGATTTCCTATTTCTCTAATGCAGCATTTCTCTTCTCACTTCAGAAAAAGAAGTCTCCTTTGATCTAGTGCTGAGGAATATGCACTGCTCTCGTCATCTCCACATGATTCACTTAGAACATGGAATTTGCAACGGATGTAGGACCAAAAACATGAGACAGCACACAAACGAAAATGTTTGCAAACATTTTCTCAAACACATTCACATCACACCAAAAGAAATAGAATTTCAATATGAAAATATCTGGAAGTTTGTAATCAACTTTGGTGACGTGAGATTTGCTCGATTCATTCAAGAAAACACTGGAGATTCCGTTGTGGAATACACAACCATGTTTTGTATTTACGTGGATAACAACTCTCACACTTTGTGTATCGTTAAAAAATATCTGCATTTAGTTATTAGACTGTGCCCTTTGGTCCCTGGACAGTTTTCTGTTGACTCATTTCTTATGCCGAAAGGTGTTTCAAGGCTAACACTAAGCAAAGATTTATCTAATGAGGTTTTACAGTATGATATGAGTAGAAACCCGGACTTTTGTAAAGTAGAGGTGAGTGTCCTATAGATGTAACTTGAAATAGTTTAAGAAGGAAATGAGGTTGAAATTAGGAGGGAAATAAATTGGAGAAGGTTAAAATACAGAGATAAATTCTACTTCATATTTCATACTGAAAGTAAGAATCTAGTAAAATAGGTTCCAATCATATGCGCATAACTTTTTTTCTCTTATGTGGTACAATAAAAATAAATGACATAGATACATACTTATTTTCAGGTTAAATTCTACGAGTATAATATAGTATGCAGTAGTGATCACACTCTACCATTTTGGTTGTACAACAACACATGTCAAGGAGTGAACGTTTATGTAAAGATAGTTCCCAAATATAGACATCTTGTACAGGTACTAATGGAATCATTCAACATGGAAAAAAACTCAAAATATCCAATTTTGTTTTTATTTGACAAAATCAAAATGGTCAACCATTTTCATTTTGAGATGACTGATGACATTACGCGAAAATTAAAAAATATCAAAGTGAATCTTCTCAGAAAAGAAGATGTTTCACACAATGAGAAACCCACTACTGAAGATGTATACCTGTACTCTCAATCAATCCTGAGTAAGAATCCACTCATTATCCCTCCAATCCCACTTCATCACACGACAAAAAGAAAAATTACACTGAAAAATATTTACGAAGAAATGGTCATTTTCCATTGCGAAACAATTGTAATTCATGGGGTTATACAAATTGACGTGGAACCAAAATTTGGAACTCTTAAACCTCTCCAATGTAGACGCATGGACTTGATCGTCCAATCTTTGTCGCGAACTGCTGAATTGGATTTGGTTTTGGTAGTGGAACTTTACAAAGAGAAGCACTACCTGAAATATTTCGACACCCTAGAAGAGCTGGTGGAAATAGAACGCAGGAGAAGTGATATTATCAGTAACTCAGGTACTGGAGATGGTGCGGCATACATTGAGATGGATATTGAGGAATATCGAATTCATGCACAGCCCTTACCGAACATTCAAACTATAGGTAAGCCAAATTAGTCGTACATAAAATTAAGCAAAGCACAGAAAACTAACTAAGCTATCTAAATCTATAACAGCGAATCATACCTAAGTAATGTCACTCATTACAAGTTTAACCAAAATCAGGCTAGTTTTACGTGATCGAAAGAATCAGTCTGAAAAGCATTTGAGAACTAAAAACTAGGTTAAGCAATTCACATCCAATGTATTGTATTAATTTATTTTTTCTTATTTATCAATAGGCTTGAAAATAAAAACCTATGATACTTTTAGTCAATCAAAGTATGATAATTCACCAAACAATGCTTTAGTACAAATAAAGATAAATTCAAAACTATCAGAACAGTTTCAAATAACATATCCACCCTCACCTGAACTAAAGCAAAACAAAGCTATTCTACGTGAAGCAAAGAATATTTTCAGCGAGCTTCTATGGCATGGACTTGGCATAAGTGAAAATATCAAGGCTACATGTTATGAAGGTATAAAAAATCCTGAAAGTCCATGTGAAAACTCTCCTGCAAAATCTTTAATTGAAGACATATTTGATGTTATTTTCGAGATGTTTCTTTATAAGAACGCCTGTAGTGACAAAGTGATCAAAGCTGAGGACTCTGAGTTTCTTGAAGTTGAAGAAATTGAGGAAATAAAAGATTTTTACAACATTATCGAAAATCAAATAAGTTATGCATCGATTAAAAATTTAGTTCTCCGATCTATGGAAGAAGAACTTGCAAAACATACGGGATATACGATGGAAGAGGAGCCTGAATTCTTGCCTCATGAAGAGTCTCAGGATGATGGTGGCACAAGTATTGATATACTTGCGAATGAAGATCCAGACGATAAACTTTTTAGTGGACGTCATGCCACAAAGAAAAGTAATTTGATTGCTATGAAAAATGAATACTTTCAGGACATAATAACAGGTAAAAATGTCTCGAGGTGAAAATTTCGTAAGAATATCAATAAACCTGCTAAATATTTGATTAATTTTGAGTACTTTGCATAAAAAAATACATTATAACCCATACTTATTTTTCTTGTTTTTAAATTTTCCTAAAAGGTCATTATAAAATTGAGAGATTTCACTTGAAATTTGTTAGTAAAAAAAAAAAGGCTGTGAAACACTCATCTTGAAAAAAAAAAAAAAAAAAAAAATGAATCCCCGTTTACTCCAGGTCTCCTTCTGATAGGAGATATTCCTTGTGTTTATTTTTCAAAAGTTCCAGCATTGGTTCAGGATTCCAGGTCGGATATGCCGAGTCATGGACCTGACGTCAGGATACAGGACTGTCACGATTCTGAATCTCCTCTTCCAACTTAATTTAGATTTAGAATCTGCATGACTCAGCGAACTGCCAAGAAGTGGATGTGGTATTTATCATGATCCCAAAACCGGGTGAACCAAGAACTTTGATGTCTTCAATGTAACAATAATAGCTACATATGGGCGAGAGAGATAGCGCACTGGACATTGCACGCATGATGACCTCAGTATATAATCAGTATAAAAAGAAAAGTGAGAAGTTGTACTAGATGTACATGAATAACAGAACATACCTGGACAGCTGTTTCGAGCTTATTTGCTCTCATCAGCAGGTAATAGTTCTGAATATCCATGCCATCAACTAACCTGGGTTTATATATTTATTTATTTACACTTTATTTTTTTTTACAAAACAATCATCAACAAAAAAAAAATAACAATAAATTAAAAAAACAACTTAGAAGTGTATGTACAAAAAGAAATAAAGATCAATATTAATTTTGAATTACAATTGTTTTGTAATCCGGGGGGAAGTTAATGCCTTAGGCAATCTCAGCCACTTAACCTGGGTTCGATCCCTAGCGGGGCAGGATTTTTTCTGCTCTGCACTTGGGTGTTCGCAGTCCACTCATATCTCGTGAGGAAAAATGAGTAGCTGCTTTAATGTTAGCAGCGACCAGTGGCGGAATGATAGACAAAACTATAAGATATTAAAGCTACGGAAAAGTCCTAGAATTCTGCGCTACCCACTAAAATTGTAATATAATAACACAAAGAAACACATTATATTGTATAATTATTATATTGCCGTTATATACCGACCACAGTAGCTTAATCCATAAAGCGCCGGACTTGTATCCTGGAGGTCGGTGGTTCAAGTCCCGGTTTCAGCGTAGATTTAGTAAAGCTAGTTTGAGTAGTTGTGATAGCACGAAAGTGATTAACACAAATATGGTAACTTTTTATTCCCGTTACATGTTGTGGTACTAACTCGTACTCCCTTTAGGTTTCCATTCGTTACCCCAGCATCAACATTTATTACCAAACAACAAACCACCCCCGGGTCCAAACAATATCTGAAAATAAAGCCAATATCATTGTATGGGTAGGTTTATGTTGTACTATTATCTGATGCAGTTGAAAACAGGAGCCCTATGGTGTTATGTTCCATCTGCGAACACTTGTAGATTTGTGCTATTATTGGTATTTGGAGCGTTCCTTGTGTATAAAGGGTATTTCCCGTTTATTTATAAATAAATAAATATTATTCTTGTATTGAATGTAATATGCATATCAGAAAAAAAAATCGGTAATAATGAAAGATATTAAAAAATAATAATACTCTTTAGTGGAAGGTAACTATCAGGCGAGGTTAATGCTCAAAGCATTTTCTATCACCTAACCTTCAGAGTCTTATGTGGTCACAAACTCAAATTAACGAGGAAAAATTCATGCACTGGGTGGGATTCGAACCAACGGATCCCTACGCTACCTGGATTACCAGACCAGTGCGTTAACCACTTGACCACTAATGCACTCACACAGGTCAAGTTATTCAAGAAAGAACCACTTGCTTCACCTGGGGTTTTCAATAACTTAAAAGCCAACCTCCGTGTACGATCACGTGAGGCATTTCCGGCCCAACCGAGGCTGGGTGAGATTTTAGGTAGCTAATTTACGTGATATTTTACAATTCGTACCGTATTTGGATACCTATTTACAATTTTACATATATTTTATATCAGAATATTATCTGATACTCTTTATAATATTTTCCAGAATATGCATGATATTAATAATTTTAATACCTACTGATTTCAAGAAGTTGGTCTGCATATCACTCATATCAGATTCCGAAACTATTCATCATAATAAAACTACCTAATAATATTATTTTTGAATAATTTCGTATGTTCCCCTACACTGTTTCAAATCTCAGTTTGATTAATGGTACTAGTGAGATTATCAGATGTAATTTTAATCTACAAACACCTTATGATTCGAGCATTACGCTAGTAGATGCATACTACTAGGCGCGGCCAGTGGGAAAATGTTTTGCGGGTGCTGCATCATAAACCGGACTAAAATGGCATTTATATAGTTGCTTTTTCAGTATCAAAAAAAATCAATTTGTTTTTTCAATACTTTGTGTACAATTGTACAATGTATACATGCTTACTTGCTTAGGTATTAATGACACCATGAAGTCATCCCCCTGGTAGTTCCGAGGTGTTTTCTCCTTTCTTTCGAGCTCAGCAATGGCTCAAACTCCATCGCGAGTGATCTTTCGGAGGGGAGTCCCCACCGAAAGAGTATTATGTCTGTCCCGGTAGCTCAGTGGTAAAGGGGGCACTCTGTGAATCCAGAGATTCCAGAGGTCGTGGGTTCGAAACCCAGCCGGGACATGACAGTTATCCTCCCATTTGAGATTTTTACCACATAGTAATATGTCTTGGGCTTACTGCTGGAATAATGGGACTCTGATAGTCTTAATCGGGCAGTATAAATAAGGCGATAATATTATTATTATTCCATCGACAAAAAAAGGTACATACATTAATGTATATTATTTTATTTATTTCACAATAAATTCAACTCAATTCAGTATTGATGTCATGCACATAATGACATTAGCAAGGATTGTTACAAAACTAAGCAGAACAGAACGTGAAAATGAAACAATTTCATAAAATTATCACTTTGCTGAAATAAAAATATGAAAGCATGATTACTTACCTCGTGTCAGGTAAATGTTATTGTCATGCACTTGTTCTAGCTCGCAGGTAAGTTGCAACAAAGGTTTGATGTACTCAAAGAACATAACTACATACTTACTTACTTGTTTTATAATTGTTATGTTATACATACTAATATTTTAACAACCCTAACATAATATGTAGAGGAATTATACATAAAAAATATATTCAGTGTGATTCAGATTTTTACGGTTAACGCTCTAAAGATTTTTTAAATTAAAAAATCAGTATAAACAGAAAAGTGAGAAGTTGTACTAGATGTACATGAATATCAGAACATACCTGGACAGCTATGTCGAGCTTATTTGCTCTCATCAGCAGGTAATAGTTCTGAATATCCATGCCATCGACTAACCTCTCTATTTTAATTAGTATAAACAGACAAGTGAGTTAATAATATCGTATTATTTACTGCCCGATTAGGACTATGAAGTCCCATTATTCCAACAGTAAGCCTAAATAAAAGTACGAGTGCCTCGGAACTGCTTTCGCATGACTTTAGAGCACTTTATACCTTCACATCTATGCCATTTCGGAAACGGAAAACTCGATCAGAATTTTCCGCTCCGGCTGGAATTCGAACCGGTATTTTTCGTTTATTTTTTTGTACCTAAATTAACTGTATTGTATATCACCTTGTATATTATTGTAATAATAATAATATCGCCTTATTTATACTGCCCGATTAAGACTATTAAAGTCCCAGTATTTCAGCAGTAAGCCCAAGACATATTATTATGTGGTAAAAATCCCAAATAGGAGGATAACTTGTCATGTCCCGGCTGGGTTTTGAACCGAACCCACGACCTCTGGAATCTTTGGATTCACAGAGTTCCGCCTTTACCACTGAGCTACCGAGACAGACTAATATGAGCTAATGTAAAGTACCTACTTCCATAATCTCGATGTGTTTAGTAACATAATCCCGATCTATTTAGTAACCCAGCTCGAAACCCGAATACGCTTAATGCTGTGTGACCAACGGCATCTTAAAAAAAATACATAATAATAATAAAAAAAAATATTTAAAAAAAAAAATGTAAGGGCTTGTTGAATCCTCACATAATTCATCGGAATTACCTGTAATTATTACATTATTATTGCAATAGTTATAATAAAAAAAACATTATAAGCCATATCAAGTTGTGTTTTTTTCGTATGGTCCATTAATTTTAATTGCAATTAGAGCATTGTCCATCTAATTCTCCATATTTCTGGAGTCTTGGAGTGCAAAAAGTCGTAAAATTTAATACCATACCACAGACTTAGCACACAAATGTGTAAATCATAAAGGTGCTCTTGCTGTAGTAATTATGTTAGTAGGTGGTGAGGGAAGTGTCCGAAGAAGACCCTCTTCTAATTTCTACTGCTTTTCCTTCTATTAGGATAACTCATAAATGTCTTGAAAGATTCTTATAAATATAAATTCTTATTTTTTATGATTAAAAAGAGAAAAAGATCTGTGATTTTAGAAAAATAAATAATCAGAATTGAGAAAAAGATAAACACTTGTCTTCACTCGACAGAAATTTGAAATATGAACAGTTATAATAATTAAAGGAAACAAGTATAAAAGTTCACAGAGTCGACTTTTTCTCAATTATGACGTTACTTGACAAAGTATCCCTCCTACAAAAATAATCAGAGATTTCTATCCCTTGAATTCGTGAATGTAAATCTAAAAATTGTGCATTTTTTAAATATTTGTATCAATATGTGATCCATTTGAATTTATTCATTTTTCCTTGACATATATTCGTAAATTAACTTAGTTTTATGGTTGTTCCTTCAATATCTTAATACTTATTACTTATTATCATAACATTTTTTTTTATATGAGTCTAAATAATCTGAATCGACTAACAACAGCAAACATTTCTTGGTCATAGGTGAAAGTCTTCAATGAGTGACCAAAATATGCAAAGGGTCCGAAGTTAGGGTCGTTCCCCCTATCATTCGTCTAGCCACTCAGAGAGGGATGAAAAGTTGGAAAATTTATAATTCATAGGTCTGTGTGTTTTTATAATTATTTCAAATAATTAATCTCTAATTTAATAATAATAAGCTTGCATTAATATGAGGTACCAACAAATTACCATTGTAGAATACACTAATTATTATTACCGCCTAAGACTAGTGGACGGACATAAATGGATATTATTATTAACATTTATTCTTGCTAACAAGGAAAAATTCATTAGCATTTTGAACGATCGGATATTACAAAGACCTTGGTAATTAATTGAGAAGTACAATGATGTCTGTACGTGTGAGTACACATGTTTGTCTGTGGTGTATTTTTTTTATTTTTAAAGATGAGTGTTTCACAGCCGGATATATTTTGTAGCCATGAAACAGGAGCTACTATAGACGCTTGTGGTCTATGTTATAGCCTGCCCATCCCGTAGTATGGCTCCCCTCTGATGGGCGAGAAGTGCACAATACTTCCCATATAGGTGCTGAGTCAACACGAGCGCACCGGAAGGTATCCCTTACAAACCAAATTAGGAATACAAATATTTGTCGGCACGGGGGATCAAACCCGGGACCTTCCGCATGGCAAGCGAGTGCTTAAGCACTGAGCTAATCGCGCGCTCTCCCTTTAACTTAGGAACACCAAGTTGGATTGAGCTGAAATTTTGCAAAGTTACCAATGAGAGTCTCATTGAGGTTCAGCGCTATCCAAAAAGTCCACTCTGCGCTTAGACAGTGAAATTTGGGCGTTAACTCTTAAATAACGTGCCTAATCTTACGGATATGAAATTATGTACAGCAATACGGTATTTACTCATGCCTAGTCCGAGAACTAACAAGGATTTGCTTGTATTCGATTTTTTTTATACGAATTAAAAAATAATTCAACTTTTTCAAGTTTTAAATTTTAAGCAATCAAACTTATTCAACACCCGGCTTTATGTTTCTTGAGCTAGGTAGGGTTGTGTTCGATTTTTTATGATGATTAAAAAAATCAATGCCAATTTTTTCAAGTATTAAATTAAAGGTAATCAAATTTATGTTTCTAAAGCTAGCTGTAGTGTTGTGTTCGATTTTTTTATATGAAAAAAAAAAAAAAAAAAAATCAACACCAATAATTTTTTTTCAAATTTATGAAACACCCGGAACCAGTTAGTTCAGAGTAGTTGACACTCCTCAGGTCCTTAGATTGCAAATTGCTCGCAAATCAGCAGGATTGCAGAACTTGGTAACCTGAGACTAATCATGATTAAAGGAGGAAAAAATCTGGATCATTTCTTTCCTGTCGTCAGACCTCTGAGTGGTAATCGTTCCTATTAAATTAGTTTATTTATTTAACCGTATATAGGTGTAGGTATTCCGATTTTCAAACATAATAATATGTATTTATTTGGGTATATAATAAAATATTAAAATATATACCGGGTAACGCACCCAGAAAAAAAAGAAAAAGAATATTTGATTTTTTTTCAAACCACTGACCACTTAATAAATTTTTACAGCACACTCACGGTTGCTAATATTTGGATCAAACAAAGCCAGGTATACCTATTTTCCTTAATACAAAAATACGTGTAATTTTCTTGTTGGTCCTTAAAAAGGTTGTCCAAATTTGGTACCGTCTCCGAACTAAGGTTGACGATCATAATGACAGTTTCTTCCCCAGATTAAAAATTGATGAAAATGTCTGACAGTGAGAGACACGTCTAGCGCTTGGTGTCTTAATTTGGTATAATTATCTTAATTTCTCATCATAATTGTCTGTCCCGGTAGCTCAGTGGTAAAGGCGACACTCTGTGCATCCAGAGATACCAGAGGTCGCGGTTTCGAAAACCAGCCGGGACATGACAAGTTGTTATCCTCCCATTTGGGATTTTTACCACATAATAATACATCTTGGGCTTACTGCTGAAATAATGGGACTTAATACTCCTAATCGGGCAGTATAAATAAGGCGATATTATTATTATTATAAAAAAATATTATGATACACCTTGTATACTGTATATTTATTTCCTATTCATACTTCATAGATATTATGGTATAAAAGTATACCTAAATTTCTTATTAAATATAATTATATTATGATACACCCTGAATATTTATTTCCTATTCATAGATATTATGCTATAAAAGTATATCTGAATTTCTTATTATAATTATATTATGATACACCTTGTATGTGTAATATGTGTATTTCCTTTTCATAGATATTATGGTATAAAAGTATATCTGAATTTCTCATTATAATTATATTAGACTTGAGCAGAAGCAAGCGATAACAAGTTGTCACTCGGTGGTGAACTGATGTAAATAAATTAATAAAGCCCACACTCTATCACGTCTGAGAAGTTAGTCACCTTTTAGTGAGAACCTGTTCGGTTGGTACTTCATACTGGGTGTCTGGAGAATCAATAATAAGAAATCTAATTTTTTTTTATATAAAACAACATAACGAACATCTTACAAATACACTCATCATCAAAAAATTCGGGGCAAGAAAAATTTCAAAGTTGAGGATTTTTTTAATTTTTTCTCTACATCCTGTAGTTTTGTGAATGACACGAAAAGAAAGGTAATTTTGCTGTCAAGCAGGATCTATATTTAGTTTTAAAAAGGTTCCACTACCTAAAAATAGAAAAATAAAATACTGCAGAAGGTCTAAATTCCATGAAAACATCAATTTTCAAAATCAATGTATTTTAATTTTCACAAGGTATTTTTTCACACGTGATTATGATTAGTATTTGGTGTTGCCACCTCTCGCTTCAATGACAGCCTGCATTTTGTTTCTCATCGACAGAATAAGATTCCTCACGACTTCCTGAGGAATATCCTGCCATTCGTCAAGGAGTGCTTGTTTGAGCTCACTGTGGTTCTGGGGGGGGTGGTTTTCGAGCGCGGACCCGACGTTTTAACTCGTCCCATAGATGTTAGATTGGATTCATGTCAAGGCTGTTGGCGGACCAGTCCAGCGTGCGAATGCCAGCCTCCCGAAGAAAATCTATAACCACGCATGCAGTGTGAGGTCTGGCGTTATCCTGCATAAGGATGAAATTGTTGCTGACTTGGTCTGCATAGGGAACAATATGCTCTTCAATTATCTCGTCAATGTACCTAACTGCAGTCAAAGTGCCACCTTCACCTCTACAGTTGATGATAACCAGGTTTGTTTTTCCTTCCAACGAAATCCCTGTCCAGAACATGCAAGAACCACCGCCAAAACTCACAGTTTCTTGGATGCAACAGGGGATGAAGCGTTCTCCAGGCCTCCTGTATACTCTTTTCCGCCTGTCATTGAAATACAGGCAGCACCGGCTCTCATCCGAGAAGAGTACACGCCCCCAATCTTCATCTGTCCAATTCACGTGTTCTCGTGCGAATCTGAAGCGCAGTTCTCGGTGTCGTCTGGTGAGTTTGGGGCCTGCGGCTTTCCTTCTTGGCCTTAAATTTTTCTCCTTCAACCGTCTTCTAACTGTTGACGAACTTACATTGACGTCATGATTTGTCGAGAGCACTTGTTGGATCTCAACGGACGACATGTCACGATTTCTCAAACTTGTCATTGTGATGTAGCGGTCCTCATGCGGCTACAATTTGCACGCTGGACTGGCCCGCCAACAGCCCCGACATGAATCCAATCGAACACCTATGGGACGAGTTAAAACGTCGGGTCCGCGCTCGAAAACCACCCCCCCCAGAACCACAGGGAGCTCAAACAAGCACTCCTTGACGAATGGCAGGATATTCCTCAGGAAGTCGTGAGGAATCTTATTCTGTCGATGAGAAACAGAATGCAGGCTGTCATTGAAGCGAGAGGTGGCAACACCAAATACTAATCATAATCACGTGTGAAAAAATACTTTGTAAAAAGTAAAATACATTGATTTTGAAAATTGATGTTTTCATGGAATTTAGACCTTCTGCAGTATTTTATTTTTCTATTTTTAGGTAGTGAAACCTTTTTAAAACTAAACATAAATCCTACTTGACAACAAAATTACCTTTCTTTTCGTGTCATTTACAAAACTACAGGATGTAGAGAAAAAATTAAAAAAATCCTCAACTTTGAAGTTTTTCTTGCCCCGAATTTTTTGATGATGAGTGTAAAAGATTTCTTCCAATTTTTCAGAGGAAGAAATCTAATAATACTTTTAAGTGGAAGGACTGACCTCAGTAGCTTGATCGATAAGGCGGCGGACTTGTACCGCGGAGGTCGGTGGTTCAAGTCCCAAGTTCAGCAAACATTTAGTAAAGCGAGTTTGAGTAGTTGTGACATCACGAAAGTGATTAACACAAATACAGGGTGTCCCACCAAACTTGGACACCTCAAATTACTCGGCCCCTGAAAGAGTTTTTGAAAAATAAAAAAATCTAGGGTACATGTGCTAATTATGCGGTTTCAGTTATGAAATTTTTTTATACAGGGTGGTTCAAAAGTCAGAAATTGAGGTGTCAACTTTCGATTTTTAAATAGATCGACCTGAATTTTAATTTGATAATTTTACTTCTAAATGATTCCTGAGTACTTTTTTAAACAGAGTACTTTTTTAAAAAAATTGGTCGAAAAAAAACCACCCTGTATGTAATATTTTTGTTTAAAAAAGCACTCAGGAATCATTTAGAAGTAAAATTATCAAATAAAATTCAGGTCGATCCATTTAAAAATCGAAAGTTGACACCTCAATTTCTGACTTTTGAACCACCCTGTATAAAAAAATTTCATAACTGAAACCGCATAATTAGCACATGTACCCTAGATTTTTTTAGTTTTCAAAAACTCTTTCAGGGGCCGAGTAATTTGAGGTGTCCAAGTTTGGTGGGACACCCTGTATGATAACTTTAACTTTTAACTCTTTAGTGGAAGGTAACCAACAGGTGAGGTTAATGCTCACAGACTAAAATCACAAACTAAAATTGACGAGAAAAAATTCATGTACTGTTTCTCATAGTTGGGTAGCAGGTCTGAAAAAAGAAGAAAAACAATACGTTCTTTGAATATCAAATAGGTATATAAATTCAACAATCACTTGATATTTTATTTATGTGCCAAAACCAACCAACCTCAACCATGAGGTTGAACAACGTCGACCCTGCATGAACGGGATAAGACACAGTAGAAGACTTGATATTTTAAAGTATGGTAAAGAAATTTCTGTAGAAAAGTGAGCACTTAGCAGAGAAAGGAACCTCATACCATCACTTCTGAGGAGTCTGAAGACCTCCGTTTGGTTATTATTTATTTAAGGTGTTCCAATTTACAGATCCAAACAGATTCCAGTTTCTTTTCTCGATTTTAATAATGGCCCCTGTCTGAGCCCACTTTATTATTACAATCATTATCAGTCTCCATCAGACGCGGCCGGTGCTAAGGATCTGCGGGACTACAGTACCTCCAGCAAAAAGGAAAAAAGAGTCGATGGATACAGAACAAGAGGAAGACCTAAAATTAGATGGATTGACAATATCCAAACTTATTAGGTACTAAAAGATCAACTCTACAAAGCTCATTTTAGTCCAGTTTATGTGGCAGCACCCCCGAAACATTTATTTATTTTTTTTTTTATTTTTTTCTTCTATTATATTGTATTTTAATTTTTGTGTTGTATATAATAAGTCCTATTAATAAAGTGTAAATAAATAAATAAATAAAAAATAAACATTTACCCACCGGCCGCATCTGGTCTGCATCAGCATCAGACATTATGAATTTACGGCGCTTTTAACGTGATTTCCTGAATGGACAGTTCGTAGTCCGAGATTAGTAATCCTGAAATTTAACCATGTTACACATCTCACACCATGACACCAGCTGTCCACTTGAATTGGTTACTTGATTGCTGATCTAAATCATTCTGGTGACTTTGTTTTGATTTGGTTTTAAGTTCCTATAGCTCATTTCGCAAGAGAAGGTTTTGGCCTTTTAATTGGTTAAGTTTTCTAAATTTCACAGAGACGAGTTTTTTTAGTGAGTGTTTTTTTTTTAGTTTAACGTTGCTTTCATCTGCATGGTCATATTACCAGGGGGGCGTTACCCTCCATTCGCAGGAAAATCACTTTTATTGCCTTTCAAATGGGAAATTCTTTACTATGCCTCTTCAAGTATTTGTTTAGATTTTTATAATTTTATTTCATAAGAAATTTGTCCACAAGTTTCATTCTTGCAGTATAAGGAGGTGAGTAACTTAGTATTGACAGTTTAAATATTTTCACTATGTAGGTCAGTAAGTAATATTAAACCTGTAGAGTAGGGTTATGATTTCTGACCCTACTTAGAAACATTTAAATTAAAAATAAACCTACCAGAAAAAAATCATAAAGTTTTCTTTTTTTTACTTCGATATATGTTTTACCAATAACATCTTCTTCTTCTTCCACTTTGCCTTTTCCCAAACCTACTTGGGGTGGGCAATTCTTCCATGAATCCTTTCCTTCCATATCTTTCTATTTAGCGCGTCCTCTTTTCTCCAGTTTCTCTCTCTTAGGTCTTCTTTAACTTTGTCTCTCCACAATCACATCTTCTACAACCAGCACTATAGCACCTTCTGCACTATCTCTTCATTTTGAGAGGATAACAAGATTCCAAATTATTTCCTCTCATTCCAATTCTCGTGAATTAATTAACAGACACAAAATAATCTCAAAAATAAATAAATACATTTGTTTAATTGATTTGAATAAATTATCGATGCTTTCATTTGGTGTGCCGATGTTATCTTGTGTTGCAGATGCTGCATTTAGAGTGGCTCTGATAATGTTAAAGGTTTTTATTACATGGGTAGTGGCTCTCTGGATGCTCTGATAAAGGTTTCTGCTGTGGTGTCAACCACTTAGTTCTTCTGCATTGCCATATCTATTTTATTCTCATTCATTTTCATATCTCTTCCTAATTTCTATTCAAATCTAAGTATAATTCCAATTCCATGTGCTCTCTTCTTCTCTCACTTTTCTTTTTCTTGAACTTACTTGGGGTCGGCGTTGGTCCACCTCTCCTCATAGTTGATTCCTCATGGCTATATTGATTTCAAATTTATTGTATTTTATATGAATACATATAAATAACACAATTATGTACATTCCCATACATAATAATAACATAATTATGTATACCTATATCAACTACATTCCCATTCAATATACAGGGTGTCCCACCAAACTTGGACACCTCAAATTACTCGGCCCCTGAAAGAGTTTTTGAAAAATAAAAAAATCTAGGGTACATGTGCTAATTATGCGGTTTCAGTTATGAAATTTTTTTTATACAGGGTGGTTCAAAAGTCAGAAATTGAGGTGTCAACTTTCGATTTTTAAATGGATCGACCTGAATTTTATTTGATAATTTTACTTCTAAATGATGTCTGAGTACTTTTTTAAACAAAAAATTTACATACAGGGTGGTTTTTTTTCGACCAATTTTTTTTCTAAATCTTGAATAACTCAAGTTCGTTTATTTTTTTCGATAAGAAGAAGAGAATGTGTTTGTGTAATGAATACACGCACTTTCAACTGGCGTCAAAATTTTTTATACAGGGTGGTTCACAAGTGAAATAATGACTTGATTTTTTTTAAAACCGAGTTTTTTTAATTTTTCATTTAGGATTAATAATTCTCGTCTAATTTTAACACATTTTTCGTTAGTCATATCGAAAAACAAAACTAAAGTGTTGTACAGGGTGAGACATAATTTTTTTGTAACACCCTGTATATGGGCAGTCAAAGAGACGCAAAATTAAATATAAAGACTAAATATGCAAGAAAAACTTTGATTTTTAATTAAACTAAAAAGTTATGGTTTTTTAACTAATATTGTCGCATGGACCACCCTGTAGATATTTTCTTAAACTATCATGTAGGTACTCTAAGTTGTATAAAATTCAACGAACACTTCGAATCATGTGGGAAAAACAAGTAAAAAACACGAATTTGAAGCCATTTTCAATTTGGTGTCCACACTGAATGATTTTAAAACTTGAAATAAAAAGTAGGTAGGTGCAGACACTAAATTGAGCATGGCTTTTTGAATTCATTTTTTTTCTTTCAGATTTGGACTCCTCGTTGAATTTTAGACAGATTCGACTACCCATATGATGGTTTAAGAAAATATCTACAGGGTGGTCCATGCGACAATATTAGTTAAAACACCATAACTTTTTAGTTTATTTAAAAATCAATGTTTTTCTTGCATATTTAGTCTTTATATTTAATTTTGCGTCTCTTTGACTGCCCATATACAGGGTGTTACAAAAAAATTATGTCTCACCCTGTACAACACTTTAGTTTTGTTTTTCGATATGACTAACGAAAAATGTGTAAAATTAGACGAGAATTATTAATCCTAAATGAAAAATTAAAAAAACTCGGTTTTAAAAAAAATCAAGTCATTATTTCACTTGTGAACCACCCTGTATAAAAAATTTTGACGCCAATTGAAAGTGCGTGTATTCATTACACAAACACATTCTCTTCTTCTTATCGAAAAAAATAAACGAACTTGAGTTATTCAAGATTTAGAAAAAAAATTGGTCGAAAAAAAACCACCCTGTATGTAAATTTTTTGTTTTAAAAAGTACTCAGACATCATTTAGAAGTAAAATTATCAAATAAAATTCAGGTCGATCCATTTAAAAATCGAAAGTTGACACCTCAATTTCTGACTTTTGAACCACCCTGTATAAAAAAAATTTCATAACTGAAACCGCATAATTAGCACATGTACCCTAGATTTTTTTATTTTTCAAAAACTCTTTCAGGGGCCGAGTAATTTGAGGTGTCCAAGTTTGGTGGGACACCCTGTATATTCTTATCTCTTTATTTTCTTTGATTTTATTTATTTTAGGTGTGATAATTTCAATTTGTTTAATGTGAACTATTTTATAACTTTATTCCATTCCTTGCATGGATGTATGGGTGTCTTGAAGATAAAAATAATAATCTGGAAATAATATAAGTTATAGTAAATTAACAGAAATGAGTAAAATATATGATGAGTCCAGAAGAAATCATGTTTTTCTTTCGATTTTAATATTCAATTTGATGTTTGTTAAACCCCAATATTTTCTGATGAACAAATCAGGGGTATAAAATATACTACGGGTCTATGATATTAACAAGAAAATACAGAAAAACCCTTGATAAGTCGAATTCAGTTTTTTGTCATATCACAATTCAATTTTTTCTATCCTTGATTTAGAAACTACATATTACTAAGCGGGATTTTCTTTTACAAATTGTTACTAAGCTTAGTTGGTTCTTGTTTAACAAAAATTGTGACTTAGCAGACGATATCTACTCAATAGTCCAGAGCAGTGAACCAGAAGAAAGACATGCAAATAATAGCACGCTGGAAATGAGACATGAGCGCTAAAAAGTGTATTAGATAGAACTGGTCAATAGTTAGATATCAGGGTAATTAAGATAGCCATCTCGACATTATAAAATGCTACAAGATACAGACTGCCCTGAAACCGATGAAACAAGATCTTGAAGAAACTTTTTTACACGCTCGATCATTTTTTATTTAACATGATTTTCGTCGAGCATAATATGTACATCGTAAGGACTGTGCCAAAGTTTGTCGCTATGGACCAACTTTTACTATCCAGGCATTTTTAAAAGCAAAGAGTGGTTATGCTGGCAGCAAAGGAACAGGTTTTATATTTTATTTGTGGAAAATTCAATAGAAATACCACTTTTTTTGTTGAAATAATAAACATTTTTTTCTTATTTATTTAGCAACTTTCAAATATCAATATTCCCGCCCCATCTTCACATTCAACACCCCGCACTTTCTTCTTCGTCCCCCTCATTCTTATTGACACAGCTCTGATAATAGAGCTTTTGTAGGATTTTCATAATGTATTGTATAAGAAGTTATCCTTAATCAAAAACAAATTGTTCACTCAAAATCTATCTGTGATGTTTCAATGCGTTGATTGTAGGTTAGAATTGTTTTTAAAGTAAATAGAGAAAAAATGAAGAAAAAAAAATAAATATATAGGTACATAATAATATGTCCCAACTAAAAGGCGGGGTTATTGCCCTTGGCAATCTCTTCCACCCAACCTTTTTTTATTTTTTTATTCGGTTCTTAGTGAAGCCACGGGAGTTCCAGAACCCTCAGGCCAGTGAGTGACCAGAAAGTATCGCAGAGAGAATAGCACGAGGTGTGAGGAGTTTATCTCCCACATTCTCTGATTCCTATCTCCTGGAACTGAGCTCTCATTAATATCAATATCAAAACGAGCCAGCGTAGAAGGCTCGTTCAATGCACTGGTTGTCGTAGGATCATCAAAGTTAAGCAACGTCAAGGGTGAGGTGAAGACTTCGTGATGCTGACATTCCGGCCCATCCCAGGCTGGGTGAGGTTAATGTGGGTAGTGTGGTTTTTATTACGGATATTAAAAGCTAATCAATGAGTTCTTATCATTGTTACCATCAACATGAACTTTATCATCATAATGATGTTGATTATTATTAGCTAATCAATGAGTATTGGACCGTTGCCAGGAGATTTAATAAGCTCGCAGAGGGAGACTCCTCAGAAATCGCATGGAAACACATCTCCTCTGGTTGGCGAATTAATAGACACTTTTTTTCTCACTTTATCTTTCAGTGCCTGAATTTCGGTCGCGTTGGTGATGCGTTGTATGCACCAGTTCTCGTAGGATCACCGAAGTTAAG
This sequence comes from Bactericera cockerelli, assembly GCA_024516035.1. Taxonomy (NCBI): domain Eukaryota; kingdom Metazoa; phylum Arthropoda; class Insecta; order Hemiptera; family Triozidae; genus Bactericera; species Bactericera cockerelli. The sequence continues at coordinate 35,531,525 of CM044961.1, read as the reverse complement.
TAATGTCCAGCGAGTTGAAGACTTCGTGATGCTGAAATTCCGGCCCCACCCATGTGGGTAGCAGGTTTGAGTTTCCTGAGAACGGAAGGTAACAACCCCGTCACCGTAGATAAAAATATGTTTTGTTTTTTTTTAATAGTTGTAGGTATAATTCCTTTTTTTCATGAGTATAAGTGTTGGTTGATAATATTCAGGGTGTCTTTCATAATCACTTGGGTCAGGTCAGTCAATTTTTTTTTATATTATTGATGTTGTGATTGGCAAAGAACTTTACAATGAAGAAGAAAGCTGTTCCACGTACGCCATACCAAAGACCAAACACATCCCAACTTGGTATTTCATACTTTTCAATGAAAAAAGAAACAGTAGAAACATAGGTTCATATTAAAATTGAAAGACGTTATAATGGTCTTTCACTGTGGCTCTACAACATTTTTACGTAAAATATCTACCTACATCTATGCTTAATGAAAAAATTCCACATGAAATTCATCAAATATTTTGGGTCCAAACAATGGGCCATTGAGTAACAACGATGTGAGAACCAGATTCGAATTCCAGTCTTTGTGAGGCCGAATTCGGTGTGGAACGCCGTTTCCGAGATATGTATTAGGTAGTTCACTATGAGTTTGAAACAAAATGATGGCTCCCGATTTGTGTCATTGCCTTGAGAACGCCGTCTAATACAGGATGGAGAGAACTTCTATAAATGTAAAACCCATGGAGCCAGCGTTGATGGCGCGTTGAATGCACCGGTTCTCGTAGGATCACCGAATTTAAGCGCCGCGCGCCGTCCAGCGAGGTGAACACTTCGTGATGCTGACATTTCGGTCCAACCTAGGCTGGGTGAGGTTAATGTGGGTATGAGGTTTGTGAGTTTCCTGCGAATGGAGGGTAACACCTGCGTCGTGATAGGACCATGCAGTTGAAAGCGACCCCCCCAAAAAAAAAACTGTTGCACTCAGTGGGCTCCCGGTTTAAGACTCTGACTCTTGGAGACCGGTCCAATATAAATGCACAGCATGAAGAGAACCTCATTTATATCAATGTAAAAACCATGGAACCACTGCAGAACCAAACAAAGCAAAATGAAGACATTAAAATACGCAAAGCATGCAAAAGGAATAGCAAATGTAAGCGGAATTAAATCTCTTGGACTGAATTTGTCTTGGCGCACATGTGAAGCTAAAGTTGAACAGCTCGAGAATCATCGCAATCGCTGATCCAGCTAGCAGAGACATAGAAACGGGTTATCTCAGACCAGAGGTGTTCGAGATCACCAGACAGCTGAAGACAGACAGTTCCGTTATGCAAACAGTTTATTTAAAATTTCCATTATAAAAATAGTAGTGAGGATGGAATTATTTGAGTTTAGATACATAGAAGTGGGGTTTAGACATTCTAATATGCCTCTTTGGCCATTGAGAAAAGCTTACTGGATACGAGTATATTCGAACGATACATTTTCATATTTATCCACCTCACTTCTTCATTTATAATTCCTTGTTACATAAAGCTTTTTATGGAACAAGGAACATTGTTAATAGAATCATTATTCCCAAATTGAGCTCTCTATAGCAGCTCAGTAGTTTCTGAATATTTCTAGTTCAGTAATTATCAGAATATAATCTGGCTCCCTCTTAAAAAAACACTAAACTTTCTAACTTATTCTCATACGATTTCATTTATTTCCAGAACATCTTGAATTTCTCATCCACTGTTCTTCTGATCATCAGAGAAAGAGAGGGCGAAATTAAATGCTCAACTTTAGACTCTCTCTCACTCCCACCAATCTTTCCATCCTTATCTCTCTCTCTCTCTCTCTCAAACAATAGAGGACATGACAATGCTCAGGTTCCCGAAGATACAGAGTGAGGAATCTACCAGGTGAAGCCGTTGACCTTACAAGTTCGGAACATCGCGAGGAAGTGGAGAAGCTTTGCAACAAAGGAAAGAATTGCGAAATGCTTACTCTCTTATGAAGAAAAACAAGTGTAATGGAGAACTGGCTATATTTCATACAAAAGTTGGTTTGAAAATTTCCGTAACAAAACAAGTTATCCAAGAGATACAAATAAAAAACCAACAAGCTTCTAAGAAAACTTATTCAGGAAACATGAAAAGATACACACAAAAAGGTACAATAATTGTCATAGGAGGTGATATTTTGTATCAACAACTTTCTAATCAATGAAAAATAAAAGCAAAATCAATAAATAACATTAGTATAATGATAAAATGATGAGTATAGCTATTACACTTTATTATCCAACAAAGAAAATGAATCAAATAAAGTAATATTCGTAAATCAATACTAAATATTAACAGTAAGCAAGCATACAAAACAAGTCAATAAAATTAAGCACAATGAAAATGAAAAAAAGGCCAATCTAAATAAAAACTTTTAAAAATTAAAGAAGAGAATTAAGTAAATGAAAAAAAGAAAAAGAAAATAAAAGGAAATGTAGAAACTAGATTAGATATAAACAAATACAAAAGAAATACCAACAAGATCGCAGGTAAACAATAAGAGAAAAGAAGAAGTAGAGGAGAAGATAATGGCAAATAAAATGCAACATAATGAAGAAATAAGCATGCACTTTGTGGAACTCAAAGAAGATAGTTCAATAAGATAACGATTTCAGTGCTGTAGGTTGAATTTAACAAAACCAATCTTTTTCAAGATAAAAAAGAGCAATGGCAAGAAACAATCAAAATAAATATTTAACGATATTTGTATTTAAAATTAAAACTGACATAAATAAAAACAATCAAACACAACAATCAGTGAAAGATAGAGTCAACTGGAATGGTTCAAAAGTGGACAAGACAAAGTCAGAACTCAACAATTAACCAAGTGCAGAAATAAAACGCTCAAGCGTTTTTAAAACGCTCTTAGTCAGCCAAGAGTGTGTTATAATGGTCATCTGAGCGCACGGCAGTGCGCCAGGCCAAGTTCCAGCAAGCACGGCAGTGTATCTTTACACGAACCGATTCACCCGGTTTTTCACACCCTCATATCTTCGGTTCAATTGATCATAGAGATATGAAACTTGGAACAGAGATTGTCCTAATATCATTAAAAAGACATAAAAAATTTAAAGACTCTATGCAAAAAACTTTCAGAGGAATGTAATTTTGAAATTTGCGATTTTGATACTGACTGACTGACTGACAGATCATCAAAATTATGAGGCACTTCCCGACTACCTAGAAAGCTGAAATTTTGCATGATTGTAGGGTTTATTGTAAAAGTACAGGGAAAAATCTGAAAACCGGAATTTTTTCACTTTTCATGGTGTAAAACGGTGTCGTTTTAGGGAGAAAATATATAATCGATTATTGATCTAAATTATGACGCACTTCCCGACTACCTAGAAAGATGAAATTTTGCATGATGGTAGGGTTTATTGTAAAAGTACAGGGAAAATTCTGAAAAAGTTCTAAAAATTGTTAAACGGTGTCGTTTTAGGGAGGAAGTATACTATATTATGTATATAAATTATGAGGCACTTCCCTACTACCTAATAAGTTGAAATTTTGCATTCTGGTAGGGTTTATTGTAAACGTACTGGGAAAAATCTGAAAACCGGAACTTTCGCACTTATCATGCTGTTAAACGGTGTCGTTTTACGGAGGATATATATAATCGATTATGGATCTACATAAATTATGAGGCACTTCCCTACTACCTAGAAAGCTGAAATTTTGCATGATGGTAGGGTTCATTGTAAAAGTATAGGGAAAAATCTGAAAACCGGCACTTTCGTACTATTTCTGCTGTTAATCGGTGTCGTTTTAGGGAGCATAATAAAGTTAATAATATTGAATTTTTTAATAAAAAATAATGAAACATGCTGGGAAACGAACCATTTACAAAAAGTAATGATATCCCTTAAAAAACTACCGTTAAAAAAAGGGCCAAGTTCCAGAACTCCTATCCAAAAAGGTTTCGCCAATGAATGCAGTGATATCTTATTTGCGGCCAAGTTATCTTGGTACTAAGCTATTTCTTTTATTAAACCTCGTTTTCGGAGTTCCTCATTTGGTATGTTTTTAACTGCAAACTATCCTCTAACTTGGCCAGTTTTATGCCATCGGTTGTATGGAATATTACGACTATATGTATAGGTACAGAATAACAATATAACCATCACAAGGAGCAACACTGGCCAAGTTAGAGGATAGTTTGCAGTTAAAAACATACCAAATGAGGAACTCAGAAAACGGTGTTTAATAAAAGAAATAGCTTAGTACCAAGATAACTTGGCCGCAAATAAGATATCACTGCATTCATTGGCGAAACCTTTTTGGATAGGAGTTCTGGAACTTGGCCCTTTTTTTAACGGTAGTTTTTTGTGGGATCAATATTACTAGGTAAATTACTTCAGTATCGACCTCAGTAGTTTGTAACTTGGATGTCGGTGGTTCAAGGCCCAAAGATTTGACAAAGAGAGTTTAAGAAGTTGTAACATCATGGAAATGATTAACACAAATATGATAACTTAACAACTAACTTACTTTAATAAAGAAAAACAAAGTTTTGGCAAAATTCAAGGTTACAAAAACTCAGAATAAAAGATTGCAAAGGAAACAAGGGTTCTAAGAGTTCAGTGTATAAACTCCGGTTAAATATGTGTACAAGTGTACCTACATATAATGTAAATACGATTGTACTTGATCTAAACTTGCAGTATGCAGATTCCTCTGATGCAAGTCTCTCTATCTCTCTCTATCTTTCTCTCTCTCTCTCTCTCTATCTTTCTCTCTCTCTATCTTTCTCTCTCTCTCTCTTCCTATCTTATTATGCAAATGTAAGCCGTGGATAACTTGCCGTGTAATATATTACACTGCTTCTTCAGTGGAAACAGAAATGAAAAAATAGCGAAGCCAAATTCAAAATGCACCGAAGAAGATGATCTGTAAATTGCGAGGTAGACATTGGAGGTTGGAATAAACTTCTGAAAATAAAAAAACCCTCTCTAAGGAAAATATTAAATTAAAAAATCTGGTGTAAACATCACACGACTTTCCTTATCATATTAGGAATGGAAACAGGACCAAAAGCCACTGGTGACTCAAAGGTAACAGTGAGCTAAAAATCAAAACCAAATTCGTAATCAGCACCTCAAAGTCATTGGATTTGATATGTCACAATCCCCATCTAGGATGAATAATAAAAAAGTTAGTCTGAGCGGGTCCCCCCCAAAATACCGGTAAATTGGGGCCGAGGTCCAAAAAGTTCAAGATATCAAAAAAATGATAAGAAGAGACCCCCATTATTTTTTTAATCTAAGAAAATATTGTTCTGTAAATTTTTTTGTATCTTTAACCAATTCATAGAAGCGGCGCTTGCGGCCAATATTTGCGGCCCTGCGGCCGCAATTTACGGCCGATTTCAACCAAAAGTTTCGTGGTTCGTCTGGTGTATAAAATTGATTTGCATACCAAATTTCAAGTCTCTAGCTCTTACCGTTCTTGAGATATCCTGTTTACAGACAGACAGACAGACAGACAGACAGACGCACGGACCAATGGCTGAAAACAACTTTTTTGGTATCCTGAGGCTATGATTCGTCCAGAAATGTGAAAAACTGGGTAGGTCAAATTTTCGACGAATACAATACTTTCCTTATTATAGGATAAGGAAAGTAAAAAAGTACAGTAATATTAACACCGATATTGATCTGTGAACTACTAGGTAGGTATTTGGGGGTTGGAATAAAGTCTTAAAAAGTTCAAAAACCTACCTGAAGAAAATCTTAAAAAGTACTGTAATATTCACACCAATATCATGAACAAGATTCGGTAAAAAGTTAACATGGTCATAAAACGTATAATGTATTGTAGATAACTGGTTGGGTTGGATGGACGAGATTGCCACAGGCAATAACTTCGTCCTTTAGTTTGGTCATTAGTATTATTATTATTATAATAATAATTATAGAATTAATAATAATTATTAATCTTAGTACTTTTTTTATAAAAGCAGCAATACGTTGAAAATAAGATCTGAAGAGGTTAGATGAACGAGCGCGGGTCTAAGACCATGCTCAAGGTCACACGATGCAACTAACAAACAAATGCATTTGCAGGAACCCCAGTACGAAAGTGGGATGAAAATTAAAAATATAAAACAAAGAAAAATATTACAAAATCAAATCAAAATAACAAAAACATTAAAACAAAAATATTAGAAACAAAATAAGAACAACAGAGAAACAATATCAAAAACAAAATATGAATAAACAATAGAAACAAGATTAAAAACTTTTAGATATCACAAATCAATGAACAACAAAACCAATATAAAATAACTTTCAGTTGAGCCCAAAGGCTCTTTGGTCAGACCTAGGCTGGAGTCTTACAAAGAGTCTTACTCCTGATTTAACAAGCATCTCAAAAAAAAAAAAAAAAAAATACCTAGGCAATATAAAATATTTAGTTAATTTTTTTGTTGTTTATTATGTTGTCAAGTTTTTTTCATGTTATTCCTTTTTGTTGATTGTTTTCTATAAAAAAAAAATAATTAGTAAAAATCTCCATACAATACAATATATAGATATACAAGCATATAAGACAAATATACTCGTATTATCTATTTTGGTGATGCAGTCACATCCACCAGCCTCAACAAAACAAGAAGACACCTCATGTTGGACTGAGAAAGATCTCCGTCACATCGCAGCGTCGCAATTTATTTTCAATTTTAATTTCCTTTGATGTTTTTGCATATTCGCAAAGTGTCAGAGCGTTCAGGTGGAAAAAACTTGACGCAAATTTTTCCTCGTGAATATTTCGACTGACGCTATCGCCCAATTAACGCGATCGTCATTTAGGGAGAGAAGTGAATTCGCGTGCAGCATTATCGCAAAATTATCGTTGAGATTTTACTGAGAGGTAATTTTTCCATGATAATGGGACTGCTGTTGATGATTGTGCACTGGTAGTCAAGTGGTTAACGCGCTGGTCTGGTAATCCAGGTCGCGTAGGGACGCGTTGGTTCGAATCCTACCCAGTGCATGAATTTTTCCTCATTAATTTGAGTTTGTAAACACGTAATAAACATGTCCTAAACTCCTGAGTAATATTGGTTTTGTGTCTGTCTGTCTATTGGTTTTGTGTCAAAATTTCAAGATAATAGAATGTCAATTATATTTAGGTGAATATGATATGAATTTTATGAATCACTCACGAGGAAGTATTGTGTCCATAATTATTGGCAGAGTATTTTTTAATTGGAATAAAAGGATGATAAATGATAAAATAAAAAAAATTAACACTAGTAATTTGCATTTACTTCCATAAGTTCCCTGTTTAACCTATCACGATGTTAATTTTATAATGAGCAACAACTGAAGGTACTCTGTTCCCCTTATGATGACGTTATTGAAAAGTGCACTGTTATTTTTACCATCAGCGAATACTTGATAAAAAAAAAAAAAAAAAAAAACTGGTGACTGTTATTTTGATAGCACTTTCTTTCTCTCCAACATTTTTTTACAAGACAAACTTGACTCTCTCTTTTTCTCATTCTTGGGTTTGATGGCAGAGATTGCCTCAGGCAATAATCACGCCCTTTGTCAATATTATTCTTGTCAATAAAGAGTTATTATTATTATTCTTTTATCTCTCTCTTTCTCTTTCTTTTTCTCTTTCTCTTTCTCTTTCCCTTTTTCTCTTTCTCTTTATATTTCTCTTTCTCTTCCAATTCTTTTGAACTAATACTTAATTCAAAGATAAAAGATAGCTTCTAATTATTTTTTTTCTTAACTGGTAATTTTTCTTTCTCTGCATTTTTATTTTTAGGAATGACATTAAAGAAAGCACCAATATTCTTAGATATTTTTTGGTTCTCTTCAAGAAACCAGAGAGAGAAAGTATATTTATTTATATACGGCCGTGTGACGACTACGTCACTTGACTACGAAGTCCGGCTTTCTGGACATTTTTTTAAAACCAAATTCCAACTTAGAACCTATCCATGATGTAACCATAAAAACCATACCTTTAACTTGTAGCTTGTATAGCGGTAGCGTAATGGACCTAATATAAGTCTGTAGGTGGCACAAAATAGGTGCCTAGGTGTGACACCACATGATAACAGTGATTATTAAGTGGACTTGAACGGCTATGTATGAGTTCGGTGCGGAAAATAAAAAAATGTATGAGTTCGGTGCCTCCTAAAAAAGGTCATGTATGAATTCGGTGCCGCCTAAAAAAGGTCATGTATGAATTCGGTGCCCTGGTACTTGCCCTGATGATCAGGTAATTATAGTATTTTTTTCCTTATAGGCATGGCCTTCAATTAATAAACCGAGGCATGGCCTTCATTGTATTCTACCTAACCCTACTATAAACCCAAGGCATGGCCGTCATTGTATTTTACCTAACCCTACTATAAACCCAAGGCATGGCCTTCATTGTATTTACCTAACCCTACTATAAACCCAAGGCATGGCCTTCATTGTATTTTACCTAACCCTACTATAAACCCAAGGCATGGCCTTCATTGTATTTACCTAACCCTACTATAAACCCAAGGCATGGCCGTCATTGTATTTTACCTAACCCTACTATAAACCCAAGGCATGGCCTTCATTGTATTTTACCTAACCCTAGCCTAAAGCCTTCAAGGAGGAAATGGACAGTCTTGCTGAATGTAACTATCTACAAAATAATCTACTAACTTAATAACAGCAGGATGAATGTAAACAAGCAACTAGTACATTATAAACAAACAATCAATTTATAAGTCATTAAGACCGCACCGAACTCGTACATCACCTTTTTTAGGCGGCACCGAATTCATACATGCGAAAAAGGTGCGGGTAATCTTCGCACCGAACTCACCTATTGCCACTTGAACTACCGACTACCGACCTCCAGGTTACAAGTCCGCCGCCTTTTCGATCAAGCTACTGAGGTCGGAAATGGGTGAATAATAATGATTATAATAATAATATATTCCTGGTAAACAAGCATGTATTCATGGAAAAAATCTTATGTACAAATGATAACAACAGAAGTAAAAGAAAAGTTATCATATTTGTGTTAATCACTTTCGTGATATCACAACTACTTACACTCACTCTACTAAATCTGCGCTGAAACCGGGACTTGAACCAACGACCTCCAGGTTACAAGTCCGCCGCCTTATCGATCAAGCTACTGAGGTCGGTAAAACAATAAAAGTATTTACATTAAAGAGAGAGTTACTAATTTTATTATAATAGCCACTTATATCACCGAGTAGAACTTATAGGGTCCTTATTCCCAGCAGTGTGACATTGGTGTCACACCAGGACTATTATTACTTAATTCGAGCTGGATCTAATGTCCGTGACTTCCTCAGGAGAGTAATAAAAGATCCCAACAACAGGTAACCAGATATCTTTATCAAAACCATGAATGTCCATGATTTTACAGAATTAAGTGGATAACAATTTAATAATATCACAAACATAATGAAAGAGCGGATACCAATATATTTAACTAGCGGGTTAGACCCGCCGCTTCGCCAGCCCATCAGACACACACACACCACATGCACCATACACACTCCACACCGACACCACACACAAACACCACACTCAACTACTCACACTCTCTTTACTAAATCCAAACTGAATCCCGGTTCTCAACCAAGGACCTCTTAGTTACAAGTCTGCCGTCTTATCCAAACTCTTTACTAAATCCACTGTTTTGTGGGGTAGTTTCATTTCATATAGTAATTTGCTTTTCTCAAATAATCATAGAGTTATTTTAATAGATGTTTTTTTGAACCTAATTGCGGAATTAAAATTACCTTCGAAATCAACAGAAACTCATGTATGTATAATTGTATATGTATACGTAATCGTGAGTAAACTTAGGAATGGAGTCACTCAATTTTGGCAGCAGGCCGTGAGATGTGGAGACACAATTTACTTTGCGGGCTGGAGGTTGATTATTTATAATGTGCTTCCGAGTTGCATGAAGACCTTCGAGAGATCAAGTTCAAAATTATTTTAATGGAAATTATGGCTGCGAAATAAAAAAGTCTTTGAAACACTCATCTTTTTTCTTTTTATTTAATTTTATTAAAAATATATTGAAAAATAATAAAATAGCTTGGAAATACCAAAGAATTGATGGGCAATAGTAAGCGCCTGAGTAGCTCATTGGTACAGAGTTAAATAAGGCCTTCAAAGCAATGTATTTTCACCAACTCAAAATCATGCGGTAATCCAAATCACGCAGCAAGCAGGAACCTCTCTTCAAATATTTACAGAAAAATGAAGAAATTAGAAGCTGTAAATAAATGCGCTCTATCATTTTGAGTTTCCGTGTTTGGTTAACCTCAAAACCGGATATAGTGAATTTTTGCCAGGTCCGATTTTAAATTCGTTCTGAGGACTTTCGCTTCCCTTGGATTTTTTTAGTTTCTTTTGTTCAATATTGATACGCAATGCTATATTCAATTGTCCGCATTGCGAACGGCACTTTCAAATACTATATACCTAATAGTTTTAAGTGAGTTATCATAAATGCATAATTGTGTTTATCACAAGACAATGTCTTAGGCAAAATGTTAATGCCTTAGGCATTCTCTGCCACTTAACCCCGACAAATGGTAACAATAATGATACGCGTGGCGCACAGACAAACATTTTAATTGATCAATGCGACGTATAAGACCTCGCAATGTATGACCCAGCAAATTTCAGCTATACGTCCAAGCCCCCAGTTTTTTTCTGAGACGGCCCCTGGTTATTTCCTTCGAATACCTAAAAGGTATCGAAAATTACCTCTGAGGTATCGAGCTGTCTCTAATAGGTGAGCGGGCGAGACGGCGTGTTTCATCCTGTCTAATTAGAGGCCCCTAACATATCGGCTAATTAGAGGCCCCTAACATATCGGCTAATTAGAGCTCCTAATAATTAGAGGACCCTAATAACTCACAGGCCCCTAACTGGCCAAGCGAGAGGGTCCTTGTTAATTTGTTGCATCGCGTGATGCTTCTGATAGGTGGCTTAACATTAAGGTTGGAAAAGAGATCTGTGGAGTCAATTTCGGAGAAAAGGTAAATCTTTGGTACTGCGCCATGTCTACATAATTTGAATGTCCACAAATTGGTGTTTTACGTTGTTGATTTACTCTCTTTTCTATAAATGTTTTGGTAAGCATGAGTTTTTTGAGTTCAGTCGTTCACTCCATAATTTTATGTTATATATATTTTGTGTTCTAGTGGGTATCCTAAGTATGATAGATAGGGTTATTAAACATAAAAAACATTATTCAGAACATCATCATTTGGATGACAACCCAAAACGCTTGCAGCATTGCCTCGTTGAACTATTATTATTATTTGATAGGGTTATTATTATTATTTGACCCATTGGATATGGCAGCTACAGTTTGCATCAGGCGTCCATATAATCCTTCCACCACCAAGAGATTAGGTATCTGTGCTTATGTTATGAACAGGGAATTAATAAATAAATAAAAATAATATTTTTTTTTAAGATGAATGTTTCACAGGCTTTTTTTATTTCGTAGCCATGAAACAGGAGCTACTGTAGATACTTGTGGTCTGTGTTGTAGCCTGCCCATCCCGTAGTATGCCTCCCCTCTGATGGGCGAGAAGTGACACAGTACTTGCCATTTAGGTGCTGGGTCAACACGAGCGCACCGGAAGGTATCCCTTGCAAATAACTGTATCCAAATTAAGAATACAAATTTTTGTTGGCACGGGGGATCGAGCCCGGGACCTTCCGCATGGCAAGCGAATGCTTAACCGATGAGCTAATCGCGCGCTGTATATTGCCTTATTTATAATGCCCTATTAGGACTATTTAGTCCCATTATAACACCACCGTCATCAGGCTGTCTCCGGATGGTATTGACCCATTAGTTCAACCCCCGCGCTCTCTACGAGAAGATATTAAGTCAAACTATAAAGATATTAATTCAAACTATAAAACAAAAACAACTAGAAATTAATTCTCCGGCTACAAGGCAACTCAAGTGTACAAGATTTAATAATCACACCGAGACAATGCGATATTAATATACAGGGTGGCCCCAGTTGTAGGTATGAAAATAATTCCGTGTCCGTGAGATAGACACAGATACCTATCTCACGGTGGTGAGAAGATTATATGGAGGTCCAGATCCAATGTCCATTGTGGATTTTCACATCCTGATATAAGATAGTCAAAATCGTTAACTAGCCTTGTCACACAAAATCCTTAACTAGCCTTGTCAGCGATTTTCATGGGATGGTTGAAAGAGAGAGAGAGAGAGTAAGGAAAAAAAGGATCAAAGTACATATTTTTATTGGTTCCTGCCGTATTTATACCGTCCTAATAGGACTCATAAGTCTCATTATTCAAGAATAAGTTGTGTCTTGTGTCCTGGACTTTTCTTAATACAAACCGAATTCCAAGTTTCTAGCTCATACCGTTCTTCTTCACAAACACACGGACACACACACACACACACACACACACACACACACACACACACACACGCGGATCAATGGCTGAAACATTGGATTTAGGCTCTGGGGACCCTAAAACGTATTTTGGCGCTGAAAACTGACTATCGAAAATTTTGGGTGATTCCATTACTTTCCTTTCTACAGGATAAGGAAAGTAAAAAGATATGAGTGCTGACTGTGAGAGTAAAGCCACTCTTTATTCTCATTCTAGCAGGATAAACAACTGGTAAAAAATGTTGACCCCGCTTGAGCGGGTTTAAAGACAAAGTAAAAGAACATTGTATTATTCCAGAATAAGTTCCAAATAGACCAGTGTAGTCTGGGGTACATAAACTAGAGTTTAATCAGTTTTCTCGTGAGATAGATAGAGTTTAACCCGTAATATTTTGAACCACCCCGGAAAGCAATAAGTATCGGTTATTTAGAAAATAATAATAACAATAATTAACATATTCACACATTAGAACCAACACCACACAGCAACCCACATGAGTAGAAACAATGTTGGAAATGTACAGGGTGGCCCATTTATTTACAACGAGAAATGAAATGCATGCAAATTCTATTACTGATTTTTTTTTATACATAGGTAATTAAGTTATTTCAACCGTATTTGAGAGATTATGGTAATAAAAATTCAGTGGTTAAGCACACGCTTGCCATGAGGAAGGTCCCGGGTTCAAACCTCCGCGCCGAGTTATCGGAGAACAAACCTGTCTGGACTTGGTGTTGCCACCGGCGCCCGGGCTTCCGCCCTTATCCCGTCCAGGTCGTCTCGTCGACGCTCACCGAAGTGAGGTTGTTATCTAGAAATCGACACCACCGCCCAGAACCAGCACCCACCGTGCACCATCCGCCCCCATGGCAGGCTAAGCGCACATTCCAGCAACCAATCGACGAGCTATCTACGCACGGGACAGGCTATGTTTTAAGGAAGGAAGGTCGTACACTGGGTGTACCCCTTTATATCGTGCTATCTTGCATCTCTGTTGGCAGCCGTGCCCCGACCCTTTCAGGGTTCGCCACACATCGTCTTGTCGTATGATCTCAAATCAGTCCTCCTCAGGACTTAACACTAAGTATTTAACACTCAAACATAGAGCGAAAACACTTAACAATAAACGTGAAACATTTAAACATGTATTTCGATAAATAAATCTCTATACATTAAAACGTTACACTAAATCGACATATAATAAATATATATATCTGTATTCGACACAAAGCGTACATAAATGTTACATATAAACATGCAACATATACAACACTTATTCGTTAGCGGCTGTGAATAACTCGAGACTTCTCCAGGCGTTAATTCTCTTAGGAATTTCGCCTGGGTCTATATCATCCCCTTCCTCTAATTCAAGAGTTTGCCTGAGGTGGGATCTAGCCTCAGCAAATACGGTGCACTCCATAAGCCTGTGCTGTATGGTATCGGGTTCATTGCACTGCGTACAATTCCCGTCTTCGTCTTCCAGTCGTAAAATACGCTGTCTGTAATCACCGCATGCTAGGAAATGTCCTGTAAGCATTCGGGTGATTTTGCGATTAAGCGGTAGGTGTAGTAAACCTAGTCGGGACATCACATTGGGGAAAAACATGTAAGTGTTTCTCCCTGTGGTGCTGACGTCCCAATCCGCTTGCCATTTCTCCAGGGTCTTATCTCTGAGAGCCTTTTTCAGATGCGGGCTCAAGGTGTATCGCTCACCTAAGTGTGTTTCTTCTACGGAGAAGCCAGTTACCAGTCTTTCCCTGGCGCATATTTCACTTACCACATAGTTTAGAGGTGGCTCGGCTGCCAGGATCTGGGTGGCCGTATGGCTGACAGTGCCTGACGATGCACTTATCGCTATTGTGCAAAATCGCTGACATGTCAGCAGTTTTCGTCGACAGAAGTCGTTTCTTTGAACGCTTCCGCCCCAAACTGCTGCTGCGTAAGTGACTTTCGGAACGATCGCCCCACGATATATCTTTGTGAGTGCACCGGGCCTATCTCCCCAGTTATTGAAGAAAAATCTTCTCAACATGGAGAAATTTCTGATGGCCGCGGCAGTCACGTTGATTACGTGCTGCTTAAACGTCCTCTTTTCATCGAAGGTGACTCCCAGATATTTAACGTCGTAAACGCGTTTTAATCTGGAGTCGGCTAGCATGACTCTGGGGCCTGCCCATCTGTGGAATGTACCCTTGAACATGATATAACAGCACTTGTCGATCGAGACCGACAAGTGGTTCAGGGTCATCCACTCCTCGATTTGCGTCAGCGCCAGTCTGGCCTTGGACTCGAGTTGCGTCCGAGAGTTGCCCTCTATAGTGATAGCTATGTCGTCCGCATACGCTAACAAATTGGTTCCTTCGGGTTGCGGTCTTCGGAGCAAGTCCGCAACCACGAGGTTCCAAAATTCAGGCCCCAGTATGCTGCCTTGAGGACATCCCATGTTGGCTGACTTGCGAACGGTCTCACCCTCGGCGTCCAGGACTATTAGCCGGTTGCTAAAATAGCTGGCCACTAGCTTTATCAGCTTGGCAGGCATATTAATCTCTATTAGTCTTTGCAGGACCCTGTCCCACTTGACATTGTCAAAGGCTCCCTTGATGTCAAGGAAGACTGCCATAACATATTGCTGATCCGAGTCCTCAATTATTCTGGTGAGTTTCAACATTGCATGGATGGTGCTCGATCCTCTCACGAAACCGTATTGGTTTTCGGGGGAGATGGGCACCTCCGCGGCCTCGTGTATTTTGGCCTTAATAACTCGTTCCAGAATCTTCGAGAACTCAGTCAGCATCGTCAGTGGCCTGTACGATGTCAGCCGAGTTATCATATATTTTGTGCTAATCACTTTGGTGATATCACAACTACTCAAACTCACATTAATAAATCTACGCTGAAACCGGGACATGAACCACCGACCTCCAGGTTACAAGTCCGCTGCCTTACTGATCAAGCTACTGAGGTCGGTGACAAAAAATAATAATAATAATAATATATTTATTATTAATGACCCAGCACCTAAATGGGAAGTATTGTGTCACTTCTAGCCCATCAGAAGGGAGGCATACTACGGGATGGGCAGGCTGCAAAACAGACCACAAGCGTCTACAGTAGCACCTGTTTAATGGCTACACAATAAAAAAAGGCTGTGAAACACTCATCTTTAAAAAAAAAGTTATATTTTCAATTGCTAAGGCAATTGAAAATTACATTGTGAAGTAACTGTTCTTATTATAATATTGTTCTTTTTATTGATGAATGTCAGGACAATCCAATTTGATGATAGAGACTAAAAGTAATAAAGTGTGGAAATAAATCTAAATATTTCTTTGAAAAAACCAGTAGATTTTTATTCATTAACTAGTTCATATATTTTCTGAAATATTTACTGTTGATATGTTTGAATTCTTCAAATGTTACAACCATCCTGTACCTAGCTGAATGTGATATTGTTATAAAAATTAATCTTACATAATAATTACATTAATGATAACATTATTTTTCGCGTAAAATATGCTAATGCAAAAACGAATAAATACCAATAACTGTCATCAAATAGCCATCTTTATGGTGAATTCTTTTTCTTTGTGAATTTTTTAGTTATTAGGTATAAGTAATCTACATAATATTATAGAATTGGCCAACAAAGAAATAAGAATTTGTGGTACATTTTAAAGACATATTATAGATATCTATTTTTAACTTATATGTATAATTGTAGATACCAATTTTTTTAGAACCTATAATTAATGATTAAATAGAACGGAATGAAATAATGGAAAATCGATAGTTAAAAATAAATAAAAAACGGCGCGAACGTAAATAGGGGGAATTTTTTTGTACCCATCGGTTATTATTATTATAGTATGCTTTATTCATCATAGGGTGGCGTCATCGTGAACGATGGTAGCCAGACAGTGGAGGAATGACTCAGCACTTCTACCACTGTCTTTACAAGGAGGCTAATAATTGACAAGGGCCCCAGAACCAAGCCAATGCTAGTCTGCTCCCTGTTTATAGTCCCCCAGCCAGACTTGCTTTATTAGGTAAGACAAAAATATATATAGTAAAATACAATGAAATTATAAAGAAAAAATAAATAGCTTGAACAAAGAAACAAGAAAAAAATATATATAAAGAAATGAAGCTAATGTCCTACCTAAAGGGCGGGGTTTATTGCCTGTGGCAATCTCTTCCACCCAACCTCTTGCTTCTGCAACCTTCAATTTTAGGCTGCATAACCAATACGAAATAAAATAGTTTTCCTCTGTAGCAATTGATTGCGATTTAATGTAGCTAGATTTGTATCTAGCGTGATTTCGGGGAGCGGCACCTGTTTTTAGACCTACAATACCTACATATCCGCATAGTTTACCTATTGAGAGAGCTTACTTTTTTCAAGATCTCTAGTTACCTACCTACTATGGTGTATTGAACATTTGACACATCCCCTGATCTGAGGTTTTGGTGCATTTGACACATCCCCTGATCTGAGGTTTTGGTGCATTTGACACATCCTCTGATCTGAGGTTTTGGTGCATTTGACACATCCTCTGATCTGAGGTTTTGGTGCATTTGACACATCCTCTGATCTGAGGTTTTGTTGCATTTGACACATCCTCTAATCTAATGTTTTGTTGCATTTGTCACATCCTCTGATCTGAGGTTTTGGTGCACTTGACACATCCTCTGATCTGAGGTTTTGTTGCATTTGACACATCCTCTAATCTAAAGTTTTGTTGCATTTGTCACATCCTCTGATCTGAGGTTTTGGTGCATTTGACACATCCTCTGATCTGAGGTTTTGGTGCATTTGACACATCCTCTGATCTGAGGTTTTGGTGCATTTGACACATCCTTTGATCTGAGGTCTTGGTGCATTTGACACATCCACTGATCTGAGGTTTTGGTGCATTTGACACATCCACTGATCTGAGGTTTTGGTGCATTTGACACATCCTCTGATATGAGGTTTTGGTGCATTTGACACATCCTCTGAACTGAGGTTTTGGTGCATTTGACACATCCTCTGATCTGAGGTTTTGGTGCATTTGACACATCCTCTGATCTGAGGTTTTGGTGCATTTGACACATCCTCTGATCTGAGGTTTTGGTGCATTTGACACATCCTCTGATCTGAGGTTTTGGTGCATTTGACACATCCTCTGATATGAGGTTTTGGTGCATTTGACACATCCTCTGATCTGAGGTTTTGGTGCATTTGACACATCCTCTGATCTGAGGTTTTGGTGCATTTGACACATCCTCTGATCTGAGGTTTTGGTGCATTTGACACATCCTCTGA
This sequence comes from Bactericera cockerelli, assembly GCA_024516035.1. Taxonomy (NCBI): domain Eukaryota; kingdom Metazoa; phylum Arthropoda; class Insecta; order Hemiptera; family Triozidae; genus Bactericera; species Bactericera cockerelli. The sequence continues at coordinate 35,513,741 of CM044961.1, read as the reverse complement.
TCTGAGGTTTTGGTGCATTTGACACATCCTTTGATCTGAGGTCTTGGTGCATTTGACACATCCACTGATCTGAGGTTTTGGTGCATTTGACACATCCTCTGCTATGAGGTTTTGGTGCATTAAATTTGACACATCCTCTGATCTGAGGTTTTGGTGCATTTGACACATCCTCTGATCTGAGGTTTTGGTGCATTTGACACATCCACTGATCTGAGGTTTTGGTGCATTTGACACATCCTCTGAACTGAGGTTTTGGTGCATTTGACACATCCTCTGATCTGAGGTTTTGGTGCATTTGACACATCCTCTGATATGAGGTTTTGGTGCATTTGACACATCCACTGATCTGAGGTTTTGGTGCATTTGACACATCCTCTGAACTGAGGTTTTGGTGCATTTGACACATCCTCTGATATGAGGTTTTGGTGCATTAAATTTGACACATCCCCTGATCTGAGGTTTTGGTGCATTTGACACATCCTCTGAACTGAGGTTTTGGTGCATTTGACACATCCTCTGAACTGAGGTTTTGGTGCATTTGACACATCCTCTGATCTGAGGATTTGGAGCATTTGACACATCCTCTGATCTGAGGTTTTGGTGCATTTGACACATTCACTGAACTGAGGTTTTGGTGCATTTGACACATTCACTGAACTGAGGTTTTGGTGCATTTGACACATCCTCTGATCTGAGGATTTGGAGCATTTGACACATCCCCTGATCTGAGGTTTTGGTGCATTTGTCACATCCTCTGATCTGAGGTTTTGGTGCATTTGACACATCCTCTGATCTGAGGTTTTGGTGCATTTGACACATCCACTGCATTTATTTTATTTAATTTTTTGTTAAAAGTCTGAAGATTGAAATATATTTTACAACTCACAGAGACATAATGTGACATATTTTTTAATTATTTTACTAGAAGAGAATGAAGAGATGTCTGGAAGGCTTGCAAAATGTCTGTGGTTGAGAGTTCACCGTCAAAATGAACCGCAACACATTTATATCTGTTGATGTGGCCGCTACACAGATTTATCTTGCGGTTGGTGAGGCAAAATAGTACATTAAGTTAGAAGATGTCATTAGAATTCACATAAATATGTCATCCAGGTTGTAAGTTATAATTATACAGGATTCTTGTATTGGTAGTCAAGTTGTTAAGGTGCTAGTCTGGTAATCCAGGTAGAGGCTGGTCCACTCATGGGGACCCCGTGAGGAATACTATTATTGAATGATTGAGTGAGTCAAAGAGAAAAAAACCGTGCAATGGTAGTCAAGTGGTTAAGGCGGTAGTCTGGTAATCCAGGTAGTGTAGAGATCTGTTGGTTCGAATCCTACCCAATGCATGAATTTTTCCTCATTAATTTGAGTTTGTGACCACATGATAATAAGACTCTAAGGGTTAGGTGGTAGAAAATGCTTTGAACATTAATATCGCCTGGTGGTTACCTTCCACTAAAGAGTGTTATTATTAAAAGTGTTATTATTAAAAATTAAATTTTATTATTAAATATTTGTAAAAAAAATCTTTCATAAAAAAAAAAAAACATTTCGCGCCCCTGAGATAGAAAAAAAAATACTTGATTGTGATTCGAACCAACGGATTCGGACCTGAATTACCAGACTAGCGCATTAACCACATGACTATCAGTGCACGGTATTTTCTTTTTAAATTGCGACATAGTTTTTGTACTTGCGACTCCTTTTGGTTCCATAAACAAGCCTGCATAAAATCACGTGGTGACTATTTTTAAACTAAATAACTCATCCTACAGGTGCCTTATTTGTATCAATGTTAGAAACTAATAAATAAAACAATATGGACACAGCATAACTCAAGCCATGTATGAAAGAATGAAAACATAATGTGAAGGAATTTTATAACAATATAAGAGAACACAAAGAAAAATTATGAACAAGTTATGTTTGAAAAAAAATCATTGAAAAAATATGCCATGGTTTCTGGAACGATAAAAAAAATTGAAAACGTCTTCATTGTGGCCAATAATGGCGAAATTGAATTCATTCTGTCCAAAACTGGAATCTGTAACGTGTTACCCAAATAGAGACATGTAACAGTTGAAAGACTTGAAGGGGAATGGTGCCTAATTCGGGTCGTGTTTTAAAAACAGGAGTATGTACATAATCGTACTTAATTTGTTATTTTTTTGAACACTACTAAAAAACCTATCTGTTTGAGATATTGTTCCTGATTTTCTAAACTTAGACAAACTTAGGTTATTAAAAAAAAAAAAAAAAAAAAAAAAAAAAATGTGATACAGAGTCTGAGATACAGGCAAATTAAATTTCTATTTGTATAATTATGCTTCTGCTGGTTATGGACTCTTCTTTTTCTTCTTTTACTCTGTCTTATATTGCTCATGCTCAAGCAGGGTCGACGTTGTTCAACCTCATGATTGAACATGATTGGTTTTGACACATTTTTTTATTATAATTGCGTAGTTCATTAATATTGTAGCCGTGGGGGTTCTATCCCTTTTCAAAGGATTTTTAAATGATTTTCTTCTACTTATTTTTTCTTCGTCTTCTTCTTTTTCTGCTTCTTATTTTCATTATTTCTTGTAATTTGTAATTATTTTCATGTTCTTATCCTATGTTTCTTCATTTCTGTGTTTTTTTTTTCTTCATTTCTGTGATTGGAATTTCAATATTATCTTCCAGCTCCTTTCTGGAATTCCAGTCTTGGCGTTACGTCATACTCAATTACCTCAAGCTAATGTTTCCAAACAGGTTAATTTCGCCACAAAGTCAGAATGTAACAACAAATATATTAGTGGTAAATATAGAAGAAAAAAATAATAATATAAAAACATAGGTATTAAATACAATTTTGTACATTACATAATTTTTGGAGATCTTTTAAAAAGGAATTCCTATGTGCCACCTTCATCCTTTAGAACTATTGACAATGTTTGAAATAGCAAGATTTATCAGTATAGCATGATCAGTATAAACAATCAGTTGGGTGGAAGAGATTGCCAAGGGCAATAACCTCGCCCTTTAGGTAGGACATTAGCTTTATTCTCTTTTTTGTTCTTGTTTCTTTGTTAAATCTATTTATTTTTTCTTTATAATTTCCTTGTAGTTTACTGTATATATTTTACTTTGTCTTACCTAATAAAGTATAAAATAATAATATTCAGTAATAAAGTGAGTATAAAGTGAGAAGTTGTACGAGATGTTCATTGAATATCAGAACATACCTGGACAGCTGTTTCGAACTTATTTGCACTCATCAGCAGGTAATAGGTAGTTCTGATATCCATGCCATCTAGTATCCTCTCTATTTTTATCAGTACTAGCGGGCTGTCGCCCGCTTTGCAGGCCGAGGCATGGCCGTGAAAGCAAAAAATCCTTTTTCGCCAATGGCAGGTGTTGTAGTGGGAATTTCGAAAAATCCCGTCTTATTGCACATCTAGACTAAAAGACAAAGCTACCTACCAAATTTCAGCTTCCTAGGACTTACGGTTTGGGCTGTAGAGCGATGATCAGTCAGTGGTCAGTCAGTGACTTTGACATTTATATATTAAGATAATAATATAAGTTGTAATAATACATTAATCAACTCACAATAATTCAGTCACATAGATGAAAAGCATATTCATTAGGTTGCATTCACAAAATTAATAAAACAATAACAATATTATATGAAATAATACTTGTTCGAATAATATTAATAAAAATGTTATTAAATTATTATCATTATATCTATAAAGGCGGCAGTTTAATAGGTGAACTAGAGTTTCAAATTCGGACTCAATGGTTTCTAGTTACGAGAAAACATGGCGGCTCAGTCAACAAAGCAAAATTGTCGAATAAAAATAAGCAAAAACTAACTTTAACTCTGTTGTAAAGTTTGATTTGTTACTACATGTTCTTTCATCACTATAGGCATACTGATCCAACGGATTTAATTTTCGTTGTTGTTTTATTTTGTTTTTTGAATCTATTTTTAGAAACATGTTTGGTCCACCAAAACTCAAGTAGCCCCTACATGTAATGTCAGGTACCACGTCTGTATCTACCACACACTTGCTCACACTGTTTATCATTGGTCATATCAAATTTCGCCGACCCTAACCATCGCGGTTTTTTTTGCCAATATTTCTCAATTTTCGGATCCCCATGCCATGTATTAGTCTAGACTCTCCCCCAACAGTTTATTTTTTTCATTATTATAATATCTCTTATTGTTATTAATTTTTTATATAATAATAAGACGGTAAGTTTATATTCAAGGAGAACAGGTGCTTTTCAGGCTATGTAGGTTATATTTTTTTTTAATTGGCGCCACTCAACGAGAAATGTTCTTTTTAGAGGGGGCAGATGCCTCCGAAAAGAACCTACCTATTGAATCAATACCTACACTATCAATTTCGTACATATCTTGATTGATAGCATTTAAAAATCTTAAGAAACCAGCATTTAACTATGAAAAGACTTTCTAGTTAGGAACATCAAACATAATTATTGGTAGTGTTCAAAAATCTGACACCTAGAAATGATGAATTCTCGACGTTCCAAATGCTTTTGACACCATAATCATCGTCTTCAGTTTTGTTCAAAATGATTCCTTTTGTTATCTTTGTGTCTTCTTCCGATTTTTCTTTCACTATTTAGAATTACTGCTTTCTTTACAATTGCCACTTTAACATTTCTCTTTCTTTTGTATTGGCGTTCATCAGGTGGATAGGTAAAATTTTACCAATGGCTTTGTGTATTTCTGCCAATTTTGAAGTTTTATGAGAATACGTTTGTTCACAGCAGTAGGTAGAAGGAGAATGTTCAAGTATTATTAATACTATAATTACGAAGGTATTTTTGCTATTACATGTCCCGGTAGCTCAGTGGTAAAGGCGACACTCTGTGAATCCTGAGGTTTCAGAGGTCATGGGTTCGAAACCGACCCGGAAAATGACAAGTTATATTCCCTTTTGGGATTTTTACCACATAATAATACGTCTTGGGCTTACCGCTGGAATAATGGGACTTAATAGTCCTAATCGGGCGGTATAAATAAGGCGATATTATTATTATTATTACACTATTTTTCGTTTCATGATTGGTAAGAATATAATTGTCGATAAATTAAAAAAACAAATAAATGTGATGATTTAACTGGATTTGTAAGGCGAATATTAGGATTCGATTCCCAAGGGAATTTAATTTTTGTTCTATCTCTCAAGGGAAGACCTGAAGTGAAAAAAATCGGTTGGCGGGCTCAGCATTTACAGGACTTTATTTTATGATTAGTGCATAAAATAAAAAACCAAAAAACAAAATAAAATATAAACCAAATTGAATTAAATTTAAAAAGAAAATTAATCAAAAAGCGCACAACGAGGTAATTATTTATTTCAGAACTTTTTAATGAGGCAGCTTAAAATATGAGAGTAATAAATTTATTACCGTGTCTTACATAACTTAATAGAGCCGAGCAGTATATGGTAACAGAACAAAAATAAATCATAAATTAAAACATTATCCAAAGCATAAATAATATCCTCAGTTGATATCATCTTGAAGTGACCAGAAAAAATTCCCAACCCATAGATCATATCAACAACAACATCGGTAAGCAACAAATTTGAAATTCCGGCAACTTTACGGCAAAAAATCGAGAAATTGTAGAAGTCCCTCAACTTCTGAAGAGGGTGAAGACACATTCTTTCTCAGACACAAATCTCAACAAAAAAATCTCCATAATAAAGCGATACGAACAGCTTGGAATGAAATTGATGCAAATATTTATGTTCTCGGGCGAGGTATAAAAACACCCATAGAGCGACGCGATAACAATCAGGAGCTACGACAGAGCAAATTTTTTTAAATAAAATTCATACCCGATGGAATAAATTCAGTCTTGACAGCTTTGGCCCGAGTAAGCTCGCACAGGATGTGGGCCAAACTGGCTTGAATCATGGTTAGTAATGAGAATAACAACAATAATGATACATGAATGATAATATTCAAAATTAGTAATAAAAAAAACTCCGGTAGAATTCCAGGAAGCCGTGGGACACAACTTAAGCGAACAATTAGAGAGCCTTGAGGCACCCGCCAATTAAGTCATGGGCTCATTATTATTGTTTCCGTGTATTAGGTGCCTAAATATCTATATTAGGCGAGAAACTAGGGACAAATCCGGTGGGAACATCCTTTGGGGCTTACAGCGTCTGTTGTGGAAAAACACCAAAATTTTCTTTAGTCCAACGTTAGTGCTAAGTCTATGAATTAAAAAGCCGATTTTTCTTTGCAGAATATAACTCAATAAACAAAACTTATTATAACATAAATAATATCAACACAATATGGTACAGAAACTGTTATCAAAATAGTTACCATCATAGTATTTCACATCATCAACTTCATGAATTCCATTTATTCGCTTGAACTATTGAAAAAGACAAATTACAATACAATACGAACTCCGCTCATTTTGCATAAATAAAACTAAAATCCCTAGGACCCTCACAGTCTATATGAAAAGACTCATATATTATTATGATTAATTCACAAAAAATACATCCAAAGAAATAATTAAGACACTTGATGAGACACTTCTGCACCGGTCCAAAGTTTGAGGTCACCCGGTACCCGTTTAAATTGAGGTAGGGTTATAAACTTCTTAATAATATGGTCGCTAATTTGCATACGTGCTAAAAGCGTTATTATTAGCGTGCTAGAGGTTTCAGAACCATTTGAAATTCCTCTCGCCCTGAGATTCTGAAGTTGGGTGTCTCATGGGTAATCACGATAAAGTTCTTATTAACAATTTCTTCATTATGATCGTCGCAGGAAATTTCGCCAGTGGCGGCGTTTGGGTTTCCAGTAGAGGCGAATTGTTGTCTGTTAGGTTCGGTATTTGACGAGTCGTTAAGCTGACCTCAAAAGCTCGATCGATAGGGCAGTGGATTTGCAACGTGGCGGTTTGTGGTTTGAGTCCCGATGTTAAATCTTTCGCAAAGAAGGTAATATCTACGAAGGTAAGATGATATCATGTACCGTAGTTTCAGGTGAAAGATTGTCAGAGAAGATGGAAATGAAGCATGGGCGTCGGATGGGATGATTAAGAACCAGAGTCGGTATGAGCACCATGAGAGCAGTAAGTATGTCTGTAAGAAGAGGATTCAGAAGTGGTGAAAGCTTTTGGGGCTTTGAGTTCAAAAAATATATATATAAATAGTATATAAAAAAACTGTATTGCAAAAAGATAATATCTACTTGTTACTGTGAGAATCTGATTGCATACATAATAAATATGTTACGTATAGTTACGTAACCTTTGTCATAATCCTCGCGAATTTTTACATTTTTAAATCTTTTGCCATAATAATATTATGTATAACGCTTTGTCTGTTGCAACACTACCGGCCGTCCCGCCGATATTCCAAATAAATTAAGTGATTCGGAGATTCCGCCTTTTGGGCAGAGCTTTGATATTTTGTCCAGGTGTCAGGACTCAGTTCTGAGTGTCCTCTGAAGATGCCGCTACTCACTAAGTCGCCGCACGGGACATGGCATTAGCCGAGGATTAAGTAGGGTCTTATTTTCGCTGCTCATTTTTTAAATGCGCCTGATAGAGTGTTCAGGGCTGGACTTAGTGGGGCCTGGACCTGGGTCCAGAAAGCTCTCACATAATTATCACTCTCATAGGCCCAAATCCATGAACGAGCTGTTGTGTGCACTGATACTATAGTATCTGATTTCAGGGAACTGTTTGGCAGTTACCAACAACAGTACAATACGAGTACTCGTATATCAGTCTCCACTTTGGCTTCGTTCATTAATTCGGTCCATTATCTGCGAATCTCCCTTTTAACAGCCGATAATTATGATAATTCTAAACACTCCAATTTGTTTACCTTTTTTGGTAAACTCATAAACCAGGTCACCCTTTAGCCACAGATAAAACAGCAACAGTATCGATTCATAATGTGACAAAATTTTCGCCCTAAGACAAAGACAAATCGCAGAAAATAAAATAAAACAGAAAAATATAAATAATATGACAAAGTTTCACCCCTGAAATTGGTCTTGGCAATTAAATAAAACAGAAAATAGTATAATAGTGTGAAACAATTCCCGCGTTGAAATCGGTCTGAGATCGCCCTGAGATTGGTCTTAGCAATAAAACAGACAACAGACACAGAAAATATTAATAATGTGACAAAAGTCCCGCTCTGAGTTCGCTCTGAGCAACGCAGAAGAGCGACAGAAAAGTATTAATAATTTGACAAAGCTGATTGTCGCGATGAGTTGTGATCATCTGATTCTCATTATTATTATTATTATTTTCATTATTATTAGAACTATTTTATAAATATTATTAGAACTCTTTTATTAATAGTATTAGAATTATTTTATTAATATTATTAGAACTATTGGATTAATATTATTAGAACTATTTTTTTTATTATTATTATCACCCTATTGATTTTTTTTTTATTATAACTATTATTTGTGATTTTTCGTGTGGTGATTGTAGGTGAGTCAATCGTGCAGTGAAGTGAATCTTGAAAAAAAATAGAATTCTTTATAATTATGTACCTATTTTAATAATAAAATTTAAGCCTACAAAGCACACACGACTTTCCCTCAAGTCGGAGTTTCAACCAATCAGAGCGCACTTCAGCCCGACTTGAGGAATCGTCTGTCTTATTTTAAATTTAATCCTGTCTTATAATTTGGCTCCTTGACACTCAGGCCCGAATTATAAAACAGAATTAAATATCTAGGACTTTTTAGCTTGACAGCTAATATAAATAAACTGCGATTAGTTGAAATTAACACCAGAGGGTGTGTACCTATAGGACTAGTTAATTTAATCCTGTTTCATAATCCGGTTCTTATGTCGCTCGTTAAAATTAAATTCATATGAAGGATTTTATTTATATATTTAACGTATCAAATAAAAAGTGGAAAAATTGTATATAGGGCTGGCTGGAAGAGATAGACATAAAACGCCGACCCTATTTAATTAGGAAAAGGCTAGGAAGAAGAAGAAGAATTTATTTATCGTATGGGTTTATTACACATCTCTAATTTATTTATTTATTTACACTTAATTTTTTTTACAAAACAATCACCAACAAAAATTTAATAACAATAAATTAAAAAAAAAACTTAGAAGTAATAAATAAAGATCGTTATTAATTTTTCATTACAATTATTTAGTAATCCGGAGCGAAGTTAATGCCTTAGGCATTCTCTGCCACTTAACACATGTCTAAGTGAGAAGACATGTGTAATAAACTTGATCAAGAATTCTGATGGCAGTGATTGTATGATCGCCAAAATTGTCCTTTTGTCGCCAAAAGAAGGAAGCACCCATCATTATATTTTTCTCTTTCACAAGTCCTCACCTGAAGAAACTTCCACCTCACAATCTCAAACTATCCAGAAGACATTTCAACGTCTTCATGTCTGAGAAATGTCTCCAGCACTATTAAGTAGTAAAATTTATGTGCCCATAATCACACCGAACTCCGTTTAGTGCCGTTTCTTCACTCGGTGCGTTTATTTGGCAACTTCTGACTGTTTTAGTGTCTTTTTCTCTTTTTACTTCCGATGATAATTTGAAAATTTGGGTATCTTGAGAGTGCGAGTGCTTTCTAGCAAGGCCGTGAACCGGCCTTTACCACTTGGGTACAGAACTACTACTTTGGGTACCAAACACGCAGGTAAAAATTACTAGTTGGGTACGGAAGATGTACTACTTGGTATCAGATAGAAGCAGGTAAAATATTAGTACATAGAAATTACGTATATAGATTTTAGATTATTATGACGTCGTTCATTAATATAATTGAATTAGTTCTCTCTGGTCATCCATCTAAATAACACACATAAGAAAAGGAAAATAAAATAATTAATTGCCAGACATTGGCTTTGTTTTTGTTTTATTTTAAACATTTTTTGACATTTTCATGTCTTTGCTCTGGCACATAACCAAAATTATGTGACGAAATTATGTAACGAAATTATGTAACGATATTATGTAACGATATTATGTAACGAAATTATGTAACGATATTATGTAACGATATTATGTAACGATATTATGTAACGAAATATTGAATTGTAAAGGGAGAGAAGAGGGAAAGTGTGTGTCATGCGCACAATGGCGAAGTATTGAATTGTAGAGGGAGAGAAGAGAGAAGGTATGTGTCATGCGCACAATACGAAATTTGGTCAGTTGGGTTTTGGACCTTGAATAGTAAAGATGAAAATGTCCCAATGGTTGCAGACTCGTATGCAAGCGTTTTTGACATTTTTGACCTTATTTCAGAAATTTTCACATACGTGGACATACTGGACATGTCGTAAGCTCCTGAGCCAATTTGGTTTTGTATCTGTCTATCAAATGTACCTATACGACGATATGAACTATTGTCGAGGAAGTATTGTGTCCACAATATTGGCAAATGTATTTTTTTTTTTTAATAAAAATATTATGTGTTTTTACTGGTACATTAAAAAACGTGGCAGGTATTCAGATCCTCATTAAAAAGAGCAGATAAGTTGTTAAGTTGGCTTAGAGTTTATTTATAACTAAGCACTTGCGATCATTAATATTTTTCATGTCCGGCCTATGCATACTAGAATGTTTTTTATTGACATTTATATTGATTGAGTTTTTAAATTGCAAAACAAACTCTCCTTCAGTCGCTGAAGTTAATCATCGTCCAGCAAGGGTAAAACTTGAATGGGTGACTAATTGACTATTCAAATTCGAACCCTCGTGATGCTGGCTATTCCCGGCCCCACTCAGGCTATGGTGAGGTTAATTCGAGTAGCTGGTTTGTGAGTTTCCAAGGAATGTAGGGTAGAAACACCATGCAGTTGAAAGCGACGTTAGACCCAAAAAAAACTTTATTTAGTACGGAAGAGATATATTATCTAGATATTCTAGATGGTTAATGAAATAAGCATCATATCATAGGGTGGCGTCATCGTGAACGATGGTAGCCCGACAATGGAGGAATGACGCAGCACTTCTACCACTGTCTTTACAAGGAGGCTAATAATTGACATGGGCCCCCAGAACCAAGCCAATGCTGGACTACTCCCTGTTATAGTCCCCCAGCCAGACTTATGAAATAAGGGCAGAATTTATTAAGTGTCTTACGACCGAATTATGAGACAGGTATGTATTCTGATATTTATTAATCCAAGGCAGTATCCGACCTCCGTGGCTCAGTGTTTAAGAGCATTGGTTACTGACCCGGAGGTTGCGGGTTTGAATCCTGGCCGGAGCGGAAAATTCTGACCGAAAGTTTCCATTTCCCAAATGGTATGGATGTAAAGGTATAGTGCCCTGAAGTAATGCGAAAGCGGTTCCAGGGCACATTTACCTTGAAAAAGAAGCCAGTATCACTTAACATCTGATATAAATGCGCTGTGATTGGTTGAAATTCCAACCAAAGTGATAGATATACTTGTACTGGTACGATCTCAACATACGAGACTGGTTTTATCATCATTTTTTTCTTCGATAATATCTGGCGTTTTTTTTTACCTACTGCTATTTCCCATCCTGTCGCCATACTGGTGACTGGTCACCCATTAACAAGGTGTTTTTCTCGATGCTACTTAACACTTGGGTGTGTGTGTGTGAGAGAGATAGAGTGAGAGAGAGAGAGAGAGAGAAAGAGAGAGAGAGAGAAAGAGAGAGAGAGAAAGAGAGATAGAGTGAGAGAGAGATAAATGGAAATATCTTAATTTATTCCGGTTCCTTATTCAAATCATCTCTATTATCAACAAGTTTCTACGTGATGGTAAAGCTGATTTTTTTAAAAATGTATACCTATTATTGCAGCTGATTTTTTTGCCATTCATGTGATAATTTGTGAACTTTAAAAGACTAAATTGTTAATAAAAAAATATATTATGAGACTGAACTGTAAAATATTTTAATTGAAATTATGGCGTTGGGTAAAATGTGGGATACTTTGGGTATCACACGATTTTTAATTTTAATTTGGGTTTAACGTCTCTTTCAACTGCATGTTCACTTCACGACGGGGGTGTTACCCGTATTTACTGTCAAAAAACAAACCAGCCTGACTGGGGCCAGCAGTAGTTTTAATTAGAATGGTCACCCATCCAAGTCCTAATCTGGCTTGACATTGCTTAACTTCAGTGATGGAACGAGAACACTATAATGTGTTTTCAACGTGCCAATGCGCGATGCTGGCTACAGGGTTGCAAGGGAAACTAATACCGGTTCTCGTAAGATAAACGAAGTTCAGCAACGTCCGGCGAGGTGAAAATTTCGTGATGCGTGGTATTTGGTATTTATTTTTATTGTGAAAATATACAAAAATGCATGTACACAATTTTACAGAGAAGTAAAACAAAAGACAGAAAATACAGATAAGATGACATAAAATAAAACAGAAAAAGAAAAAAAAAAATAGTAATAATAATAATATATATGTATATAATTGAGCTAATATTTATATGGGTTCTAGATATGACAATCCGGCCCAACGCAAGCTGGGTGAGGGTGGCAGGTTAGTGAGTTTCCTGTGACTGGAAGTTAACACCTCGTCGTGAGGAGACCTAGCTGTGGAATTTAACACTACTTTTTTTGACCATTTTATGCAAAATGTCGAGACACATTATTAATTTAAAACGCAATTAATTCTCAGAAACCATTATAGAAATTGTACCTTTCTAAAAAGACCAAAAGAGAAGCAAATAATTTAGCAGGCTACATTTTTTACAAGAAATAGGTGCATATATTACCTACAAAGCCAAAACTTTATTAATATTATTATTATTTTTTACATTCTGGTACTAATTTTCAAAACAACTTTGAAAAATCCAAGGATTATTAATACGACAACTACTTTAAGTATTACCTAAGTTCGATAATTTTATTGTTTTTAAGAAGTCAGGTCATAAAAGTGTTCGCTTAACATATTGCTATAAATTAATTTTAATGACACCATAAAAAGGGAAATAAATCGCCATAAAACCATTCATTTAGAGCCCGGTGTTTTTTAAGTGGACAAGAAAGTTGTCGATGTGTGTACAGGCTGAAATGTACGGTAGACTGACTGGAACTTTTGGACATAATAATTATAATAATAATAACACTTTTTTGTGGAAGGTAATCACCAGGCGAGGTTTATGCTCAAAGCATTTTCTACCACCAGTTCTGATGTCTCCACTAAACTGTAGTTCCAAACCCTCACAGAGTTTTATTATTATGTGCTCACAAACTCAAATTAATGAGGAAAAATTCATCCACTGGGTGAGATTCGAACAAATGGATCCCTACGCTACCTGGATTACAAGACTACCGCCTTAACCACTTGACTACCAGTGCACGGTTTTTTCTCTTTGACTCACTCACTCAATATCTCAAGAACGGTGTATCATATAGCTCACTGAAATTTGATGCTATGAAAGGCCTTTAAAACAATATGCCACAAGACATACCATTCCGTTTAAGATTTTAAAGTTGGTCCGTGCCCAGCCTGACTTGGGCAGTGTAGACATTTTTTTATTTGCTGAAACTTAATCCCTCAAAAAATTAAGGAATACGAGTTTTTTGCATTTTTCTATGTTTTCAGCCGTTCTTGAGAAACGGGGGGTGGGATGGGGATTTATGGACACTCTATATACTCCCAATATACACCTATTTATATACTCCCATATAAATCCCGTAGGTCGGCAGGTACAGTACATAATTATAAAGCCTATATCAGGCTAAACATTCCCATATACACCTATGTATATACTCCCATATAAAGTCCGCAGGTCGGTAGATACAGTACATATAAAGCCTATCTCAGGCTAAATACTCCCATATACACCTATGTATATACTCCCATATAAAGCCCGCAGGTCGACAGGTACAGTACATATAAAGCCTATATCAGGCTAAGTACTCCCATATACACCTATGTATATACTCCTATATAAAGCCTGCAGGTACAGTACATTATAAAGCCTATATCAGTACTCGAATGACTGTCATCCATATCATTTCAAATCACATAAATAGTTCCTTGACCACACCTAAGCACAAGTCCTGCCTTCTGATTGGCTGCTGGGCAGGCGTGCTAAGCACTTCTTTATTGAGCGGCTAGTCAGGCTACTAGTCACAGAAACAGCAAGTGAGGAGGAATGCTATTTATAGCGACATATAATTACCTACTGTGTTGAATAAGTATATAGGAGAGGTCTTTAAGTCTCTAAATATAATTACCTAGTATTATTATAGTATGCTTTATTAGGTAAGACAAAAATATAATAAATATACAGTAAAATACAATGAAATTAAAAAGGAAAATATATAGGTAGATTGAACAAAGAAACAAGAAGAAAAAAGGGAATAAAACTAATGTCCTACCTAAAAAGCGGGGTTTATTTATAAACAATTGGACCAAGCTTTATTTACATTTTTTTTTTATATATACAATGAACATGGTAACAAGTTGTGAAATAAATATAAACAAAGCCTGATCAAAGGTGGTGATAATGCCTTCGGCATTCTCTTCCATTTTATTTATTTATAAACAATTGGACCAAGCTAAAGGGCGGGGTTATTGCCTGTGGCAATCTCTTCCACCCAAACCTTTACCTATTGTTTTGAATAAGTATACGTATAGGAGATGTCTTTAGTCTCGAAATATAATTACCTACTGCTTTGAATAAGCATACAGGAGAGGTCTTTAAGTCTTTAAATACAATTACCTATTATTATAGTATGCTTTATTAGGTAAGACAAAAATATATACAATGAAATTATAAAGAAAAAATAAAGCGATTCAGTAGTCAAGTGGTTAACGCGCTAGTCTGGTAATCTAGGTAGCGTATTGATCCGTTGGTTCGATTCTATAAGACACTGATTGTTAGGTGGTAGAAAATGCTTGGTGCATTAACTTCGCCTGGTGGTTGCCTTTTACTAAAGAGCGTTATTATTATTATTAAATAAATTAATTGCGGTGTAAGACTTTGTCAATAGTTGGAGAATTGTCCGTAGAACAATTAAATCAAACATTCCAAAGTCTCGACTCTATTATATTTCGCGCCGCATGATCTCAAAGTCAATAGACCCGTTCATGTATGCGATTAACATCACATTAATTCGATTAGTTCATCTATCACACAAATTATCCGTTAGCCCTTTTCTGCACGGGTGGCGCAAAGACTTTTCATTCATATCACAGCAAACAGAAAAAAACTGGTGAAAAGCTATTCCTCGTTGCTATAAATCATAATATTAATATCTAGTAGGTAATATGTATAATAATAAATAAAAAGTTATCATATTTGTGTTAATCACCTACGTGATATCAGAACTGCTCAAACTCGCTTTATTAAATCTACCTCCAGATTACAATTTTAGGATTTGACTTAAATGTTAATAGCAAGAAATTCTTCAATGAATTTAAAAGAAAAAATCGAATGTGTGCCAGCGTCCGATGGCGCGTGGAATGCACCGGTTCTAGTAGGATCACCGAAATTAAGCAACGTTCACCGAGGTGAAGACTTCGTGATGCTAGCCTTCCGGTCCATCCCAGTCTGGATAAAGTTAATGTGGGTAGCAGGTTTGTGAGTTTCCTGCGAAAGGAGGGTAACACCCCGTCCTGATATGAACAAATGACCATGCAGTTGAAAGCACTGTTAATCCAAATTGAGAAAAAAAACATACTAAATAAGTAAATTAGGCTATGGGATACATGTAATTTAAAAATTTGTCTTATCTTTTTTCATATTTATATTCTTTTCGTGCATTGTAAAAAAAAAAATGTGAATAAATAAAAGTTATTTGTTGAGAAAAAAAATGTCTTTGAATAGCTCGACTGTGAGTTTCCAACGGATGGATGGTAAATTAATGCTTGAAAATTTATGTTGTCTCCAGACAGGCCTTCAGGGTTAACCAACGGCCTCATAATTATCTCGAATCCTCCCTAACTTAACCCCTTCCGCAGTGTCCCCTCTGAGTAGACCCCCACTGGGAGTTTTCAAAATACTACCCCCTCTCCTCGGGTACCCTGTAACCCTTTCTTTGTTTGTCAAGTCTCCTGTTTTTGTTTATCTCCAACTCTCTGGTCTAGGAAAACAAAGGCTTAGGCTTTTGTTTGTTGGTCTCTGATGTTTTGCATTTTCTGAATTTGTGAATTTTCACACACGACTGCACTTGGTTTATTTTTCTCAGTGTTTTCCAACTACCTATCAATTACAATATTATTATTTCATTCCTAATAAAAATATGTGAATCATGTAATAATAATAATATAATAACACTCTTTAGTGGAAGTTAACCACCAGGCGAGGTTAATGCTCAAAGCATTTGCTACCACCTAACCCTCAGAGTCTTATTGTGGTCACAAATTCAAATTAATGAGGAAAAATTCATGATTTATTTTAAAAATTACAATTTAAATAATTTTTTACTTCCGAGAAATTTCTAATATTAGAAATCGGAAGTATTGTGTTCGTTTTTGGATGATGAGGCTCAGAAATTCGAGTTACCTGCGAACAATGTGACAAGGTTTTAGTGGTTAACATTAACCGCTTGTGTTCATCTTTTTCATCCTCTCTCAACTCCACCAATATCACATCACTCTTTTTCTTATTAATACCTATTTCATAGATCCCTTTGAAACCTAAATCGTTTACAGAATTAGCAAACACAAAAGCTAAATGGTATTAAAATGCTTTCACAAGAACTGGAGAGCTGTCAAGCATCAATTTTTTTTTGGATTTTTGGTGATGTCTTCTTTGTAATATATTTTAACCATGTAATTCACTTGTACTTGTTTATATGTATCATAATAATTACATTATTTTATAGTACATAACATTTATTATATAATATTATATCTGTGAAGATGGGGCGGGCATGTTTGAGAGTTTATAAAAATTGAATAAATACCAGTTCTTCTCGAAAGGTACTGGCTAATATCCGAATACATAATAAATTCTACTTAAAATCTCACGAAAAAAAAAAAAAAAAAAAAAAATATTATATCTATGTATATTTTTACTATACATATTATAAGTAGTCACGCGAAGCATTGCACGCTCAGAGACCTGGTTCAAATCCCGGCGGAGTTGGAATTTTTGCGCGCTATATTTTGGATGTTCAGGTTCCTCATACCTCGTGAGGAAAAATGAGTAGCGGCTTTGATGTGAAGCAGCTACCAGTGGTGGAATTATAGGCAAAGCTAAGATAACGGTACATTTAGGATACGGAAAAGTCATATAATGCTGCGCTACCCACCAAAACTGTGATATGAGAACACAAAGGAACACATTTATTATTATTCGTAATTATATTTTATGATAATATGACATGAAATATTAAACAGAAGAATTCAATATGTTACAACTACCTAAGTTTTTTATTTATTCTATATGTAATACTTATAATATGTATTCTATATGTAAAAATTATGTATTCTCTAACATGTGTAAACCATTAACAAAAGAGTGTTTTTCATTCTGGTAAATATTGCAGGACAAAAGAAAAATGGAGTTATGAATAAGAAAAAATGACATGAAAATCTCCATTCTTGTGTAAATAACTTGATCTGAATTAATGTATGGGACCCTCTTTCGTCACAAATTCCTTCCTATATTTCTACCTTTACAAGTTGTGATTTATGGATGTCATACTTACGTCTGGATGTTGAGAGAAATGATATAATGTCAACAACCGATATACATACTATTCTACTTGGAAGTAATGTTACCTATTTTCTAAATTTGTGTTTTTAAAACAGGATATTTTTTTAAAAACTGAACAAATTAGTCGCTTTAACACGTTTTTTAGTGTTCCTGTCAGCCATATGTAGTAAACTATGTAGTAAACGAAGCAGTAGTAAACTCTAATGTTTAAATTTATTTAAATAAATCAGAGATTGCCTTAGGCGGGATTTTGGCCTAAGACAATCTCCACCATCCAACCCTAAGGTGGTAAACAGCTATCTTTTGTACCTGCCAGCCATTCATTATGTGGTTGACAGCTAGACATCTTCAATATCTTCATGTTCCTGTCATGCTGCTATGGATGACATTGCATTGTATTCTTTCTTCTGGGAGAAGAGGGAGGAGGAGGAAAATAGAGAGTATGAGGAGAATAGTATGCCACCCTTCTGATGGGCGAGAGGTGACACAATACTTCCCATTTAGGTGCTGGGTCAACACGAGCGCACCAGAAGGTATCCCTTCCAAACAACTGTAACCAAATTTTGAATACAATTTTTTTCGGCTTTGGGGATCAAACCTGGGACATTCCGGACAATCGTGTGCTCATGTTATTTAATGACTTTTTTAAGATTTTTTTTTTTTAAATGAGAGATCTATTAATAATTTATTCTTGCTCCTAGTGATTTTTCACAAACGAATGAGGGGTAGGTACCCACAATAGTAGTGAAAGCGGATCACACATTCAGATCAGGAAGGATGGTCTTGTTACCACACAGGGGGAGATGTGGTTGCAGAAAGTCATGGGTTCAAATCCCGGATCCAACCATAGGAACTTCTCACTCATTAAAGATGAGTGAAATTCCTACGTTCTGCATTATTCTTGGACTCATTACCTTTGGAAAAACTAAAAGCTAGACTGGCTTGTGGAGGTTGGCTAGTCAGTTCTCTGTTTATAGTTCTCTAGCGATACACTGATGGTCTTCTCCCTGTTGATCGTCTCTCAAAGCTCATTTTTTTTTGCTTATAGTTGCTTTTAACTGAGTGGTCATAGTGAAATGACCAGTGATATGATATGCTATCCCGTCTCACAAGGGGAAACTAAAATTATAATAGCATACAGCGGAAGTCTCCTTTGGGTAGCCATAGCCATAATCTGATGAACATTAATATAAAGTCTACAATTTTTTTACATACATTAATTAAAATGTTCAATTTCTGTTAAGTTAAGATTGGTAGTTAAGTTAGAGACCGATAATATCCATTTCAGATGGTATTCTGCGGAATCTCTGCCTCTAAATTTCTGTTAAGATATCATCAATGTGTATATTAATACACAGATCATGTATCTTAATACCAATGTGTATCTTTATACACAGATCTTAAGTGTGTATCTTAATTTTATTAGCAACTCATTTTGATTCGCAGTAATGGCTAATTACCTACGTACTTAATGGTTAATTACTTGCAGAGAGGACACTAAAATGTTCGTGCAGGTACCTAATAATTACTAAATACCATGATAGTATAATTAGTACTCGGTTAAGTGACTATCGCTTTTAGATGTTGACATTAAATTTAGTGGTTAGTTTTTCTAAACTAACCATAATCAATAGGAATTAGATAGGTACGGGTATTCGTATGGTATCTCGATATGTAGTCTAGGTAGACCCAGAAATGTTATCCAGCCTCAACTGCTTGGTTGGTACAGAATTGTCTTGAAAAGCCTGCTCCGACCGGGGATCGAACTCTCGATCTCTCGACTACGGGCAGTAGACTCAACCGTCACGCCACGGAGGCTGGCTCTGTAGTTAACCTTCTCCTTTTTTACGAAGGGTAGATTCTGAACCTATATACTATACGCATTCAATATCAAGATTAATTTATGTTTCTAAAAGGAAAGCGTCAAGCGCCAACTTGGTCAATTACATACTGGTTCTCATTTATGTGTGTTAGGATGGGTAAAGAAAATAAGTTAATAAAAGAAAATACCTAAATTATTTATCTATAATTATATTTAAAAATTAAAAAGTGCAGTAGTATGTAAACGCCGACCATCGTGGCTCAGCGGTTGAGAACATGCGGTGCTGACCCGGAGGTTGCGGGTTCGAATTCCGACGGAGTGGAAAATTCTGATCGCGTACATACAATAGCGGCTGTCTACCTTTGGTAGATTGCTAATACACAACAAGAATACATCAATACAGAAGATATTAACTTTCTCAATGTTGAAGGTTTTTCTGTTTCATTAATTTCATCTTTAATTACTTCTTTTCAATTGCAGTTTCAATTAAACTTCATATATGTGGTGATGGAAGAGAAAGGGTTGGGTGGAAGAGATTGCCATAGGCAATAACCCCGCCCTTTAGTTAGGACATAATTATGTATATATTTTATTTTTTTTTTTCTTGTGTTATATTATTATTATTGTCATTTTTATATTTACTTTTTCCCATTATTTGTCTGAATTTGTCTGTATGTTCTACTAATAAAGTGTTTCTAAATAAAAATAAAAAAAAATAAATAAAATGGAGGATATGTATGGAATGCAAAAGTAAAGTGATGCAAAAGTAAAGTGCCTTGAAGTAATGCGAAAGCGGTTCCGGGGCACAATATACATTTGAAATTTGTACGTAATGTTCGTCTCCTAAGTCCACCCTAAAGATGTCTAAACAGGAAGTTAACACTAAAGTGTCAAATATACTGACGGCGCGATGTAGCACTGAGAACGTAAGCAGTTTAATGTTTGATGGGCGGAAATAGCGACAGCAATGAATATGATATTTTTTAGAATTTATATGATAGAGAGAGGGAGAGAGAGAGAGGGAGAGGGAGAGAGAGAGAGAGAGGGAGAGAGAGAGAGAGAGAGGGAGAGAGAGAGAGAGACAAAAATAATATAGAAATAGATAAAAGGAATGAAATGGCAGATAGAAAGATATAGAAAATAAGAAGAAAAAAATGAGAAAGAGAGGGAGAAAGAGAGAGAGAGAAAAAGAGAGAGGAAAAAGAGAGAGAGAGAGAAGGAGAGAGAGAGAGAAGGAGAGAGAGAGAGAGAGAGAAAGATAGAGAGAGAGAGAGAGAGAGAGAAAATGAGAGAGAAGAGACAGATTTGCACCATGTGGTCCATGTGTTCAAAGTGTCGAGTTGTTGATTTTGACTTGCAAAACAAACATTTCAAATGTTCTTCATTTTAATTATTATCTTTTTTAAGGGATCATTATAATAATTGTGATTATTGTTATTGCAATGTTATTAGTTTCTTGGAATTCTTGAAAAGGGTCATTGGAATTACAGTATTTATTTTTTTGGCTGTCAGTGGCATTATGATTTTATTATTTCTATGACTATTTTTGTGTGAATTCTTGCTGCTGTTGATAATGCTGCTATTGATATTGTTGATAATTTTGCTATTGATATTTTTGATAATGCTATTGTTGATAATGCTGTTGTTTATATTGTTGATAATGCTGTTGTTGTTGTCGTTTTTCTTTTGCTTTTATTGTTGTACCTATTTAATATTCTAATTGCTATTATCATTATGATCTTTCAGAATGTTTACGTTGGCCTCTCGTCTTGTTGCATGTGGGATGAGAGTGTTGACTTCAGAGTTGTCAACATGTGTTCCAGTATCTGGTTTGTTCATTATGGTGGGCAATTTGGTAATGTGGTGTGGTGCGGGGGTTGCAGAACAAATCAATGTGTTGACCTATCCCTTGTGTGTGTTTTGTTAAGTGATTTGTGTGTTGGGAATAATTGAGGGCACGTTGGGTCTTGTGTAAGGATTAATATATGTTGGCGATAGTTGAGAGCTCTTCCAATGGGTCATATGCAAGGATTGGTATATTGGCGATAATATTGAGGGCTCTTCTGTTGGGTCTTGTGTACGGATTTCTATATTGGTGATAGTTGAGGACTCTTCGGTAAGTGGTAGGTTTGCGATAGTTGAAGAGGCACTTCAATTGGGTCTTGTACTCTTGTTACTCTTGTCAGAAAGGCGAGTTTGAGTAATTGTGATAAGAATCTTGTGAGTACCACACAATAATATAGCTTTCTTATACTATACTTGTACCTTCAATACAACTTTTCTCTTTCCAACAGCTAATCGCTTATTAGTAGTATTTAGTAGATAGAATTTATTTAAAAACGTTCAATTGAAATATTTCTCACAGTCACTACTCTCTTTTCCAATGATCAATGCCATCTTCATACCCCAACAACGACTCTCCACTCCTCCATCTTCTCCTTGCTCTTCTTATTTCTCTTCTTTCCTGGTTATACTGAATAAAATAGAGAGGTTAGTTAATGGCATGGATATTCAGAACTATTACCTGCTGATGAGAGCAAATGAGCTCAACACAGGTGTCCAGGTATATGTTCTGATATTCATGTACAATTGTACATCTAATACAACTTCTCACTCTTCTGTTTAAACTGAAATTGCCCCAGACCCTTCTAACATCTACTCCAAATTGTCTTAGATTCCCCAAGCAGTCCTGATCATTGGAGCTCACAATATAGAGGACTTCATTCCACTGATTAATGGGACGCAGCTCACAAAATAGGACGCACCGCTGACGCAGCGTTCCATAACTCATCGGGTAAGTCACCGGTGTGGTTTTTGTCAACAGATTGTGGCATCCTGTGATCCTCCCAGTTTGTATCATATTCACAAATACAGGGAAACACAAAATATGCGTTGTCTTACTTACCAAAAAGAAATTCTGTACTATCCCTTGCTGGTACTGATGCCCGAAATAATGATGTGGTTGACATTGTTACTATAGTAATTGGCTATTACCATAGTAATAACAACACTATAGTACAAATCTCTGCTACGCCAGCCTCCGTGGCGTAACAGTTGTGACTACTGCCCGTAGTCCAGAGATCCTGAGTTCGATTCCCGGTCGGAGCACATTTTTCACAAAGAAAATTGCAGAATAAACAGAATATTGTACTTTTTTTTAAGAAGTATAATTCACGTTTTATTTTTTTAAATAAAATCCGCAAGGGAACCGAGGATGCAAGAAGCATTTCCTCTTTGATTGGCTAGACCAATTCACAAATGGTCTAACCATTCGAAGCTCCAAGTACCCATGGTTTCCACAGCAACAGGTTGAAAAATGTAGCCTCTCTTGCATTGTATTGTATCTCCCAGCTCTTGCGTATCTCAGAAACCTCCATCTTGTATCATCTATTTCAGGACGTTTCATCCTGTATCTTTTGAACATTTCTGAAGTTGCAATTCTATATTATCTATTTCAGAAGGTTTCATCCTGTATCTGTTGAACATTTCTGAAGTTGCAATTCTATATTATCTATTTCAGAAGGTTTCATCCTGTATCTGTTGAACATTTCTGAAGTTGCAATTCTATAGCATCTATTTCAGAAGGTTCCCCGCTCGTATCCAGCAGAGGCGGTGATGGTTTTCTGCGCTAATTAAGCGACGAGCGCTTGATTTATGGAGCGGCCCCGCTACTTGCAGACTTGAAGAAGGATTTGAACACAATGATTGGAGGACTAGGTACTTGCAGAGCTTAGAAACGATCTGAACAAAGGGACTTATGTATGTAACGTACTGGTTAGAGGATGATGTTATTTTATGTTAAATTTTTCTTTAAAATAGGTTACACAGGGTTCAAAAATAGACTTTTTCTCTTCACCCACTTCTTTGGCTTGGTTACATGATTTTTCTGTGCGCACTGTTGGATCAATAATAAAGCCTTTATCTCCTTTCCAGCACAGGATATCCACTCTTCGGTTGGAACCATCATCAGCCACATTCTTCAGACCTAGTCAAATTCCGCTCCTCATTCCAAATCCCGATAACTCGGAAACTCTCGATAACTCGATAACTGTCCCTTCAATTTCGAATTTCCGAGATTTGCAATATTAATATTCCTAACAGACCCAAAGCCTGACACATAAGCAAAAGAGGCTCTACCTCCGTCTTATTATTGAAATAGAAAAGAAATGATACCTTCCGCTCTAATGAACAAAATAGAAATGGCTGCCGTCGCAATAAATCTGAATCCTCATAAATCATATTAAATACTCTAGGAGCTAACGACTAGATGACAAGATGTGCAACTTCTGTTTGAGATTCGCAGTGGTTACCAAAGCTGAGGAGTGAAGAGTATTTCAAGGATTTGGAATTGAGAATTCAGTGTTCAATTGTTCATGATCTAAAAATGAAAAGGTTTCTGATTGGTACTCAGTGTCATCAAATAAAATGAAGGGGTTTTTATAAATCTGAATCCTTATAAATCATATTAAATACTCTAGGAGCTAACGACTAGATGACAAGATGTGAAACTTCTGTTTGAGATTCGCAGTGGTTGCCAAAGCTGAGGAGTGAAGAGTATATCAAGGATTTGGAATTGAGAATTCAGTGTTCAATTGTTCATGAACTAAAAATGAAAAGGTTTATGGTTGGTACTCAGGGGTTATATGAAATGAAGAGGTTTTATATATCTGAATCCTCATAAATCATATTAAATACTCTAGGAGCTAACGACTAGATGACAAAATCTGCAACTACTGTTTCTGATTTTCAGTGGTTACCAAAGCTGAAGTGTCTTTCAAATATTTTACTTTATTATGTATTTATATTCTCCCTCATAGAATACCTTTCATTTACTGATTTGTATGGGCTGAAAACCCAATCGAAATAAATCACAATGTATGAACAGTTGCAAATAGGTAGTGCAATTGTTTTAATCTTAATAGCATAACACGAAGTTTTTTTTAAAAAAACTAAAAATACATAGAATTAAGAGCTAAAACACTAGGTAGTGAGTGGTTCGTTCGCGCTATAGAACTTTGTTATAATATTAAAGACAAGTTGCATACTCACATCACTAATAAAAAATGAAGGGGCAACACAACCTCTGTGTCACCCACAATATCCCCCTCCCCCTGACTTTTCCCCTCACCGTACTGCGATGGATGTTATCACCTCTCAGCTTTCTTATCAGGAAACCATCGCGCATGACGCCACTCTGTCTACCACTGACGTCACACCATTCACACCCCAGCAACATTCAAGTAACACTATCAGCACCCCGCTTCACACCAAGTCAGGATGGCCGAGTGGTCTAAGGCGCCAGACTCAAGCGAAAGCTTCGCAGCGGAAAGCTGCGTCTTAGGAGTATTCTGGTCCTCGTCTGAGGGCGTGGGTTCAAATCCCACTCCTGACAAACCTTTTGGATGGTGCGATTTTTTTTAATAGTTTAATCTTTTCGGTGTTTCGTCTATGGTATTTGCCCATGAGTCTTACTCAATACCTCAACTTAAATAAGCTGTTATAATAAAATATGTAGATAGATAGATAAATTTTATTTGTAATAAAATCAAATTTTGTTACAATGGTTGGCATTAAGACTATGAATAATTTCAAATGAGCTTAAAAATAATTAAAATAAGAAAGAATAAAAAAGTAAATATTAAAAATAACATTATGGCCCTTGCATTTTGTTTACAAAAATATAGTAGAAACAAATTAAACTAACAAAGTTACTAAGTTACTATTCCACTCAACATAATTATTTATCATTCATTTATTCGTTTCTGATAAAAGAACGAATCCTCAAAGCTGCCTGCACATAACCAAATATTCTACTTATATCCGATCTATTCTCTGTATTCAGGAGCGAAGTAATTTCGTTATTATGAGCTTGTAATAATGCTCTAATATAAACTTCCCTAAATTGTTCATATAAGGAACACTGTTTAAAAAAGTGATTAAAAGATTCAAGCTGCCCAAGCTCACAATTTGTACACTTTTCATTCTGATCCCACTCATACATCATACCATTTAAATATATTTTTACCACTTTTCCTGCAAGACGTAACTGTGCTATAGTCCTAAGTTTAATTATGGGCATATTATTTAGAAGGTATGGGGATGGAAATGCTACTCCAGGTTGATAGGTAGCCAACTGAAGTTTTAAATTATTTAAATGTCCTCCATAACTCGAGACCTGTAAGCTTTCCCAGTCATCATTAATTAGTTCATTATAGAAAGTGCTATAGATATCTAACTTACGAGATTTTAATAATTCCAGACTTTGAGCTTCCCATATATCTGCAAATCCTAACTGTACCAATTTTATTTTTAACATTGTCACCCAATTATACTTTTGAACATTGTTTTGAACTTAACACCAAGTCAGGATGGCCGAGTGGTCTAAGGCGCCAGACTCAAGCGAAAGCTTCGTAGTGGAAAGCTGCGGCTGAGGAGAATTCTGGTCCTCGTCTGAGGGCGTGGGTTCAAATCCCACTCCTGACAAACCTTTTGGATGGTGCGATTTTTTTTTAATAGTTTAATCTTTTCGGTGTTTCGTCTATGGTATTTGCCCATGAGTCTTACTCAATACCTCAACTTAAATAAGCTGTTATAATAAAATATGTATTATTATTATTGAGTATTTAAATACTGGTTAATTTATCTAAATTACTGTCTTCTTTACCACTATTTTGTCTTTGAAACAATTTTCCTTGCAAATTTTAAGTAGAACCTGATTCGGAGGTCGTAGGCAAAAAGCTAGGCACCAGTTATGTTAATAATTTATTCTGTTGATTGAGGAGTGAGGACAGGTCTTAAACAATACTTTCTTGCTATTTCTGATATAAGGAGAGTTTTGATACAGTATTATTTTCGATGAATTTCTAATATTAGAAATTGGGTTTATTGTGTCCGTTTTTGTAAAAAAATAAATATCCTTGTGCTCCGATTTCAATTTTTTTATATATTTTTTAATGGGATCAGAGAGATTTCGCCTACCAATTCGTAACAAGGTAAGAGTGTAGGCTTCACGCAGTCACGTGCCATCCCCTTTCATCATCTCCCATTCTGAATCACAGAAGGATCAATTTTTCCACACTTGACCCTAACTCCGGGTCCAAACTAAATACTAACAAAAAGTGAGAAGTTATGTAAAAGACAACGAACTCACAAGTCCATGTGAATTGGAAAACAAGAAGTACATTGCCTATTTTGATTTTTGACTGTAATTGAAAGTGAAGAGCGCAAAAAATTTGATCTCGCCGGGGTTCGAATCTGGGCTACGTGGCACTGCGTGGCAGCCCCGTGCGCTATCAACTCGGACAAGTTGACGAGAGCATGAGAGAGCACAAAATAGTGAAATATAAGACGTGGTATGGTGAGAAATGAGTCATCACGTGCAAGCAATCAGAGGTCTACCTCCCAGTCTGGGATACGAACTAGGAGGCCATGCCTTGGAATTCTGGGCGGAGGAACTGTGGGGTCCGTACCAGGGGCGGCTGAGGAAGTGGTGTTGGGGTGAATAAATAAATTGACGACGAAAAAAGAAATAAAATGGAACAAAAACCGAAAGCAATACTTTCTATACCTTACACTCGTAGGTAATCATCATCATCATCATCATAGGGTGGCGTCATCGTGAACGATGGTAGCTAGACAGTGGAGGAATGATTAAGCACTTCTACCACTGTCTGAACAAGGAGGCTAATAATTGACAAGAGCCCCAGAACCAAGCCAATGCTGGTCTACTCCCTGTTTATAGTCCCCAGCCAGACTGAAATGGGTAATAGAAAGTTAAAATTTTCTTTAAATTTTACCAGCACAGAATAAAGCAAAAAAAATATCTCACCCCTTTTTTTGAGTAGGGGGAAAATTTGCATGAAATGTCAGATTTTTTTAAATTTTATTGAGCCAGTGAGAAGGGTTGTTTACCGTTAAAAATCCCTAATTTATGTTTTTTTTGTGTTTGCCCAGGAACAGCCGAGTGGCATTACGTCAGGGCCTTCGAATCCCAGTTTATGCTAATAATCTTTAGTGGAAAGTAACCACCAGGCGAAATTAATGCTCAAAGCATTTTCTACCACCTAACCTTTAGAAGCTTATTATTACGTGGTTGCATAAAAAAGTGACTAAAAAATATTGCAGTGGGTTAAAATTCATGCACTGGGTGGGATTCGAACCAACGGATCTCTACACTACCTGGATTACCAGACTAGCGCCTTAACCACTTGACTACCAATACAAGGATCTTGTATAATTATATCTTACAACCTGGATGACATTTATGTGAATTCTAATGACGTCTTCTGTTTTTTTTTTTTTTATTATTTTTTTTTTTTTTTATGCCAGGTGCCACAACTATTCGCCGTACCAACTTACACCCTGCGGAGTCTGCCCCACTCAGGCTGGTTCTCCTACCTGAACCTATAGCTACGCCCCTCGCGAGTTACCTTGCTGGTCACTTGGACGTCTAAATAGCCCAGGCTCTACAATCAACACAATCTACAAGCCTGGAGTACCTACCTGAGCTGCACGATTTACTTCCGAGTCTAAACTATCTAAGTTAAGGGCGGAATTATTAGACGTTTTTGTAATGCTTCTATGGCGCTTAGTCACGGATTGCGTTCTGCCGATGCCTTACCGAAATATTTTTTCTTAAATTCAGAATATAAAAAAAATGGTGCTCTACCATTAAAAACAGAATTCAAAATAATCTGTTCCTTTATTCTAGTGACAAGTGGGTACAGTTTGTTTGTTTTTTTTTTTTACTTTCTAGTACCTATAAGCTATCGAAAGTATTATTTTTCTAGCAATACAGGCGGTTTTTTTTTTTTTTTTTAAAAATATCAGAATAATTGGAATTTCACGAGCAAATGGAGGGTAAAACTTCCCTGATCTTAGCAGATGAAACGGACGAAAACCCCCAAAAAACAAAACGAGTTTCACGAGAAAGTGCTGTGTCCGCGTAGATGTCTTTATCTTGGAAACAGATACCTGGGCTACAAATTACAAGATATCTCGAGAACAAGATAGCCGGACTACAAATTACAAGCCGCTGCCACGTTCAGTGCATGCGACCCCGCCCACCCCCTCGGTACCCTGTGCCCTTTCACTCCCACACAAGAGGTGCGTTTTTGGTTCAGGGACTCAAGATACTCTGTGAGGACACATTCTGTTTTGACTCTATTGAATGTCAAAGTTTGAAAATGAATTTCCCACGCTATGTTGCTATGTCTGATAGTTTGGCAAGGAAAACTTTTGCTTCTTTTTCAGAATGCGGCCCAATGCCGCACATTGTTTCGGACGCAGCTTGGTGCCACTGAGATGGTCTGCGGCTGGCGCGAGACACGTATGGTATGGACTAGTAGCACCTCAAGGTCTCGAGCTAAAGGCTTCACTAGTAAGAGCTAAAGGCTTCACCAGTAAGAGCTAAAGGCTTCACCAGTAAGAGCTAAAGGCTTCACCAGTAAGAGCTAAAGGCTTCACCAGTAAGAGCTAAAGGCTTCACCAGTAAGAGCTAAAGGCTTCACCAGTAGGAGCTAAAGGCTTCAACAGTAAGAGCTAAAGGCTTCACCAGTAAGAGCTAAAGGCTTCACCAGTAAGAGCTAAAGGTTTCACCAGTAAGAGCTAAAGGCTTCACCAGTAAGAGCTAAAGGCTTCACCAGTAAGAGCTAAAGGCTTCACCAGTAAGAGCTAAAGGCTTCACCAGTAAGAGCTAAAGGCTTCACCAGTAAGAGCTAAAGGCTTCACCAGTAAGAGCTAAAGGCTTCACCAGTAGGAGCTAAAGGCTTCACTAGTATGAGCTAAAGGCTTCACCAGTAAGAGCTAAAGGCTTCACCAGTAAGAGCTAAATGCTTCACCAGTAAGCAGTAAGAGCTAAAGGCTTCACCAGTAAGAGCTAAAGGCTTCACCAGTAAGAGCTAAAGGCGTCACCAGTAAGAGCTAAAGGCTTCACCAGTAAGAGCTAACGTGTAATCATTAGAAGGTCCTAGAGCTAATATTAACTCTACAAGGATTGAGATGTCTTCTCTCAGCTAAGCGATGAGGAATGCAACTAGCTAACCAGAGTAATGAGACTGCCCGAATACTCATTAGGATACAGGGTGCTGCAGAATCCTGCTCCTTCAACATTGAAACGTCTTCTCCCAGAGAGCTAACCAGATTAATGCGAGTGCCCGAATACTCATTTCAAAGTTATTGTTATTTTTATATTTAAAAAAAAGTTGCTATAAATTTCCTCTGAGGTACATATCATGTAAAATAATCTATATTTAAAATAATATAAAACCACCTGTACAAACCATCCTGAAAATAACCATCATCATTGTCTACTTCAAAACACAAGTAACAAGAGTAGGTACTGTGTCTTATGGCAAGCATCGATAGTGATGTCAGTTGTTTGTAAATAAGTTTTAATTTCTTTCTCTCTATCTAAAATAATCTAGGTATATTTAAAATAATGTATCTAAAATATACTGAGAACTTACGTCTCACCCGGTAAGCGTGGTGTGAGTGCACCAAATCAATTCTGATTTGGAAGCAACTTCACGAAAGACCCAACCAGTGAACTTACAAGCATCAAGATGTCTTAATTATGTATAGCAGCTCTTCTCACATGATCACTCTCTTCTCTTGAGAAGCTACATTACTATTAGAATCAGGGGTCCCTGGGTATCTAGTGCACTACCATTAGTTCTACCTATGTCAGAAGATCCTCTGCTATCTCTACATTACTATTAGAATCAGGGGACCCTGGGTATCTAGTGCACCACCATTAGTTCAACCTATGTCAGGAGATCCTCTGCTATCTACATTACTATTAGAATCAGGGGACCCTGGGTATCTAGTGCACTACCATTAGTTCAACCTATGTCAGGAGATCCTCTGCTATCTACATTACTATTAGAATCAGGGGACCCTGTGTATCTAGTGCACTACCATTAGTTCTACCTATGTCAGAAGATCCTCTGCTATCTACATTACTATTAGAATCAGGGGACCCTGGGTATCTAGTGCACTACCATTAGTTCTACCAAGTACAAAAAAAAACGAAACTGATTTTGAGGTGTCTTCTAAAAGAAATAGGTAATAATAATACTCTTTAGTGGAAGGTAACCACCACAGGCGAGGAATGCTCAAAGCATTTTCTACCACCTAACCGTTAACCACTTGACTACCAGTGCACTTCTACAGACACCAGTGCACAAGGTAACTACAGATCAAAAAAAAAAAACTACAAATTAGAGTTTCTCAGATTTAGAAGGTTTAGCTCAGATTTAGCTTCTGCAACAAATCCTTGCCCTAAAAGGATCCACTAATTTCAAAATATCAGGACTAGGTATATCAGTCTGTCCCGGTAGCTCAGTGGTAAAGGCGGCGCGGCGGTCTGGTAATCCAGAGGTCGCGGGTTCGAAACCCAGCCGGGACATGACATGTTATCCTCCCATTGGGATTTTTACCACATAATAATACGTATTGAGCTTACTGCTGGAATAATGGGACTATGTTTGAAATAGGTGCATACATGTCGGTTTGACATAGATAACTGCCTTCTTTAGACAAACTAGCCTAGTAAAATTCATAGTTATCCAAATTATATAGATTTGATGTTTATCAAATGCATATTGAAGGTCATACGGATTGGACATACAAGTTAGCCTGGTTAAGTGCAGAGTCAGGCAAATTATACAGATTCGATGGTCTATCAAATGTATTTTAAGAGTCAGGATGTTTACATCACAGAACTTTTTTTCTTGAAACACTATCATTATTTTGATTAAAACTTCATCACAATAAACCTGGTAACGGTGGATACTAAAGTTCTCTATGCTTGATGCACGTGTAGGCTCCAAAATATTTCAGCCAGAGCCTATGGACCTAAGGTGATGGAAAGTTGAACTAAAGTTCCAAAGTTTAAGCTCAAAGTCAAGCTCATTCTGCTGAAGCTTTTTTTTTTAATAAAAAAAGGCAGTTGTGCTCCGGAACCGCTTTCGCATTACTTCAGGGTACTTTACCTTTTCAGCCAGACCATTCTGGAAACGGAAAACTCTGTCAGAATTTTCCGCTGCGGCCGGCATTCGAACTAACGGATCCCTATGCTTCCTGGATTACCAGACTAGCGCCTTAACCACTTGACTACCAGATATGACATTGCAGATAAGACCTACGACCTTGGTGCTCCTCAGAACTACCTCTGTTAACTTTCTTTCACCTCATACAACTTCACCTACCACATACAGATACACATGTTGATTTTTTTCCTTTTTTTTCACCATTTTAGTATTAATATCAATTATTATTATTAATTACCTATTACCTTAATAATTTAGTTATATACTTAAATAGGTTTTTTATAGCTAGGAGCTAATTATTGTATAGTTAGCAATGGGTCCGCCCGTATTTTGTTGTACAAATAAATAAATAGTTTAGGCAATCAAGCCATGTAAAATCCTCCTGACTCCAGACCATGTATCCATGGTCCATGTATAATATGTATATGAATCCTTGGTCCATGTATAATATGTATATGAATCCATGGTCCATGTATAATATGTATATGAATCCTTGGTCCATGTATATGAATCTATGGTATATGTATCCATCTACGAACCTTGCATCCCATATTTTCAACAAAATTTCAAAATCAACAACATCGAAGTGATTGGTCTGATGGTTGGAGCGAGAGGAACCATCACTAATTTTTTTGAAGAATTTCGAAAAAAAAAATTGATCTCCCCAAATCAATGGCTGAAAAAATCATCATTGCAGCAATTCGTGGCTTTTACAAAATTATCCACCACCAAATGTATAAAAATCATTTAAAAAAAGATAAAATAGTTATAAAATATTACTGTGTCGCCTGGCAAGCATCAATGAGATGTCAGTTAAATAAATATATAATATGGTATATGTTTTTTTCTTCATTATTATATACTGGTTGAAGTTTTAAACCTTTCTTATGTGATGTATGAATCCATGGTCCACTGACCGGTGACATCGTCACCTCAGAATCCCAGGTGAGGTTGTCACCGATCCACCAGCTCACACTTGGCCACAATTTATCTCCTCCCAGGTTGCTGGATGCATAGGAATGGCCGCATTATCATTGGAAGCTGCTTAATCAGCGCGCCACTAACAAGTTGAGGTCCCATTCGATCACCTTTTAGCCCCTTGAAGTTTGACTTTTTCAAACTGTAAGAATATTTTGATTTTTGTTAAGTTGAAGTCCCATTTGGTCAACCTTAAGCCCCTTTAAGTTTGGCTTTGTCAAACTGTAGGAATAACTTGATTTTTTGTTAAGTCCGTCCTGTTGTTCTCACAGAAGTTGAATCCAACTGAAAAACTCTCTTTTGTTTCTTTAGCAACAAAATTTGCTTTAAAAATTAAACCCAACTACTCCAACTAAATTTACAGACTTACACTCCCATGTTAATCATAAATGACCGACATTTAGGGCCGATTATAAAACAGGTGTACCACAAAGGTAAGCCAGACCATCTTTCAAGTCGGAATATATTGCGCTGTGATTGGTTTAATTTTGTTGTGATCCTATTTTAAAATTCGGACTTCTTGAAGAAAAAAAGAATAAAAATAAACGTAACCAAATAACTAAAAGGAAAACTTCCGTAGATCACCTACGTTTCCATCACAACCGACCTCAATAGCTTGATCGATAAGGCGGCGGACTTCTAATCCGGAGGTCGGTGGTTCAAAGCCCAAGTTGAGCAAATATTTTAGTAAATCGAGTTTCAGTAGTTTTGGTATCACGACTGTGATATCAAAACATGATATGATAAACTGAACTCTCATCTGCCTAACACTACATCGGTGAAGCCAACAAAAGCGGGTTAAAGCGTTCGAATAAAAAAATCCGAGAATCACATCTTCCAAATTTTCAAACGAGGTATAAAAACACTCTGTTTATGGCGTAGTGATGCCTCACTCCCAGATCACACAGGGGTCTTCCTAATTAGGCTCTAATTTAAGAGACCCATAAAATACATCTCTTCGAGCACCCAAAATATTATCTCTTTTTTTTTCTCGAAAATTTTCAAACATTTTTATTAGTGAATCACTTGGAGGACGGAGAGATTTGGAATGGATTTGAATTCAGATCGAGGCGGCTCAGAGAGACTTGAGGTAAAGTGCATAGATTTTAACTTTATAACTTACCTATTATAATTTTATTTATTTATCGTATGGCTTTATTACACATCTCAAAGTGAGAAGACCTATGTAATAAACTTGATCAGGAAATCTGGTGGCAGTGATTGTCTGATCGCCAAAATTGTCAGTACTTTTTTTTTTTTTTTTTTTTTTAATTGGGGTTTAACGTCGCTTTCAACTGCCATGGTCATATCACGACGGGGGTTTTACCCTCCATTCGCAGGAAACTCACAAACCTGCTACTCACATTGACCTCACCCAGCCTGAGTGGGGCCGGGAAAAGCCAGCGTCACGAGAATTAGAATTTGAATGGTCACCCATCCAAGTCTTAACCTCGCTGGATGTTGCTTAACTTCGGTGTTCTGAAGGGAACCGGTGTATTCAACATGCCATCGACGCTGGCGTCAGTACTTTAGCCGCATGAAAATGCGTTGCCCAGGGTGAACCACTAGGAGGCGTACTAACATTTCACCCCTAATACCCTAATACAAATACACCTATTATAATAATAATACTCTTTAGTGGAAGGTAACCACCAGGCGAGGTTTATGCTCAAAGCATTTTCTACCACCTAACCCTCAGAGTCTTATTATAGGAAGAGAATGCCGTTGGCATTAGCACCGCCCTTGATCAAGTTTTGTTTTGTTAATTTTAATTTCTATGTTATTTGTAAATAAAACTTGATCAAATATGTTTAATAATAATTATGTGGTCACAAACACAAATTAATGAGAAAAAATCGTGCACTGGGTGGGATTCGAACCAACGGATCCCGACGCTACCTGGATTATCAGACTTGCAGCCTTAACCCCTTGACTATCCGTGCACAATAAACCTAAAAAATAAATCCTCTTAGAGCAAGCTACAATACAGACTATAAGTGTCCACAGTAGATCCCGTTTCATAGCTACGAAACAGTAAAGGATGTGAATCAATTAAAAAAGAAGATAGTCATCTACATAGGAGATGCGTTCTTGCAAACTCAGAAAAGGTAATAGGTGGCATAGCTTATGTGAATTATGTCATTATAGAGCCACTATGTTTAAGTATAAGGCAAATTAAACTTTTTTTTGTTGTTGTAAATCATTTTGTGAAAAAATAGAGAACGAAAAACTGAAGTAAAGAAAAAATTAACTAACGAAACCTTGCATAATTTACTGTGTGAGAAGAGATGTCCCGGTTGAGTTTTGAACCCACTACCTATGGATTACCAGTCAGATGATTTGACCACTCTCCCGGTTGTTCCAAAATACCCCCAAATGCACCCAATAAAATAAAAAAAACGACAGCCAACCTACGGGGCTCAGTGGTTAAGAGCATTGGTTGCTGACCCGGAGGTTGCGGGTTCGATTCCCGGCCGGAGCGGGAAATTCTGAACGAGTTTTTCCGTTACCGGAATGGCATGGATGTAAAGGTAAAGTGCCCTGAAGTAATGCAAAAGCGGTTCCGGGGCACTACTACCTAAAAAATTTAAAAAAAACGACATTATCAACACACCGAAACACACGGCGGCACTCTTAATCCCAATCATAAAATCGTTCACAAGTCGGAGAAATACAGATAATAAAGAACGGAATCAGGAGAACCGAGAAAACAGTTAAACGTGATGATAATGATAGCGATATATAAACGTTAACACGGAGCGAAGAATTAGGGAATCAGACGAAACTGAACGACTCATAAATCTGGAAGAGAATGATGATATCATTGAGAGACTAGAGGGAACTGGAGACGATGATGAGGCCTCACTGAAAACACATAAAAATCCAACATCCGAACATATCAGACCTATTAGACCGATTCCCTGATTAGGTGTATTTGTGCCAGTGACGTGGATTATAATAATATTTTTATTTTTATTGTTGGTTTATCTTACGATGTATACAATTTTCTTATATCTAGTCTTAAAACTAACTTGAATATAATATATTTACTTATTTTAAAAACAAATAATAAAATGAGGAGAAAATAAGTATTGAAATATAGTAAAAGGTTGACTAGATATATATACACGTGTAAAGAAAGACAGAGGAAAAGGAAAGTGGATATTGGTAGAAATCTTAGAGGTAGTAGGAATCATCACTGTTCATAGACTTTTTTGTGTTCATGGATTTTTTTGAGGAGGGGAAAGCTCATGACGAAAAGTGTGGGACTCAGACATGGACTACCCGGTATCCATGGCTGTCTACCCTAACTAAAACCCGCGGCTCCTCATCAATACTAAACCATACCGTTGTGGGACTGTTAAATATTATCTCTACAAAAAGTTCATGGAATTAGAAAAAAAGTACAGAACTTTTTCTGTAAGAAAGTAATACAAAAGTATTTATATGTAGTCATTAAGTCAATTTATCAGAAAATTCTATTAAAGTGAGAGTTTGAAATCAAAGTAAATAGACAAATTTGGATTAACGATGAAAAAGACATATTTGAAAATGATATACTTGATCATAAATGTATTTATAACCACACTGAAATTTAGTTTATTATTATTAAGCAAAGTGCTCGTATTAAAACTGAACTTAATAAGAAAAAGTCTTTTATTTATTTAAAACGACAGAGATCTGACTTCATTTAATATGAAATTTACAAATAAAAAGTTCCTGTGCTTATTGGAAGTGCTAAAAGGTGAAGAAGAAAAAATCCTATACGTTAACTTTTAATATTTCCAGACTTTTTTGGGTGTATTTTGAAAAATAATAATAATAATAACAATGAATAAAAAAAATATTCCCAAACACACCACTGCTTAGAAATCAGAATTCCATGAAGGTGTGAGAATCTGATGGACAGGTTAACTCTCCAAATGAAACCCCTTCAAAATAGTAAGATAGGCTTTGTGCTTTTCGCTTCTTTTACATAACTTCTCACTTTTTGCAAGTATTTAGACTGGACCGGGAATTAGGGTCAGGCCAGCGGTCGGATTGATCCTTCTGTGATTCAGAATGGGAGATGATGAAAGGGGATAATCACGTGACTGCGTGAAGCCTACACTCTTACCTTGTTACGATTTGGTAGGCGAAATCTCTCTGATCCCATTAGAAAAAAAACATGCTAGTAACTTAGATTACTTAGAATCTCATTAATAGTGTATCCTAAACGGTAACAGATATTGAAATATTCATGAGAGTTGACCCAACCTTCAAATAAGCTAATATGGGATCAATACCCAGCCTGACTGGGGCCCTCTAAGGAATTCTTTTTTGCTAAAAATTATTGCCCCAAAAAATAAAGGAATACGGGTTTTTGCGTTTTTTGAGTCGTTTTCGAGAAACCCAGGCCTTGGTGAGACTTTATGGAAGTCCTGTATACAAAGGTACCTAGCTACCTAGTTGTCTCCTCTTTAGTAAGCATTCCAGTTTTTGGTCTTACATCAAATTCTGAACAGATAGGTACCAAAAAGGAGGTCCTAATTATACGTGTACCAATAATTTTATGAGGGATCAGGAACGTTTAAATTATAAACACGTCTGTCGGGAACTGACTGCTGACTACTCTGGGATAACCACCTTTACCTTCATAATGATTTTATAATAGAAGTTGTTGAGGACAGCTACCTTAATTTAGGTCAAGGTTTACCAGAAGCTAGTTTCTCATGAGTAGGCTTAATTTTTATTTATTTTTAATTTGAGATTAACGGCGCTTTCAACTGCATGGTCGTATAACGACGGGGTTGTTACCCTCCATTCGTAGGAAACTCACAAACCTATGACCCACATCACCGTCACCCAGCCTGAGTTGGGCCGGAATGCCAGCATCACCAAGTCTTCACCTCGCTGGACGTTGCTTAACTTTGGTGATCCTACGAGAACCGGTGCAGTCAACGCACTATCGACGCTTGCTGAGTGAGCTTGATTTCAGTGAGCATTGTGTTATTGTTAGAGCGCGCAAGGATCTCAGTGGTAAGATTCTCGCTTGCCATGAGAAGGGTCCCGGGTTCGAATCCCGGAACCCTTCTCATGGCAAGCAAGAATCTTACCACTGAGATAATTAGCTGGATAGCTTCCGGTGAGCTTGTTATGGCCCAGCATCCAAATGGGATTAGGCGTCAATTTATGGCAAAGGTACCTACATTAGAACCTATGGAATAATTACGCCTAAATAATTGTAGTGTATGCAACACGCTTGTAATTGACCATATTGTGTATTGTGTAGTGTTAGTGAAGGCGTACCATGGACATTTAGAGGTCCACCTATATCCTACACTATGGAATTTAGAGGTTCATTACTTACCACAAATATTTAAAATATTGACTTTAGAGGTCCATCTATATCCTACACACTATGAAATTTAGAGGTTTATTACTTACCACAAATATTCAGAATATTGATATTGAATTTAGAGGTTGACCATTTAGATTTTAAGGTACTATTGAATGTTGATAGTTACAAAATAATTCGAGAAGACTGGGGAATTCTGAGGTCTACTACAGTTTAATATTTTACAATACAATTTTAAGCTATTTTTTTATTTCCGAAGATTTTTTTACTAAATA
Source organism: Bactericera cockerelli (assembly GCA_024516035.1). Taxonomy (NCBI): domain Eukaryota; kingdom Metazoa; phylum Arthropoda; class Insecta; order Hemiptera; family Triozidae; genus Bactericera; species Bactericera cockerelli. The sequence continues at coordinate 35,475,599 of CM044961.1, read as the reverse complement.
AATTAATTAATTGGCTATAAAAGAAACCGAAGTTCCTGGAATCCAAGTTTTTTTAATGTAAAAATTATTTTTTATTTGTGATGAAGCACAACGCTTCTTCACAATTTTTGTGGATAGCGCAGTATTACTAAGAGCCTACTTCACTTTTCGAGTTATTCTATTACATTAATTACTTTTTACTCTGGTCGTTACTCATACAAGTAACTACTCATTTTTTATCACGAGGTATGAGTGGACACCGAACATCCAAGTACAGAGCAGAAAAATTCCTGCCCCGTTAGGGATCGAACACCATGCGTGCAATGCCTAGCGCGCTAACTCACTCTGCCATGGTGACTAATGTAAAAAGAATATCTTTATACATTTCTTATATTTATATTGCTTTGGCGTGTTTTATTAGTACATACCCGACCTCAGTAGCTTCATCGATAAGGCGGCGGACTTGTAACCTAGAGGTCAGTGGTTCAAGTCCCGGTTTCAGCGTAAATTTAGTAAGGCGAGTTTGAATAGTTGTGATATCACGAAAGTTATTAACACAAATATGATAACTAATTCTAATTTTTATCTATTGCATATCTTTATTTTTTATAGAATAAATATTCTTAATACACCCGACACAAAACAAATATACACACGGGTAGCTAGAGTTGTACATATATCTCGACAACAGCCTAGAGGTCTTATTAAATTTTCTTTTGATGTGTAGAGATTTCCAATGGTGCCTTTGTTCGTATTCCTAATATACATGAAAATACTGCTTTTATATTATTTGTTTTTTTTCTCAGTATTTTGTGTTTAAATATATTTATTTGTACTAAGCATATTGCATACTATAAAATTCGAGTACCTACCTCTTTGTTGAGTTGTTTTCGAAATGTAGAATAAAACCTCTACTAGATTTTGAAATTCTTTTTAAAAAAATCAAGGTAGGTGTAAGGTAGGAATGTAGCTTTTTTTTTTTATTATTATACCTAAAAAAAGGTAGGTGTGCCCGGAGCCGATTTTTTTATTATTTCCGAAGGCACTTTAACCTTTTATTTCCATGCCATTCCGGAAACGGAAAAACTCGTTCGGAAATTTCTGCTCCGACCGGGATTACTATTATTATTATTATTATTTTGGAAGCCAAATAAAAATGGCTTAGGATGGGTCCTCTGTATACAAAAAAGAACAGAAAAATAGGTTGTCTGTTCCAATATTAGAAAATAAGAAATGTCTTCATGATGTTACTATAAATCTCTCCACTTATGAACAAACTTATCTATCTCCCAATCTTTTTTTCTTCTTTTTTTACGGCATATTCACGTAACCAAAATGGATTTATAAAATTCTTGCTTCCACTTCTTTTACAGGTTAAGTCCATTGTTTATCTATAAAGTACCAAAACGCATTTTTCTTTCGTAAATAGTTGGGAAGCTAAACTTGGAAGAAAATGGAAATATTTGGAAATACCGAAACTGGAAAAAAATTTATCCAAAAGAAAAACACGGCTGTTGTGTTACTATAAATCTCTCCAGTCTCTCCACTCATGAACAAACTTACTTATCTACCAATCTTTTTTTTCTATCATTTTTGCTGCATTTTCAGTTAGTTTGTATTTGTGTTGTACTGTTTTTTCATATTTGTGTATTAATTACTTTTTACTACTTGTGATATTATCTACTTTTTAACATTATTTATTTTAATCTTTGTATTTATTGACATTGGAAATAGGGCTGTTCCCGTAAATATACTCCCGTACACCGGGTATTTATCTTAATATATAAATGTCAAATTCACTGACTGACCACTGACTGATCATCGCTCTACAGCCCAAACCGTAAGTCCTAGGAAGCTGAAATTTGGTAGGTAGCTTTGTCTTATAGTCTAGATGTGCAATAAGACGGGATTTTTCGAAATTCCCACTACAACACCTGCAATTGGCGAAAAAGGATTTTTTGCTTTCACGGCCATGCCTCTGCCCGCAAAGCGGGCGACAGCCCGCTAGTTATTAATATAAATAGATAAGATAAGATTTATTTATTGGTGTACATCAAATTTACAAATTTGTTTACACAAGTCAAATACAGATACAGAAATGGGGTAGAGGAAGAAAAAGACATAATAGAATTTAAGAAGTAACAAACTAAGTAAATTGTGAGTTAGACCATATCACTCAAGCTGCAACTCAAAAATTCTTCTAAGGAATAAAAAGCCTCCTTTTTAAGAAAATTAGTGATATATGTTTTAAATAACTTTAGTGGCAAGTCCCTGATATGTGGGGGCAATTTGTTGAACAATATAATAGCATGATAATTGGGACCATTTCGAGCTGCAATAACACGATGATTATTAATGACTAAGTTATTTCTATGCCTCGTATTATGAGAGTGGACAATTGGACATGTTCAAATGAAGTATATTGGTCCCTATGCTTCTTTAAATGGGTTAGACACTGAATAATGAACATGCATGGGAGTGTTAAAATTTCCATTCTTATAAAAAATAGAGGATTTCCATACAGGTCATAGAGATAGGTTGTCTGTTCCAATATTAGAAAATAAGAAATGTCTTCATGCTGTTGCAAGAAATCTCCCAACGTATGAACACACGTCACACAGGCCAACACCTACGTCGGAAATAATTCGAGGCGAAAGCCACGAAAATCTATTATTAGTCAAGGTTCGAAATTTCGACAGCCTTATTGAATTATACCTACTGACTAACCGAAGTCAATTAGTGTGGGGAATACAGGGCCTGGGCGGAACAATTATGTACAGGGTGAACAAAGAATTAGTGTTTCTTTGTGTTATATTATCACAATCATAGTGGGTTGCGCAGAATTATAGGGCTTTTCCGTATAATATATTTAAAATGCCAAAATCTTATTTTTGTCTATAAATCTAACTTATAATTTCTTCGTGAAATTTTTTTCCGAAAAATACTAATCATTTTTAACAAATTCTATCGACCAGCCATAAAATTTCAGTCACGTCATTTAGTTCCACCCTTTAGGTATATGCAGGCATCCTAACTCTTGTATGCAATAATGCAATTTAATGGAAGACACTTAACCTGTCTCGTTGTGTTATCATATTAGCTTTACGCAATTTTCTAGTTTAGGGAATACAGATAGGAGCACTGTCGAAGAGAATGTCAAATGTATCAACATGATTGTTGTCAGAGGTACGTACTATACGCAGACCTCCGTGGCTCAGTGGTTAAGAGCATTGGTTGCTGACCCGGAGGTTGCGGGTTTGAATCCCGCGAATGGTTTTTATTATTATTATTATGAAACCTGGTTGCAGGGTCTCAGTTACAATTAACACTGCGACCTAGTAAGATCTATTGTGACCAGGTAGAAAATTTCTCATCCTATTTCCCAGTTCTGTGCCTTGGACGGCCCATCTGGGCTTAGTTGGGAGGGGTTGTCCAATACTGAACAGTCTGAACACCCTAAGTCCAGAAGCCTGTGGATTGGCTGGAAGAGATTGCCATAGACAATAACCCCGTCCTTTAGTTAGTCCTGTATGGGAATCTTCTAATTACCTATATTAAGTGAAAATGCCGCAAAAAAAGATAGAAAAAAAATAATTGGGAGATAGATAAGTGTGTTCATAAGTGGAGAGATTTATAGTAACGCAATGAAGACTTATCTTATTTTCTAATATTGGAACAGAATCTAACCTATATGTGTGATCTGTATGGAAATCCTCTAGACTAGATTAATAATTATGTCTCCTACAAACAAAATATAATCAAATTTTGAGTAGAATTTTTGTGCTCTCTGGGGATCGAACCTTCGATCTTTTACATGTTAAACGAATATCTTACAACTGATTTTTTTTATTTTTTATTGTTATTATTATAATTTTTTTTTCTCAGTGGTTAGTTGCTCGAACGAAAAGAAATCCGAACTATTCCTATAGGTCGATGGTTCTAAACCCCAGGAAGGTATATCCAGTATTTCAATCATTTTGTAATTAGGAGAAATTTAATACCTTTGAAGGTACATAATTATGGTAGTCTCAACTAATCAATTTTGTTTTAACAAAACATTTGCTTAACTTGGGATTTGAACCATTGACCTCTGATTACAAGTCCACCGTTTTATTGATCAAGCTACTGTGTTCGGTTTCAATGCCTTTTAGTATTTTAAAGAAAAAAAAACATTCAAGACACACTTCCACTAAATATCAAGCGAAACGGTCGTTTCGCGGAGAACACCTCCTAGAAACTACAGTGCTTATAATAACGGTAAATATCGTTCATATTTATGTATTTTGTCTCATCGAAGAGCTAATGTTGCGATGAAAAAAAGTCATGTATAATATCAAAAACCAATCATTTAGCGACGAAATAATATTTCACTATTATAATAAACACCGCACAGATATCTAACTAGAACTTTCAAATATGTATTGCACATTGCATAGTTATTATAAATAGTCGGCGCTCATAAAAAAACTCTGAATTTTATTATAATATCGTAGATAGTCTCTATAACATTGCAAAATTAATAATGATCATATTGATCATGCTGGTCGGTACCTCAAAAGAAACTTTATACCTACAATGTTAGAGCTATGTGTTATCAATTTTCACAATAATGAATAGGTAGGTACTACCTACTCATTATAGTACTAGATACCTAAACCTGCTAGGTACCTGCTAAACCAATTACTTATTTAAAAAATTGGATATTTTTGCGTGAAATACCATCAATAAATTGGTCCCTCTCCCTAGAACTATTTCGGCGATAATTATTACATGTATTACGGAACTATTTTCGATTTTACCTAATATTTGCATAGTTAGACTATGTTCAAGCATGTTTAATTAAAAAAATGTTCGGACTACCTATCAAACCTGCGGTTACTTTTTCCGACAGGTCATTCATATCACTATGTCAAGACTATTCGTGAAAAAAAAAGAATTAATCCCTCGCTCGTGTGTGTAGAGGACGTGAGATAATCTTACCTACTTGATTTTTTATTCTTCATACAAACCTATTAATATCTATTATTATTAAGAATATCGTTCTTAGTAATATCCCAGGTACTAGAATACCTAATTAGGTGTTGTTAATCCGCGAGTAAGATTTTACGAAAATTGATTATTCACACTCACTAAGAGCGGAGGCGTGATGAATCGATGTTGACGAAGCTGCAAATACAACGAAAGAACCGACCTCAGTAGCTTGATCGATAAGGCGGCGGACTTGTAACCTGCAGGTCGGTGGTTCAAGTCCGGCGTTCTGCAAAGATTTAGTATAGCGATTTGTTGTGACATCACGAAAGTTATTAACACATATATGATAACTGAAAAATAAATCAAAGAAAGTTGGTTATAATAATGACATAATGAGGTATACGGAAATATGTACCAAGATTGAAGAAAAACAGATTGTTGTTTTAGGACATGCTAGTTTATCCTGGATTTCTATAAGTTCCTTTTTTTAAGTCGTTTTCAACTGCATGGTCATGACACCACGGGGTTTATACCCTCCATTCGATGGAAACTCTCCGCTGGAAACAGACCAGCTTCTCAAAGTAACCTCACCCATCCTGAGGGGGGTCGGGAATAGTCAGCATCACGAGGGTTCGAATTTGAATGGTCACCCATCCAAGTTATACGAGCAAAATATTGTTATAAACCTTGTAGTAAAATACATCTATAAAATTTTGTTAAACTCAAGCTCTTTAGATAATGAAAGAGCTACTTTTTAAATCCCATTTTAATCCAGTTTATGTAACAGCCCCCCAAAACTATTCCCACCGTCCGCGCCTGAACACAAAAATATGATAACTTTAACTTTTTTATGAATACGGCCCAAAGATATTCTGCATAGATACTTGATAGATACATTTTGACACGGCCGGCATGAATACAGGTACTTCATTAGGACCCATACTATTATCTAACACGACTAATTATTGTGTATGATATGTGTCTTCCTTACACATATATGTCATGGTATGGCGGACGATACCAGATTCCGTCCCGCGAGTTTTTTCTCTCAGGTAGTCGACACTGGATTCCATCCCGAACCTCACAGGTCAATCACTGGTTTCTGTCCCGTCACTTATCTTATATACCTATGTACTATGTACATAAGTACCTGGGACCATGTACATAGGATACCATGTATTATTATGAACATGAAGCTTGCATTATTTTGTTCTTACACCTAATAATAATTCCGTGTCCGTGAGATCACGGTGGTGAGAGCCTAAATCACGGTGGTGAGAGGATTATATGAATGCCGTGATTAAATGTCTAGGGTCCTCATTAACCTCACCCAGCCTGGGTAGGGACGGAATTGCCAGCCTCACGTGGCATCGATGTTTTGACTGATGAGGTTGGGAACCTGGCTTTGTCATATTTCACGATATTCGCCCATGGCTCTGCATCGAGTAGTTAACTTGAGGGCGGCTTAAGGCCCCTTAACATAGGCAATCTGAACGAGTTTTGCCCTTGAGTAATACGACAGTGGTTTCGGGGCAAAACAAAACATAGGAAATCATTCAAGACTAGGATTTTCAGTGTTTTTTACCATCTAGAAACTCTGAAATTTTACAACACAAGATCTTTCACTGAAAATTTTCTCAAAAAAATAAGAAATTCATTTTTCTCAAGGTAATTGTGCCTCGGAACTGTGTTCACTTTACATGAAGGCACTTGAAACATCCATGCCATTCCGGAAACGGAAAATCTCGGCCAGAATTTTCCACTACGGCCGGGATTCGAACCCGCAACCACTGAGTCAAAGAGGTTGGCTGTATTATTAAAGTATTGGTCATTTAGAAAAAATAAGGTGATTAGGGAGACAAAAAAAAAAAAAAAAAAAAAAAATGGCTACCAACAAGAGAATCTCCTGACTGAAAAAGAAAGAAGTTATTTTTATTCCCCTTGCCGGCTGAAACAATCAAAATGCAACAGCATAAAACCTGTCAGCTGTTGCAGTGATGTGTTGATAGCAAAAAAACAACACTCATGTCTCTAAAACAAACAGACAACCCACCTGTGAGGTACAAAAAATCATTGTGAGAGCCAACAAGTGTGTTTGACATAATCTCAGTGACACTCATAAATCATTTGATAAGTCGGCCTGTACCAGACTGATGTGGATAATTAATCTGAATAAAACATAATTAAATCTGAGCTCAACACTGAGTTCCCAGGAATGAATGGCACTTTAATTCACAATCAAGGTACGTTGATATAAAACTGGTAGTCAAGTGGTTAACGCGCTAGTCTGTTAAACCAGGTAGCGTAGGAATCCGTTGGTTTGAATCCCACCCAGTGCATGAATTTTTCACAAATTTGAGTTTGTGACCACATAATAATAAGACTCTGAGGGTTAGGTGATAGAAAATGCTGTGAGCATTAAGCTCAACTGGTGATTACCTTCCACTAAAGAGTATTATTATTATAGAACGCACGATTAGCTCAGTGGTAAAATACTCGCTCAACATGTGGAAGATCCGGGGTTCGAATCCCAGAGCCGATGAAAATTTTATTTCTTTATTACGGTGTAATCCCTCCAGTCGCAGAAAACTCACAAACCTGCTACCGACATTTACTTCACCCAGCCTGGGTTGGGCCGGAATGCCAGCATCACGAAGTCTTCACCTCGCTGGAGGTTGGATCGTTGCTTAATTTCGATGATCCTATGGGAACAGACTTTTTCGTCAGAAAATTCTTCCTCAAAATCCCAAATGCGAGGATAACTTGTCCTGGTTGAGTTTTGAACCCGCGACCTCTGGATTACCAGTCCAGTGCGGTCTTTAAGGCGCACTTTGGCTACAACTATGCGCCCCGCCCCCTCGAATTGATGTATTTTTGTCAATGTCAACGAATAATTAGTAACAGTCAGATTGTTTTCCTCCTACTTCCTAGGAATTCTATAGACAAACAATGGAATAATTACTATCGACAATCATAACCTTGCAAATATTCCTGGGTAATTTTCATTTCTTCTTGGAATTCGGTGGGTTAAGTAGAAGGACCACAAGGATTTAAACAAGTCAACGATCCATTTCGTCATATTTTTTGTGGATCTCCCTGGACCGGAATCTACCGGTGAATTCCGCAACTCAAGAATCGACCGGTGGATTCCGCAACTCAAGAATCTACCGGTGGATTCCGCAACTCAAGAATCTACCGGTGGATTCGACAACTCAAGAATCTACCGGTGGATTCCGCAACTCAAGAATCGACCGGTGGATTCCGCAACTCAAGAATCTACCGGTGGATTCCGCAACTCAAGAATCTACCGGTGGATTCCGCAACTCAAGAATTTACCGGTGGATTCCGCAACTCAAGAATCTACCGGTGGATTCCGCAACTCAAGAATCTACCGGTGGATTCCGCAACTTAAGAATCTACCGGTGGATTCCGCAACTCAAGAATCTATCGAGTTGACAATATCGTTCTATTTAGCATAGCACAACCTTGACTGGGGCTTGCGTATGCTTAATTATTATGCATCCGGCAAATTAGTCTAACAGAGAGTTAGGTACTAGCCCGATCTTGATCTAGTCAAGTGGTTAACGCGCTAGTCTGTTAATCCAGGTAGCGTAGGGATCCGTTGTTTCGAATCCCACCCAGTGCATGGATTTTTCCTTGTTCATTTGAGTTTGTGACCACATAAATAATAATAAGACTGTGAGGGTTAGGTGGTAGAAAATGCTTTGAGCAATAACCTCGCCTGCTGGTTACCTGCCACTAAATAGTGATATTATTTTTTCGGGGATGCTGTTTTTTTGATTTTTTTTTTATGATTGTTTCAGAGCCATTTTTTCATACCACAGTGATAGCCGCCCTCAGTGCTTCAGTTATTCGTAATACTTGCAGCATAATGGATTTCAAACCTAAAACCAAAAAGACAAAAACATAAAAGAAAAAAGACAACAGTAGAGTAAGAGACGTTTTTTTTATTATTATTATTATTTTTAAATGTGAGTGTTTCACAGCCTTTTTTTTTGTTTCGGAGACATGAAACAGGAGCTACTGTTGACGCTTGTGGTCTGTGTTGCAACTTGCTCATCCCTAAGTATGCATCCCCTCTGGTGGCAGAGAAGTGAAACAGTACTTCCCATTTAGGTGGGTCAATACGAGAGCACCGGAAGGTATGCCTCACAAACAATTTTTTTCATCGTCTGTCCACGGTTGGGATAGTTCCCCGACCGCGTACGACCGTCGGTTTAGTTAGACGGTCCGGGTTCATTGTGTGAGTAACAAAGCGGCGTAGTAAGAACTTGCAAGACTCCCGAAATCCCGCCGCGCTTTTCAATGGAGCCAGAAACCAGAACCACGAGGTAGTGTACCGTGACCTGACAACAACTTGGTAACATATTGTTTTCATCTGGTAACATCTTTATAACAAACATAATGTATGTGTTGTTTTCATCTCGTAACATCTTCATAACATAATGTTTGTGTTGTTTTCATCTGGTAACATCTTGATAACATATAGTTTTCATCTCGTAACATCTTCATAATATAATGTTTGTGTTGTTTTCATCTCGTAACATCTTGATAACATCATGTACCTATGTGTTTTTTTTTCATCTGGTAACATTTTGATAACATAATGTACATAGGTATGTGTTGTTTTCATCTGGTAACATCTTCATAACATAATGCATGTGTTGTTTTCATCTCGTAACATTTTCATAACAAACATAATGTATGTGTTGTTTTCATCTCGTAACATCTTCATAACATAATGTATGTGTTGTTTTCATCTCGTAACATCTTCATAACATAATGTACCTATGTGTTTTTTTCACCTCGTAAGATCTTCATAACATTTAGTATGTGTTGTTTTCATCTGGTAACATTAAAGTGGATTTTTTTCAAGAGGTGTCTTATATTGTTCCTAAAAAGTATTAAAAGTAAAAAGGAAAGTGAAAAAGTGCTTGTAAAATAATGATAACATTAATTTAAACTGTTCTGACTATCTCAAATCAGGACTTTAAAACCAAATAGAATCAATAAACATGAAAGGAGCCTAGACATTGGATGTAATTCTCTCACCACCGTGTTATAAGTATCTGTGCCTAACTTACAGACGGAATTATTATTATTACTATCAACATTAAAAATTATTATTTTCAACAATGATGAATTTGGTGTCTTTGCAAAAAAATAATAAATATTATAATTTGAATAGTAATTATCTTCAAATTGTGCATTGGTAGTTAAATGGTTAAATAGCTAGTCTGGTAATGCAGATAGCGTTGGGGTCCATTGGTTCGAGTCTCACCCAGTATTTATGATTTTTTCATCATTAATTTGAATTTGTGACCACTTAATAATAAGACTCTGAGTGTTAGGTGGTAGAAATTGCTATGAGCATTAACCTCGCTTGGGGGTTAACTTCCACTAAAGAGTATTATTATTAAAATACCATGATAATTATTATTTTCAACATACTTATAACACCATGCCAACATAACGCACTCAAGCCAGCTGTGCTGTTTTGAATATTTGATCCAATGTGATTGTTTTGACATGTTGTGGATCACAGTCGGATTGAATGGATCAGTTGACGTCAGGTTGAGTTCGGTGTGGCATCTTGCGTTAACAGAATACAAAATAAATATTCCTGTCAAATCAAGATATTTGAATATAATATTAAAAAAATAGAATTCAAAATAGAATCCAAATCAAAATGTTCCTGCTCAAGTAAGACAATTTTAAATTCAGGATCTAATTAACATATTACCTACCTATGTATCTACTTCGTAACATTAAGAAAATTCAAAATAATTGTTCCTGCCAAATCAATGTAATTCAAAATAAAAGTATAATTACCTAGTTAACATTAAAATATAATTAGTTAAGTTTTCAACATGAGTAGAATTTATTAAAATAATTTAAAATTTCTGTTACAATTAAAATTTAAAATAAAAATATAATAAATTAATATGGTTTTCAACATTAGGAGAATTTAAATTTTTTATCAAGACAATTTTTAATCTAGATCTAAATCTTACTTCTTAACAATCTATACCTACTTATAAAATCCAAATAAATGTTCCTGGAAATCTTAACAGTTCAAAAAAAAAAAAAACTAATAAATATACGCCCTACCTAATTGATAAATTTTAAATCAAGTACTGATAAAAAAAAAAATAATAATAACTGTTACTGTTACTATTAAAAAAGGCAAAAGTAAACAGATCACTTCTATTTTTATCGAAGTGATTTTACTGTCGAAAATTTCTAATGTTAGAAATCGGAAGTATTTTTATGTGTTTTCTCGTGGTTTTGATTGATGTATGTGTAAGTTTGAAAAAAAATCAACTTTCAAAAAGAAAACAATGAAGACAGTTTAAAATTATTGGTAGTAAGAAATATTGATAATTTCTCTTTAATTTCTTAAGATTCTCTCAAGGCTGACATAAAACGATATTATGTCATCAATTTTATCGTGTATTCATCATAGAACGTATTGTAAAGTTGGAGTTGGAGTGTAGGTATTGAGAAGTTGTCACATAATTTAGGTACTCACTCCTATTTGTATAATGGCTTATATAAACAAAAATTTAGGATATTCGTGAATTTAATTGACCATTAGACATAAAGCTCCGTCCCCACCGGGGTTGAGCGTGTTGATCAAAATATTAGACCGAAAAAATACTGTACAAGTGTACATAGCTTATTTATTACAATGTCTAATTATTTTCTAGACATTTTACAATTTATTGATAGGTTAAGATGATAGAAAGGTACAATATTGAAGGTACAAAGATAGAAGTATATAAGAAATTCATAGGATATATATAAAGGTAATTGAAAGTAAAAAAAAAGGTGAGAGAGTGTAAGTAGCAAAAACCTTTGAATTTATATAGATGACATTATAACACTTGTTGCTAACTCGGCTAACTCATTTCGAAGAAATGATGTCATCGCCCTATGAATTGCACAATGGCTTTCCTGTACCCTTTAGATTATTGACATGGAAGAGTTCCATTCTGTGGATGGAGAACCAAATTTCTTCTTATGCAGAGGAGTTTATTTACCTTATTAGGAAAATCCAAAAATAGTATTTGTAGGTGTACGGTGATATCAATACCTAATTCGTAGGTGTTCTACAGTTGGACTTTAAATATCACAGCTAAAAAACGCGTAGAGAAGTTTTGCTCTGTACTTGAACATGCAGAGTTTACTCCTACCTTGTGAGGAAAAATAAGTAGCTATTTGCATGGATAGGGGCCAAAGGTAGCATAACAAGAAGGAATATGGGTATTGGAAAATGATTAAATCTGATGTTTCGTATTGCTGAGCTACCCACTACAGTTGTGACATGATAACACAATGACATACATACATACGTAATCGTCATAGGGTGGCGTCATCGTGAACGATGGTAGCCCGACAGTGGAGGAATGACTCAGCACTTCTACCACTGTCTTTACAAGGAGGCTAATAATTGGCAAGGGCCCCCAAAACCAAGACAATGCTGGTCTCCTCCCTGTTTATAGTCCCCCAGCCAGACTGCTGGTCTCCTCCCTGTTTATAGTCCCCCAGCTAGACTGCTGGTCTCCTCCCTGTATATAGTCCCCCAGCCAGTATACGTAAGACACATACAAAAACATTTTTTCATGTGTAAAATTTTCATGTAATATTTTTTTTTAATTATCGACGCCGCTTCTTTCAAATCGTCACACCGCGTCACATACTGATAAGCAACAACTCGTTATGAATACTTCATGTTCTCGTCGATTTTCCGGTCAGAGTTTATGCTAATAAGCATATCGATTACAAGCATAGTCATTATAATGAGCATGATTTTGACAAGCATACTTAAGATAACAATAATACGCATATAACCTCTATCCAGCACCACGTGTGTTCTAAATATTGGCGGAAAATTTTGTCCTATATTTTCAATCATACCTAATGTAATACCGTATAACCGGTATAACCCATATTGAAATTTACTATGCTCATTGCTCATGTGATGATGATATGAAAATGGGATTTAGGGAATCAGTTGATTGATCTAGGTTTGTGGGTATATGGGTCGAGGTTACGAATGTCACAAAGGAATCACAAAACAAATGAATATAGAGTTATATAGTATATAGAGGTATATAGTAGAGCAATAGAGCATCTCTCCCACATTACAAGAAACTAATGCTAATTGTAAATCCCAAAACTACTGTACTGTCTAAAATTTAACAAACATAACAAACAAACAAGAAATTCAAACGTTCTCTTTGAAAATAGCAATGAACTATAAATTGAATTGAAATTTGATAAAATATAATGTAAAAAAATATGAAAACAATAAAAGTACACAAAGTACTGAAAGGGGAAAATTAGACAGAATATTGTAGAAATAATATTCTTTATAATTATTATAAACCAAAATTATGAGAAAGCAAAGAAGACTATTTCTAATATTATTGCATCGTCAGAAATGTAATTTACCTACTCAGATTGTTAAATATTCATATGTACACAATGTAGATAGTTGGACACATTACTTGCCTAAGGTCATTGGCATGACTAAACCTTTCACTCCTGTCAGAAAAACAATTGCCTGTTAAAACCGTCGTTTGTCATCATGTTACGAAAAATACGAACCGAGCATGGATAGGGCGTGTCTGGCCCCACCCAGTCTGTGTGAGGTTTATGTGGGTAGCTGGTACGATTCCCAGCGAAATGGGGGTAAAAAACCCCCGTCCTAACTATCTCAAATCGGGACGTTAAAACAAAATATAAAATCAAAGGATATGAAAGGAGCCTAGACATTGGATTTGGGTGTCCATATAATCCTCTCACCACCGTGATCTGTGTCTATCTCACGGACACGGAATTATTATTATTATTTTACGAATCAAACTAAATCACCTAGCCAAGCAAATTTTGATAATAAAGAAACTAGTAAAATAAATAATTTTTAAAATATCTTTATCATCACTTATGATTTTTGATGAAACGATTAGGTAAGAATGTTGTTTGGATAGTTTCACAAACATTTCACAGGGGGTGAAATGTTAGTACGCCTCCTCGTGGTTCACCCTGGGCAACGCATTGACATGCGGCTAAAGTACTGACAAATTCGGCGATCAGACAATCACTGCCATCAGATTTCCTGATCAAGTTTATTAGATTTATCTTCTCACTTTGAGATGTCTAATAAAGCCATACGATAAATAAAAAATAAAGTTTCACAACTTTTACTTTGAGGTTAATGATGTCATTGAGAGCAATATCAATTAATCACCTTACTCAACACTTCTTATATTTATGTAACAAATATAACAATAAAGGAGACACCTTGAGATTCATAACCAACCACCACAAGTACCTAACTAGAGTGATTAGTATTTGCATTGCATTCATCAGAGAATGTCATTACATTTAGGTCTCTTACTGTGTTTATAAAACAGGTATTAATTAATTAATTAAACTATTGATAATTTTATATTTTAAGTCTAAGAAGTTTATCTACTAATTTGCAGTACATGGTTATAAATAGTGCAGCATTTAAACTAAAAATATAGAATGAATCACAAAAAGGTTCATGCAGAATTTCAGGTGTTTAAAATAATAATATAAAGCTTAAAATTCGCACTATATACAATTCAAGAACAAAAAGAATATTTCAGTTGGCGGCTTAGTTTCATACGATAAAATAATAGCCCCATAAAAAGAATCATAGATAAAAATATTAAAACAATACACTCAATTCGAATCACGTTTTTAATGCAACCATTAATAATTTCCTCCTATTCAAGACAAAGAAAATAGGGCACGCTCTGCCTTTTGAGATGAACTTCATCACATTTTGTAGGATGAATGCAGAGAGAAACTAAGTAACTTTAGCAATAAATGTGTGGTATATGGAACAGTTAATCTTGGGGTTTGAAAGAATAAAAAAAGAAGATTCCAGTAGGAGTAAGTTTAAAAACACTGGATTACCTTTGCCTTTCAAGATAAACCATTAGTTACAATTTTTTTTTTTTTTTTTAATAGACGAATTAATAAAATCTGATAAACAATTAAATACGTGTATCAATTCTAAAGTAAAAATCTTTTAAATACTTATTCGAAAATTGAAATTCTGTCACTTTTGGTATAAAATATTTTTCATAAATCAACAATATTTCAATTTAAATGCTCTTTCAGGAACTATAATATTTTTTACAAAGACCATTAAACGTAAATTTTAAAACAACATAATACCTATTAGTTATTATTTGTGATTGATGAATCATATTTCTTTTTTCATACATAAATGAATATGAACTAACCAAAACACTTTAGTAATGAAACATTATAACCGGACGAAAAAAATCCCGTAATGAAGTGCCATCTCATTCTGCTAATCTGAATACTGTGATAAACATCAACATTCATATTATGATTAATTTGTCGCATAACTCATCCTTCAGCATGACCAACCCCATTGGGAAGAAAGCATCATGGTGGCACAGGCGAACCAGGTTGGAAAAGAGTCTGACCTATATTCTATTTCTAGTCCTCTCAGTCTCCCTCATCTTCATCCTACGTCTCAGCACAATCCTCTATCAGGAGCATCAAGCAGAGCTTCTTCCAGAATATTCTCAGCTCAACCTCAACAGCAAGGAGATCATCGGAGGCAACAGAATCAACCAAATCACCTTGGATTCCAAACCGAAGATCTGCTTCACCGAAGGATGTGTCCACACAGCTTCAAACTTGTTGAAGAACATGGACCTGACAGTCGACCCCTGCGACGACTTCTACAGATTCTCATGCGGTAAGTTCTTGAAAGAAACTCAAATCCCAGACGACAAAACTGCCCAGACCACATTCAGTGTTATCAGTGACGCATTGGAAGAACAGTTGAGGTCTATCATTGAAGAACCTATCAAGGAAACTGAACCGAAACCTTTCAAACTCGTAAAGAACTTGTACAAAGCTTGCATGAATGTTAAAAACATTGAAATGTTGGGCCTTGAACCTATGAAGAAAATGTTGCAAGACCTAGGCGGGTGGCCTGTCCTTGAAGGAAACAATTGGAATGAAGAAACGTTTTCTTGGAAAGACAGTGTTTACAAGTTTCACGAGAACGGATATAGTGTGGACTACTTCATTGACTTTAGCATTGTTATCAACGTAAAAAATAATTCGGAGAGAATCATAGACCTTGATCAGGCCACACTGGGTCTTAGTCGTGAATATTTGGTTAAAGGTTTGAATGAAAAATTAGTCAATGCCTACTACATGTATATGATTGACATTGCTGTGTTACTAGGAGCAAACAAAGACGTGGCAACTGAAGAGCTCAAGGACTCGTTAGATTTTGAAATAAAACTTGCAAACATATCCTTGCCATTGGAACAAAGAAGGAATGCATCAAAATTATACAACGCGATGACGCTGGATGACTTGCAGACCAAGTTCCCAAGCATACCCTGGGGAGAATACTTGAACACTCTCTTGTACCCAAGAGATAAACTAAGAGAAACAGACGTTGTAGTTGTTGACGTACCAAGTTACATCTCCAATCTAGAAGAGTTGCTTCAAAATACACCGAAGAAAGTCCAGGCAAACTATGCTCTGTGGAGAGCCACAGCGGCATCTGTGAGTTACCTGACGGAAGCAATCCGGAGCAGACAGCTGCAGTACAGCACAGCATTGTCTGGCCGAACCCAGATGGAGCCACGCTGGAAGGAGTGTGTGGACACGGTGTCATCAAGTATCTCGCTTGCAATGGGTGCTCTATATGTGAGAAAATTCTTCAAGGAAGATGCCAAATCGAATGCCATTGAAATGGTGGAACTCATCCGAGAGGAGATGAACAAAATCCTCAACACTGTCGACTGGATGGATATGAAGACCCGAAAGAAAGCGCTCGAGAAAGCAAGAGCAATGACCGCACACATCGCTTACCCTGACGAACTTCTCGATGACAAAAAGATATCCGACTTTTATGATAAATTAGAGATTGACCCCAATAGTTATTATAAATCGATTCTAAATTTAACCAAGTTTGGAACGGACTACAGTTTCAGTTTATTGAGAAAACCTGTTAACAAAACCGAATGGATCAGTCATGGCCATCCTGCCATCGTGAACGCTTTCTACTCCAGTATCGAGAACAGCATCACATTCCCAGCCGGAATCCTACAGGGAACATTCTTCTCCAACGACAGACCAAAGTACATGAACTTTGGAGCTATCGGATTTGTGATTGGGCATGAGAATCACGCACGGATTTGATGACCAGGGTCGTCAGTTCGATAAAAACGGGAACCTCGTAGATTGGTGGCAGGAGAACACGAAAAAGAGTTACATCGAGAAAGCCAAGTGCATCATTGAGCAGTACGGGAACTACTCTGTGCCGGAGGTGAATCTGACGCTCAACGGCATCAACAATCAAGGAGAGAACATCGCGGACAATGGAGGCATCAAGGAGGCGTACAACGCGTACCAGAACTGGGCGATGACTCATCCGCCCGAGCCCAGACTGCCCGGCCTGCAGGACTTCACGCCTCAGCAAATGTTCTGGATCTCCGCCGCGTCCGTCTGGTGCTCCAAGCACCGCCCGGAGAGTCTCAAGCTGAGGATCACCACCGGCTTCCACTCGCCCGGCGAGTTCAGAGTCTTGGGACCCCTGGCCAATCTGGACAGCTTCTCACGTGACTATCAGTGTCCTGCCGGATCCAAGATGAATCCTCCGCACAAGTGCAAGGTGTGGTGAGATTGGTTACTTAACAAGCGTTGATTTTAATTGATCTCATCCTGGAAAGATTTGGTCCAGAACATCTCTCAGGCTGTTCAATTTAGAGATAGCAAGTCAAAAATTGACTCAGGCTTATGTGCCTTTCAGGATTGGCACTCGATGTTCTAAAATCATAACGTTTGACGCAAGACAAAAATACTAAATATAGTATTCTGGTAAAAAAAGATTACTTTATAATTATGTACTTTCTAAAAACATGAATAGTTGAATTTTTACATCTGAAAGGGTTCAAATATATTTTTTTAAATGTTTGTTGAGAAAAAATTGAAGTAGCTTCATGTAATTTGTTGAAGGTGTCGAGTAATGACTGATTGATTCACTTATGTACTTAATTAGAATAATAATTATATGAGTATTATGAATGAACTGGTTTATAAAGTGATATAAAGTAATAGAGACTAAAACGAAAATAAATCTTGAATTGAGTTGATGTAATAATTCTTGAAGTAGAGCAGATGCTGATTTAATTATGTACTCGACAGAATGTAACTTGATTTCGATTGTTTTTCAGGATAATGAGTTCAAACTTGATTTTGTAAATATTTTTTAGTTATAATAATTAGTCTTGCGATGTGATCCTTTGATTCAATATTTTATTGAAATATTTGCCCAGAATTTGTTCTAGATTGATTGAATTCACCAAAAAGTGTTGGGGAAGTTAACAAATTGCTATTTTATTTTTGATTTTGTGAATTTAAAGAACTGATTGACATTTAAATAAAACTTTCATCATATTTAGGTCAAATTATAAACTATGGTCGATTTTAGTGCCACATTTTGTACAGCCAAAAGAAAGTTCTTAAATTATCAGTAAGCTATACTCATAATATGATGGAATATAGAATCACTGATCTCCTTCTTATCTTCTTAGCAGAATTCATTAATTGGAACATTATTAATCATTTATAATTAAAATTCATTGTAAAACACTAAATAAAATTAATCAATTCAATGAAATTTGGGCCGAAACTTTTCCAAACCAAATGTTCCAAGGTAATTTTTTTTTATATCTCTTTAAACATCTATGTATATTATTTAATATCATGTTTGATTTTTCATCACAAGTTTAACCCACACATACTCATATTATCATGTACCAGTAATAATTGTAATATACCTACAATCTCATTATCAGTGAATTAGACGTAAATGATGAAAACATAACCGATTAGAAATGATGGATTAGTTCAATGCTACTTTGGTGATCGCAGCAGTAGGCGATTGATTTTTTTTTTTCAACAACGCCATGTCTTTGTGTCATGTTTATCTCAACCCAAACAATGAGACATTCATTTGACTGAAGGTGTCACCTGTGTGTCTACATGGCTGATTTGTTCATTGTTCTTGTACCCACATGAGCGCATTCCTCTCACTTTTTGGGGCCCCTTTGGGTATTTTTGATTTATTTTCATTGCTGAAAGTCGCTTCAATATTTCGGACATTTGAGACAGGGTATTACCCTCGATCCTACACATTGACCCCACCTCGTTTGGGTTGGGAAAAGCCAGCAAATCAAGAAAGGGCCTTTGTTCCAGTAAGCACTCTCCACTCTCATAATCTCCAAATCTTCCTTCCAACTGTTACACAACGCACTCTGATTGGTTTTCTTATAATAATAATCAAGATTTTTTTGACAAATGGTCTTGATAACAAATGGTCTCGACATAACATGTATATTTCACTGATTTTCACTTTTCATATTTGACTTTGTAATTGTTTGTTTGAACTTATTTACAATAAAAACATTTATTTTATTTTATTTTGACATATTTATAATTTTGAATGACCGTCAGAAAAAATAATTAAAAAATCGATTAGAATATGAACGAAATAATCAATCAGTGTTCGTTGTGTAATGGTTGAAATGGAGATTTGGGGATTATGAGTGTGCGCTGGTTTTTTTTCTCAATCAAAAATGTAGATATTTATTTTTTAAGGTGATCACCACTTGTATATTATATAAGATTCTGTCGTCTGGTCAGGGTTAATTATCATCATTTTATTGTTTCAGTACATACATAAATATTGTAAGTTACAAGTTATACTAAAACTATTCTAATTCTGAATACTAACTAAGATAGGGTTTTGTGATCGACAAATTTAATGATGTCTTATTTTTAAATCAGTTCTATCATTTGATTTTTATAATAATAAAAAAGTTACCAATTCATTAGACCTGCACACAATCGTGTATTAAAATATTTTAAGGTATATTTATCAGGGTTTTGTATTAAAATTTAAACGTATTCTTAAGTTTGTAAATACATCTGAATAAAGGTAAACCTCAATTAAAATTGGAAATAAATTTTCTCTTAATTACAGGGTGGTGCAAAAAGTAACTTTTTTTCAATAAAACTAATCGGAATATCACCTGTTTGGCCACTCTGTTAAAGTTAAATAAAATTTTCTAACAGCCGTATTTTTTAACAGAAAATTTTGTCTTGAAAATAACTGAAGCATGTCTCAAAAATGATTCCTCATAATATTACTGGCCTATACCATAGTTAGTTGAACTACATATACTATGGTATAATTCTATATCAAGTTAAAAAAAGCTAAATCGCTTTTTTTTTTCTTTTTTTTTAAACAAATTTTTATAGTTCTGGATATTTTTCTGTTGATAAATATGGAAGTAAGTCTTTGCACTGTACATACTTATCTACATAGTTACATTATTACTTCCGAGAAATTTCTAATATTAGGAATCGGAAGTATTGTGTTCGTTTTTTTTCTCAATATTTTAATTAATGAGTGTTTCATGTATCATCAAGTCAGTTCTGAAGACTAATTATGATTCAATCCAATCAATCTTTTCATCTAATTCAATCCATGTTTAGTTGTTATAATTTCACTTGTACCTACCTACCTACTTAGGAATAAAATTGTAAATTTTTAGAATAAATGCATTTCTTTTAAATAAATTCGCCCATTTTCATAAGAAAATTTGTTTTATTTCATCAATTATTTGAATTTATTTATTTATTTTTTAGCGACCTCAGTACAAACATTACCTACTTTGATAAAAAATTGCAGTTCTTGTATGAAAATTTATTAGGTACCAAAAATTGTTATGATAGAAATGCAAATTTCAAACTATCAGTTATCACATTATTTACCATCCATACTGCTGATACTGCCAAACTATGACTTTTAAGTTCCATTATTCCAGAAATAATTACAAGATGCATTAATATGTGGTCAAAATCTCAAATGGGAGGATAGTTTGTCATGTCCCGGCTTGGTTTTGAACCCGCGAACCCCGAGACTTCTAGAGGTGTTCCAGAAATGAGGTGTTTGGGTGATTACTTGATTACATGGAGACCTAATGAGAGCTATGTCTAACTAATGGGCCCGTATAAGGCTCAAACTTGATTAGTGATATAAAATAAAATACCACCTACAGAGTACAGATACAGTTTCCTATTTTCACAACCCAGGCTGGGTGAGGTTAATGTGGGTAGCTGGTACGATTCCCAGCGAATGGAGAGTAAACCCCTGTCCTCGTAGAATCACGCTGGCTTACGAGTTTTTACTTACAATGTCTTTATATTATTTTTTAGTAGTCACTTGGCCTAGCGGTAGCATGATCGGCTTGCACTCCAGGAGACCCGGGTTCAAATTTCGGCGGGGTTGGAATTTTGTCGCGGCTCTGTACTTTGGATGTCGGGGCCTACCCTAGCCTCGTGAGGACAATTGGGGTAGTTGTAGAGTGGGCAACGACCAGTGGCGGCATTACGAGATAGATATTGGAATATGACGGTTGGTTGGAGATAATTATGATGTAACAATTAGTTCTCGTAATGTCGATGCTACCCACTAGAAATCGTGACATGATGACACAAATATAACTAGCTCTTTAGTCTTTATACCTTACACGTTTATATTATTTTAATGTAGGTATTTTTATTCACAGTTTTTTAAAATTCCAATCGTTTTGATTGATAAAAAAAAACTCACCCGCTCATTTTGTAGCCAGGAGCTTCATGGGATTTGTTTATTTATTTTACGAAATAGAACTTCCCGAGTTAGAAAGTTGCTTCTCCAACCAGTCTACTCAAGCATCAGGGAAATGGTGTTAAAGTGCTTATTCCACCTGAAGGTGTGTTTCTGTCACTCACTGGCTTTCAAATGTCGTTTTCATATAAGTTTTTATCAGGGGTTCATTTCAATTTTTTTTTTTTTTTTTTTTTTTTGGCTTAACGTCGCTTTTCGTGTTTATCAATAACAAAAGTCTTTTGCCTCTTGAATTTTTTTATTATTATTTATTTATTTAAATCACAAACGGGCGGACCCTGTACTAACTAAATTACAATATTCACCGTAACTAATGGGCATTAAAAAAATATAATAATTAATAATAACTTAACTTAACTTACACTAACTATCAAATTGCACTAAAACTAACAAGTAAATGTAAGTTTGTATTGATACGAGGATGTTTTGACTTTCACTGCGGAGAAGAAGTTATCAGGGATTGATTTTTATACCCCAAAGCTATTTTTTTTTTTTTTTTTTTTTTTGGATTTCTATAACACTTTGACCGCCACGGGTTGCATATGCATATGTGCGAGATACCGTTGAATACTTTAAATGCGTGGGTCGCATATACGCGAGACATATACTTAAGATGATTGTCTCGTATCATTGCAACCCTCTAACTATGTATTATGATATTCTGAAAGCGAGGAGCCTGAGGAATATTTTGCTTTAAAAAAAATATATAGAAAAATATTTTTTTTATGACAAAATAAAGAATACTTATAGCGTGGGGGTAAACACAGGCAAAACAACCTGGGCGGTCAAAGTGTTAAAGTGGCAGAATTCTCACATGTGAGCTCTTTCACTCAGCCACAAGTAAATTGATAGGGTAACAGGGTTGGGTGGAAGAGATTGCCATAGGCAATAACCCCGCCCTTTAGTTAGGACATATGTTTTTATATATTTTTCTATTTTTTTCATGTTTATTATATATTGTTTCCATTTTTTTCATTGTTAAAATAATATTATTTGTTTTGTACATCATGTCCATTGTCCATTTATATCTAAAAATATGTAAAATAATAATAATATTAAATATTAAAAATAATATTGCCTTATTTATACTGCCCAATTAAGTTCCATTATTCCAGCAGGAAAACGAAGATCGCTAAGAAGTATTATTATGTGGTCAAAATCCCAGTTGAGAGGATCACTTGTCATGTCCAGACAGACGCTCCTGCAGTCATGGAGAAAGAAGTAATGGAGATTTCGTGATGCCTCAAACCTGTCCCGTAAAATCGACCATCTTGGTTAGTTTTGCCACAGAGGAAATCACAACAATAACAAATTAGTTTTTCTCGTCTTACTTGTTTTAATACCCATGTGATATAATATGACGACTACTCCTCCATGACTCCAGTCTGGATGATATCTCATGTCTGTTCCGAGATAACTCCCGACCGGATTCTTCAAAATCTTAGAAAATTAGTATAGGTACATGCATGGTCTTTGGGGTCCTAGAATTTTACCTACTGTTTTTGGGCCGATTTGGGGTCCTTTTAATGAAAATTACAATGATTTCTCTATTTTTATTCAACAAAACAATGCTTTTGAAATTTTGTAGAGTCTTTAAAATTGATATTTCATTTCAGCAGTGAAAGTTTGTGATCGTGGGAGTTAGGGGGCCGCACAGTGTTTAAAAAATCGTAAAAGGGCCCCAAAAGTGGGCCTGTTGATATTTTTTAAATAAAACCTATCAAGTGGGGTATTCAATGAAAGGTCTCGGTCTTCATGCATTTTTAATTCAATAATAGAATCTGTGTGAGGTTTACAGTTCACAAAACTACTAATATGTATTGTTTTTGTTGTTTGTTTTTGCAAGTATCGCTGGATGACATCTCATGTCTCCCTATTCAAATCTCATTACACTCGCCTGAATTGCAAATACTTCAGCCTTCCAGAGTTTGCAAATTCTTCAGCGTTCAATAAAATTTGCCACCAATTATCTCAAGAGTCAGGTTGTTTGCATCATTAATGCTGGTGCAAGGTTATTCGGGTCACAATCACAGCAATTAGTTGGAATATAATAGGGGCACCTTCAGGTCCTTCAATATCTGCATAAATTCTTTCAAGGATATTACGTACACAATAAACAGGATATTGAAGTGATGATAACTTATTATGAAATCCTGAAGTAATATTATAAGCTTACAAGGGTTGGGTGGAAGAGATTGCCATATATTATGTATATATTTATTTATTTTTTCTTAATTTTTTTCCCTTTTTACTTCTCCTTATTTTGTATATTAATTTGTAATTATCTGTGGTTGTATATATGTCCATATTATTATTGTGTTAAATAATAATATAAGCGGTTCCAGGACCAAAGATACCTTTTCTAAGATGCGTGTTTCACAGCCTTTCTTATTTCGTAGCCATGTTTAGAGTGTAAAAAACAATTACAATGGGCTTCGTTTGAATGGGTAGGTCGATAAACTAATGAACGGTGGTTCTATTCCTTAGTAGGGCAAACATTTAGTGAGGCAAGTGATTGTGATATTAATGTTGTGATTATTACAAATATAATAACTTTAGCTAGTAGTCACCGTGGCAGACTGGAGTCGCGCACTGGCTTGCACGCAGGGTGACCTGGGTTCAATTCCATCGTATATAATTTGTAATTATCTGTGGTTGTATATATGTCCATATTATTATTGTGTTAAATAATAATATAAGCGGTTCCAGGACCAAAGATACCTTTTCTAAGATGCGTGTTTCACAGCCTTTCTTATTTCGTAGCCATGTTTAGAGTGTAAAAAACAATTACAATGGGCTTCGTTTGAATGGGTAGGTCGATAAACTAATGAACGGTGGTTCTATTCCTTAGTAGGGCAAACATTTAGTGAGGCAAGTGATTGTGATATTAATGTTGTGATTATTACAAATATAATAACTTTAGCTAGTAGTCACCGTGGCAGACTGGAGTCGCGCACTGGCTTGCACGCAGGGTGACCTGGGTTCAATTCCATCGTATATATTAAAAAAAAAAAAAAATATTTTGTACACATATTTTATTATATATTTTATTAAACATAAAAAACATTACTCAGTACATCATCATTTGGGTGACAACCCAAAACACTTGCAGCATTGCCTCGTTGAACTGCAAGGCTTATCTGTTGCAGCAAATAATTTCCCGATCTTGGGTCTCCAGTCTTTTTTACAATGGATCTTTTTAGTTCTTCTAGCCATTGTTTAGCTTCTTTACAAATCGGCCCCATTGTTTCAATCGCAAAAGCTTTCAAAATGTAATTCTGTCGTTCTAGATGGAGATATTTTCTATGTTTATTTACACATGCTCTCTCTGCGGCTGCTCCAGCATTACATTTGGTAAGCGGAAGGTTTGAGGGTGCTAGGGTATCGCTGCATGTAGCATCCCAAAAAATATTTAGTTTTTTACTTTGAGATTTGGATGTTCGGGGTCCGGTTATAACTCGTATAGAGAAATGAGTAGGTCATGGTGTGGATAACAAACAGTGGCGGCATTACTAGCATGCAATATTTCAACCGTAGTAACTTCCATACTGTAGTAACTTCCATAGAAATGGTTGTGGGCAGAATTCCCTCCTATCTCTCTCTCTCTCTCTCTCTCGCTTTCTCTCTCTCTCTCTCACTCTCTCTCTCACTCTCTCTCTCTCTCTCTCACTCCCATGTTCACACCTACTCACCCCCACACACCCCACTCACATCAACACCTCCGCACATGCCAAGCTCCTCCTCCTTTTATTCTGCGCCTTCACTTGTCTCCTCCCATTTTATAGGGTGTATCATAGCGTATTTATTTCATTTTATTTATTTATTTATACCTAACACCCAGAATTTTTGTTAGTGACAAGAGAAGGTAATGACCAGTGTGGAAATTATTCAAGTGAAGTTGATCTACAATTAAAGTAACTGCGTGATGTTTCGCGGAAAGTAAAATAGGATGTTGTTGACCAAATGATAAGTTTGAGTTACTAATTCTGCCACCAACTCGAAGAATACCATTATTATCAAGAAAAGGACATAACTTCTTTAGTGAAGGACTACAAATTAAATTATTTTTAATTTTCTCAATATCTTCAGAGAAAAAATAAGACTGTAAGACCTCTACAACAAATATTTCTACTGAATCAAGATCATTCGCTGTAATAGTCGGACCAACAGGTAATTTTTTGAGAAATCTCAATACATAAACCATCACATTAAGAAGTTTAGACCAAAAAGAACAACGAGTAAACATTTTAAGCAATGTATTATTATCTTGAGACTCAAAGTTTATCAAAGTAACAGAGGATTTTACCTCAGGAATTTCTTTAATAGTGAAGTGAGAGTGGGAACGAATAGGCCAGGATTTTTCTGGTGCTTGTAACCAAGAGGGCCCAGATAGAAACAAACTAGAAGATAGTTGTCCAGGAACTAGGAAGTAGTCCACGCGACAATGCATCTGCGGGATTTTCAGTCCCCATAATGTGGAAGAGATTTGAAACATCGAGATTCTTTTGTTCACTCTATTTGCAACGAAAACATTGAAAAGGTGAGGAGATGAATGAGACCAACACAATACTACACTAGAGTCTGTGAAATAATATAATTTATTAATTTCGTATTTTTCTTTATAGAAATCGACTACGACTTTCATTAATTCGGACAGTAGGAAAACAGCACAAAGTTCTAGTCAAGGAATACTTTACATTCTTACGGGAGCAACTTTTGATTTTGAACAAATAAGTCGCACGTGAATTTCGCCATTAGGTAAAGATACTCGACTAAGTACTTGGGCATCGTAAGCCTTTTGGCTCGAATCTGAGAAACCAATTAGCTGAAATGTACAGCCTACTCCTAAACTGAAAATATAAATTCTGAAGAGAAGGTAATTGGATCATTCAAGTATTCCAAAAATCTACTATATGGGTAGGGGGAGTACTATCCCAATCAACACGAGAAAGCCATAACTCTTTTATTAGGAGTTTTATGAAAGCTACAACATTAGTGATTAGACCCAAGGGATCATAAATTGATAGAATGTAGGATAGCATACCTCTTTTAGTACTTGCACCTACGTAGGGATTTATTTTGAAGAATAATTCATCGGACGTTGCATTCCAATGCATACCAAGCACTTTAAGAGTGAGATTATCTTTGTCCCAGGAAATGATTTCCGCTACTTGATTAGAAGGAGGAATCACTGCGAGGACGTCAGACGAATTTGAAGTCCACTTGGTGAAAATGAAACCGGCTGATTGAAACATATCAGAAACTTCCCTGTAGAAAGAGATAGTTTCATCTTTAGTTAAAAAAGAAGCAACGCAATCATCGATGAATAAGTTATTTAAAATATTCTCTTTCTTTTTCTCTCTTATCTTTCTCATATCTGTCTCTCTCTCTTTCACATAATCTTTCTCATATACACAAATTTCTCTCACATACTCGTACTGCTCTTTCTCTCATCTCCTATATGTCCATCCCACTCACGCTCTCTTTTTCCTTTTATATATTTATCCGTCATCTCTCTTTATTTTTCTCTCTTCTCTTTCTCATATCTGTCTCTCTTTCTCTTTCACGTATCCTTCTCATATACACAAATCTCTCTCACATACTCCTACTTCTCTTTCTCCTTTTATTTATTTTTCTGTCATTTTTCTCTCTTTCTTTTTGTCTCTTATCTTTCTCATATCTGTCTCTATCTCTCTCTTACACATATCTTTCTCATATACTCAAATTTTCCTCACATACTTCTCTTTCTCTCATCTCCTATACAGGGTGTCCCGTATACAGATGCAAATATTTTGAGGGTAGGTTCAGCCCACCGTGGACTATCATATGAGCGAAACTTGCAGTGGGGCATTTTGCTTCGTTAAAGAGTTATGGCCAAATCCCTGTTTTTCCCACAGGTCTAGAGGTCACTTGGATCGATGCACGTTTTTAAAGAAATGATAGCCAGTAAGTAATTTTTGACTTCATGTATGGATAGTCATGCATATTTCCCTTGGAATGCAGTTGGTTGCATAAAAAAATATTGAAAGACCAGAGAGATATTTAATCATAAGTTCAATACTTTTCTAAAATTTGATTTTTCCCTCTTTTCCCTTTCGTGAATTTAAAGTACTTCTACAATTGCAATTCTGCGTATCACTAGTTGAAAAAATACCCTATTATGTTTAGTTTTATAAAAAAGAAAGCTCATTTATATTACTTTAAAGATCATGGAACCCAGTACACACAAAGCTCAAAAAACACTTCTGAATCATGATGGAAAATTCAAAGTTGGCTGAATTTTAACAGAATTGGCGCGTAATTTGAGGTATAAATACACTGCTCTGGGATGTTTAACAGAGGGAAATTGATCATTCACAGTGGTCGGTCGGTGTCAACTTTTATGTGAATGGGGTTACGGAATCACAGGGTTATCATGAGGAAAAATGAGAGAGGCTGCAACGAAAGCAGCAACCAGTGGTGTAATTATGGAAAAAGAATACACGTGGAGAAAGACTCTGCGCTACCAACAAAAATTATGATTTTATTTTTACAAGTAAAATTAAAAATATCATTTTTGTGTTTATCACAATCATGATATCAAAAACATAACAAATAGTGCCGAAAATTAACCTTGGGTAAAACTCGAACATCCAACCTTAAGGTTACTATTATTATTAATACTTTATTTTTATTTTATAAACAATTGGACCAAGGATTATTTACATTTTTTTTTTTAACAATGAACATGGTAACAATTTGTGAAATAAATATAAACAAAGACTGATCAAGGGTGGTGATACAGTGATACATGTTTGTAGTTTATTGATAAACTACAAACATGATACATTCTGCAACACAGGACATGAAATGAAAGGAACCCAAAAGAATATGTAGCGAATCAAGGGCGAGGTTTAAAGCTTGTGGCTTTCTCTTCCACCGAACAAATTGATCGCCTTGTTATTTTAACTATTAGATTTGGTTGATATAGTTGGTTAATAGAACTAATAGTACTCAGAAAATTTTCATTTATAACTTGCAGTTGGCACAAAAATAGTCACACAGACCGCTTCAGGCATCGAGTGTTCTTCAAAATGTAATAGCGCCCAGATTCAAAATTTGAAAGATGTGTTTCTCTCCTTCTGGTGCCGTTTGATAAGGCATATTTCATTCGTTCCTTCACGCGTCTGAAAGCACTTTGTATTTATTGAAATAAAATAGCAAAGGGTATTTTTTGACCTAGTGATACGCAGAATTGCAATTGTAGAAGTACTCTAAATTCACGAAAGGAAAAACAGGGAAAAATCGAATTTTAGAAAAATATTGAACTTATGATTAAATATCTCTCTGGTCTTTCAATATTTTTTTATGCAACCAACTGCATTTCAAGGGAAATATGCATGACTATCCATACATGAAGTCAAAAATTACTTACTGGCTACC
Source organism: Bactericera cockerelli (assembly GCA_024516035.1). Taxonomy (NCBI): domain Eukaryota; kingdom Metazoa; phylum Arthropoda; class Insecta; order Hemiptera; family Triozidae; genus Bactericera; species Bactericera cockerelli. The sequence goes on along the minus strand of CM044961.1, from coordinate 35,446,429 downwards.
ATTTCTTTAAAAACGTGCATCGATCCAAGTGACCTCTAGACCTGTGGGAAAAACAGGTATTTGGCCATAACTCTTTAACGAAGCAAAATGCCCCACTGCAAGTTTCGCTCATATGATAGTCCACGGTGGGCTGAACCTACCCTCAAAATATTTGCATCTGTATACGGGACACCCTGTATATATATCTATCTCTCTTTTTCCCTATATCCGCCATTTCTCTCTCTTTTCTCTCTTATCTTTCTCATATCTCTCTCTTTTTCGCATAATATCTTTTTCATGTATAAACTTATCCAACTCTGTCACATACCTACTTCTCTTTCTTCCATCTCCTATACATCTTCTTTCTTCTTCTTCTTTTACTCTGTCTTATCCCGCTCAAGCAGGGTCAACGTTGATCAACCTCATGGTTAAGGTTGATTGGTTTTGGCATATTTTTTACGGCTTGAGGCCCTTCCTAACGCCAACGATTCTATTTGATTTAACGTCCTGGATTTGGACGGGGGTTTTATCCTCCATTCGCTGGGAATCGTACCAGCTACCCACAGTGACCTCACCCAGCCTGGGTAGGGCCGAAAATGCCAGTCTCACATATACGGTGGGAATAGAATTACAAAATATACATATTATATCCAAATTTTTCTCTGATTTTCAATTTTCTCTCTTTCTCATGTATAAACTTATCCATCTCTCTCACATATATACCTCTACTTCTCATACGTATCTTTATCCCATCTCCTACACATATTACATTTATCCAAATATCTCTCTGATTTTCAAATCTTTCTCTCTCTCTCTCTCTTTCTCATGTATAAACTTATCCATCTCTCTCACATATATCCCTACTTCTCATACGTATCTTTCTCCCATCTTCTACACATATTACATATATCCAAATATCTCTCTGATTTTCATCTCTCTCTCTTTTTTCTCATGTATAAACTTATCCATCTCTCTCATCACATACGTCTCTCTTGCTCTCCCTATATATCTATCCGCCTTTCTCTCTCCCGGCTTTCCATTGCTCCGTTCGCGTTCTCAAAACCAAGTCGCCTGCCAGTCTCGTCTCTCATTTGCTCGCCTCCGCGATGTCTGTGCACTCCTCCGCCGGTTGCTATCTCCTGCTCGTCGCTATGGTCTCGCTGATCATCTCCACGGTCGACGTTGCTTCGGCGAAACGTAAGTTCGAATCCCCTTTTTTGCATTATTTTTCCCAAGTAAATCAGTCCAAATACCTATACGGTTGAACTTGGATATAATGGACTCTCGGATATGATAGAAACCTTTAAAAAAAAAGTAGAAGAAAAAAGCTTGGAGATTAATATAAGAGAAAAAACAATCGTAATTAGCACCTCAAATTATTGAATTTGATATGTCACAACCCCCATCTAAGATGAATAATAAAAAAGTTAGTCAAAGCGGCCCCGCCAAAATAACGGTAAATTGGGCCCGGGTACCAAAGAGTTCAAGATATCGAAAAAATGATCAGAGTAAACATCTATTATTTTTTTATTGTAAGAAAAAATTGGTTTTATAAATTTTTCGTACTTTTTATTGTTTAGCCAGAACCGCCAAACCCTGCTAAATGGCTGCAGAAAGATTGCCACTGGCGTTACCAATTTCGTCGAACAGTTTCGTGTCTCATCCTTTCCATAAATGAGGTCTACATACCAGGTTTCAAGTTTCTAGCTGCTACCGTTCTTGAGATATCTTGAAATCTGACTATCGAAAATTTTGGGTGATTCTATTACTTTCCTTTCTATAGGATAAGGAAAGTAAAAAGTTATCATATTTGTGTTAATCCTTTCGTGATACATAATTATTTTCAACTACTCAAACTTGCTTTACTAAATCAACACTGAAACTTGGACTTGAACCACCGACCTCCTGGTTACAAGTCTGCCGCTTTCTGAGGTACTAAGGTCGTGATATAATAGAAACCTCTTTTTAATAGAGGAAATCTCAGGTCCCTGCATCACCTAATAATGTGTAATAGAGAACTGACTATATTAAAACCTCTTTAAAATAGAATTCTGGCTCTGTCACTTGGGTTCTATAATTATATCCAGGTTTGACAGTACAGTTAAACGTGGATTTAAGAGAACTGGATATAAGATTTAAAACCGTGATAAATCTGTATTTAAATCTGGGGGCCAAAAACTTACAACATTGTCTGGGGATTTTTTTTTTTAATCATTTATTTTTAATAAATAGATATTAATAGTAACTTGATCGATAAGGTGGCGGACTTGTAACCTGGAGGTCGGTGGTTCATGTCCCGGTTTCATCGTAGATTTAGTAAAGCGAGGTTGATTAACACAGAATATGAGAACTATAGTAGCTATATGTACAACTCTACATACCTAATTCATGTGTATATTTGTCCCGGTAGCTCAGTGGTAAAGGCGGCACTCTGTGAATCCAAAGATTCCAGAGGTCGTGGCTTCAAAACCCGGCCGGGACATGGCATGTTATCCTCCCATTTGGGATTTTTACCACATAATAATATGTCTTGGGCTTACTGATGGAATAATTGGACTTTAATAGTCCTAATCGGGCAGTATAAATAAGATGATCTTATTATTATTATTATAGTAACGATATTCAATCCTGATGAACATAATATTTTCAAATGTTATGTTGACTCCGGAGGATCCTGATATTCATCAGAAAGGGTTTTTCCGCTCCAATTTATTCAACACACTACCTCAGCCAGCCTGGGTTGGGCAAGAAAGTAATTATTTTATATTTATACCACCTATACATCTACACCACACGTTAAAAACTCTTTTCTTTTTATTTATTTAATTTAAAGATGAGTGTTTCACAGCCTTTTTTATTTCGTAGCTATGAAACAGGAGCTAATACTGTAGACGCTTGTGGTCTGTGTTGTAGCTCGCCCTTCTCGTAGTGATGGGCGAGAAGTGACACAATACTTCCCATTTAGGTGCAAATTTTTGTCGGCGCGGGGCTTCGAACCCGGGCCCTTCCGCGTGGCAAGCGAGTGCTTAACCACTGAGTTATTCGTGCGCTCAAATGTTTTTTCATTTCCTGTTTGTGTTTCAGCTATTTCCTGAAACACAATCGATTGCAACCTATATGTTGATTAATCCCTTCCAATAATTATGGTGGAAAAATATTTTGCTTTCAATAATTATGGCGGGAAAAGATAAAAAAAGAACAATGAGAAATCTGCCTCACACCCACCATTTTTTTTTTCTCGTTTGTATTATTTTCCGATAATGAGATGGTTTCTACCTACGTACACATTAAGGATAAGTGATAATTATAAGGAATTCTTGTCGGAGCGGCCAAGTTCCAACAAGCACGATACTGTATATTTACATGAATCTTAGCGCACGTCAGTCGGCAGTACGCTAGACCAAGTTCCTGCTAGCACGACAGTGTATATTTACATGAATCTTAGCGCACGTCAGTCGGCAGTACGCTAGACCAAGTTCCTGCTAGCACGACAGTGTATATTTACACGAATCTTAGCGCGCGGCAGTGTCGTCAGTGCGCTAGGCCAAGTTCCAGCAAGCGCGGCACTGTATATACACGAACCTTAGCGCACGGCAATGCGCTAGACCAAGTTCCAGCAAGCACGACAGTGTATATTTACACGAATCTTTCTTTTAGTGATGTAATCTTGTAGTAAAAAAATCTAAAACACTGGGTGAGATTCCAACCAACGAATTCCTTTGCTACCTAGTTTACCAGACTAGCGCGTTAACCACTTGAGTAACAGTCCAATTTTATATTTATTTAATACAATAGCGGGCTGTCGCCTGCTTTGCGGACCGAGGCATGGCCGTGCGACGAAATAGCGGTGAAAGCAAAAAATCCTTTTTTGCCAATGGCAGGTGTTGTAGTGGTAATTCCGAAAAATCCCGTCTTATTGCACATCTAGACTATAAGACAAAGCTACCTACCAAATTTCAGTTTCCTAGGACTTACCAGTTCGGAGAAACAGTGATGAATCAGTGAGTCAGTCAGTCAGTGAAACTATCTTTTATAAGTATAGATGACAAGTAAATGGTTCAAATATATTATATAACAATGACAGTTTACATAATTCATAATATTTTTAACTGAGCTTATGCTAGTTTCTTTTGGCTGTCGTCATCCCACACTAAGGGCCACACCAATGAAGTACCTATGGTCTATATGGTCCTTGTGTCTTGGAGTGACGAACATTAAGAATTTAAGAAATCATATATCCCCTGTACTCAGAAAAAAGAATTGAATTGAATTGAATAATATGGTTTTTTTTTTATTTGTACAATAATGATATTTCTTAATATTATCTCCTAAGCTTATGCAAACTTCTGAGAGCACGTTAGACCACTGCACCTGCGTTTCCCTTTGAGATAACAAGCAGAGATCAGGTTCAGGTATAAAAGGTATGTAAATGTTGTCCTGGGTTGTGAAAACAACAGCCCTTGTGCAGTATAAAGGAATGGCCGGAGGCTCTCTCCTATATTCCGGTTTTGGAATGATATGATGCCTAAATTATCTGCCTATACTCGTCTGTAGGTAAGAGGTACATATTTATGTTCAAGTCGGTTAATAGACAAACTAGTCCGCATTAGGAAGTGTCTACTTATGCCCGGTAGCTCTATAAATCAGATATTAGAGAGGTCGCGTGTTCGAAACCAGCCGGGACATAACATGTTATACTTTGAGATTTTTAAGACATAATAATTCTAAATTGTATTTAATAAAATTCAAGAAGGAAAGTTCACAATAGTTTGACAGATACAATGATATTATAATATATAAAAAAAAAAAATTGAAAATTAAGACATGAAATTGAATTACCTAAAAAAGACATTAGGTAATGCAGGGAAAAAAAAACATGTCAAATATTAAAATAATATGATGTGTCAATTGGAAAAAAAATTAGTTTAAAATATGAGGTGTCAATTTAATGAATAAATAAAATCGATGTTCTTTCTGGTAATCTCCACATATTATTCATGTTGAGTAATATCAGTGAACTGAAGATATACAAGTATTAGCTATATCAAGCAAAACGATAATTTTGCAACGCCAAGAAAAACAAAACGAGCTATACTTAAGCTAAACCTAGTTCGTGTGTATTTTCTTTTGTCTATTTTGTTATATTATGTACAATTGTACATAGTAGGTAGATATCCACATTAAACTTTATATATTATGTGTGTGCAACACAAATGTACATCAGAAGAATATATTAGGAGCTGAGGAATATTTTCCTCAATGTTTTGCTACAATAGCTGGGTGTGTGCCTCCAGACAATTTTCTTCTTCCTTTACATGAGCAACCTCAATTTCCTCGCCATTTTCTCATCCAAATAAAGAAATCCTTTTTGGATGAGAAACCTCAGCCCGGTGAGTTGTGGAGCCTTCATCTCCTGTGGGATGTGGAGGAGAAGATATATTGTAGGACTGAAAATTGTTTTATTATTACACTTGTACAGGCTGTCCCGGTAGATGTGAGAAGTATGGAGAATGTGAGAAGATGTGAGAAGTCCCGGTAGATGTGAGAAGTATGGAGAAGACTGACACGCAACTTCGACCCTCTGCCTAAGTGGGAAAAGACAAATTAGAAGGAGACACCTCAATATTTTCTCAAACCTGCAGAAGTATGGTAGAATTATCCAGACCTTGGACTGTGAGATCTCCAAATATTTGTTTTAATTCTCAAAGTAGAATTAAAACTGTAGTTGAAATCAATATAAAAAATGATCAGGGAGGATCTTCACTTCCAGGAGTTTCAAACTTGGCCTCAGCTGAAATCAAAGGCTGTTGGAGTTTGTCTTTTTTAAGAAGTTTGACCATGGGCATTGGGCAATGGGCAGTAGACACAACCGTTACGCCACGGAGGCTAACTTGATACACATTATCTATTGGATGATTCCACAGGTGGCATAGTATGGAGGTTGGAGGTTGTTAGTCAATTTGGTGGTTTCCGGCGAATTATCGATAAGGAATTTGGGAAGAGAGAGAGAGAGATTGAGGAAGATAATTACCGATAAGACATTGGGAGAGAGAGATAATGCTAGGTAATTGTGAACAGGAGAAGAGGTATAGAGGGGAGAGGGATAGAAACTGAGGTAGTCATAGGTATTGGTATGAAAGAAGGAGAGAAAGAAAGAGAGACAAAAATAAAGAGAGAGAGAAGGGAGAGTGAGACAGAGAGAGAAAACAAGAGAGGAGGAGAAGTAGATAATAATAATAAAAATAATATTGCCTTATTTATACTGCCCGATTAGGACTATTCAAGTCCTAATCGGGCTTGTAAGGCTTCATTATTCCAGCAGTAAGCCCAAGAGACATTACTATGTGGTAAAAATCCCGAATGGGAGGAAAACTTGTCATGTCCCGGCTGGTTTTTGAACCCACGAACTCTGGAATCTTTGGATTCACAGAGTGCCGCCTTTACCACTGAGCTACCGGGAGATAGCGACAGAGAAGGAAACACCAGAGGACAGAGAGAGAAGTAGAGGGAAAGATGTCTCAGGACTTTTCTTAGTAGATGACCCTCATTTAATCGGACCAGCCCCTCCCCCCTCCCGCCCCCCACACAAAATCTCTGGGCCTAGCAAGAAGGAATGTTGATAATTTCCGGCCCATCCTTCAGATTTACCTCCTTGGAGCGTCAGCACAGAATGTATGTTCTACGAGTATGTTCAGTCAGCATACATAAAGATATGTTCTATGTTCAGTCAGCATACATAAATATTTACCATATGTACATTGTACATAATATTATAATACGTGATTGACACACCCTTTTCCCAAAGTTAGAATTGATGTATAGTTACCTACCGACCTGAGTAGCCTCATCGATAGTGCGGCGGACTTGTAACCTGGAGGTCGGTGGTTCAAGTCCCGGTTTCAGCTTGGATTTCTTTTTGGTATTGCTAGGCAAGGCCATTCCATACAGCCACAGCGTGGATTTAGTAAAGCGAGTTAGAGTAGTTGTGATGTCACGTAAGTGATTAACACAAATATGATAACTAATCTAATGTAGTTAGTTACCTTGGCTTCTTCCTTTCTTTCATGTGTAATGTTATGATGTTGGAAGGATTGATATGGGATGTCCAGAACCATTGTTCTGGACTCCTCCCGTGTCCAGTGAGTGGTGTATGTGTAGTGTGTTCAAATAGTGTACTTGAATATTTCTTAAAATTTAGTAGGTATAAATCCAGTTTTTTTTTTTTTTTTTTTTTTTTTCAAAATAAAATTCTGGTAGCATGTCAAAATCAGGACGTTCAAAACCAAATAGAATCAATGGACATGAAAGGAGCCTTAACATTGGATCTAGGTGTCCATATAATCCTCTCACCACCACAATACATATAGGTATCTAACACTATCAATAACTTGTTACCATTTGTATTTTAATAATTTAATGTTTGATAATTTTTAAAGTTCAATTTTTGTGCTTCATTATTTTGTATATTGGGTCCCCAAGGGAACTGCATATTAAATTAAAAAAAAAAAAAAATCTATACCTCTATCTCACGGACACAGAATTATTACTATTATCTGTGCCTATATCTCACAGACACGGAATTATTATTATACTCACTTTGCAGCATTTTGCAGGATTGCCATCATGGTATCTTATTTACCTACCTTCAGCTACTTTTGAAGTAGGTATCTTATCTCTACTCACGTTCCTTGAGTATTTTTCTATGTCAGATTATGTCTTGATTGACATGTATAAAATAATAAGCTTTCTATTATTGGCAGATTTATGAACACACTCCGTGGGGCTTATCTGACTCAATTGTGTGTGTGTGGGGGTGTGTGTGTGTGTTTTGTGTGTGTGTGTGTGTGGGGGGGGGGGGGAGGGGGGTGTGTGTGTTTTTAAAACTTTGTGTTCGAGAATAGATGAATAGGTAGGAGTTTCATGACTTTAATGGTAATAATAATAAAAAATAAAATTAATAATAACACTCTTTAGTGGAAGGTAACCACCAGGCGAGGTCAAGGCTCAAAGCATTTTCTACATCCTAACCCTCAGAGTCTTATTATTATGTGGTCACAAACTCAAATTAATGAGGGAAAATTAATGCACTGTGTGGGATTCGAACCAACGGATCCCTACGCTACCTGGATTATCAGACTAGCGCGTTTACCACTTGACTGGATTTTTTTTTTTTTTTTTTCAGCAGTAAGTCCAAGTAAGTCCAAGACATATTATGTGGTAAAAATGCCAAATGGGAGGATAACTTGTCATGTCCCGGCTGGATTTCGAACCCGCGACCTCTGGAATCTCTGGATTCACAGAGTGCCGCCTTTACCACTGAGCTACCGGGACAGATTTTAATGTTTTCAAAGAGATAAAGTCACTTTTACCTGAATACTCAATATGAATGTAGATATCAATAAAATATCATAATGAGAGATGTTATGTAAAAATAAACGGAAAAAATATTTGAAAAACAGTTTCTTACCTTTCCATCTAGAAATTCTTCGGTTAGTTAATTTTTAATATAGGTAACTATTTTTTTTCTTCGGGAAATATCATTCCATACTACTGTCTCCGTTTATATAACTGTATGTATTGTAGTAGTAGTTATAAGTATTGTATCATATACGTTAGTCTTTTGTAAAGAAAAATAGAGATTTTCATTCTAATCCTCTCCCTGTGATTCCTCCCTCTCTCCCTCTCCTCTTTCCTCCCCTCTCTCCAAAACTCTCTCTTTCCCTCTCTCTCTCCCTCTCTCTCTCTCTCTCCCTCCCTCTCCCTCTCTCTCCCTCTCTCTCTTTTTTCATCCATTGTTTACTGACATGTGGGATTTTTTCACGTCTCACTCACTCTCTCTCTCTCTCTCTCTCTCTTTCTTCCTATATCTCCTTCCCTCTCCGTCTTGCTCTCTTCCTATCTGCATCTCTCTCACTCTTTTTCTGACCCTCATTTACTTACTATACTTAGCCTAATACTCTTATACTAATTCATAGCTTTTTGCTTTATTTTCTTTCTCTCTCTACAATCTCTTTTCCCTTTTTGTTTTTCTCTTTCTTTTCTCCCCTTTCTCTTCTTTCTTCTTTATTTTTTCTCTCTCACACACTTATCTCTTCCTCTATCTATTTCTCTGTCTCTGTCTCTTTTCTCTACTTCCTACTTTCCACTCTACTATTCCTTTTGCTTCCTCTTTCTCTCTCCCCTTATATACTCCGCACCATAATTCTTACGTTTGTGACTCTCTCTCTCTCTCACTTCTTATATACTACCGCCATAATTTTAACAGTTTTGACTCACTCCTTCTCACTCTTCTTTCACTCAAATTCTTCTTCATTTTATAGTCTTTCCTATCTTCCTCTTCCCTTCCTCTCTCTCTCTCTCTCTCTCTCTCTCTCTCTCTCTCTCTCTCTCTCTCTCCCTCTCTCTTGCCTTTTTTCACTCAAACACTCCTTTATCCTAGCCTTCTCTCTTCTTACTCTCTATTTCTCTCTCTCACTCCTTATAATATACTCCCCTCATAATATTAACGGTTTTGACTCCCTCCTTTTTCACTCAAATTCTTCTTCATTATATATTATAGTCTTTTCTATCTTCCTCCTCTCTCTCTCTCTCCATAATTCTCACCATTTTGACCCCCTCAAAGAAAACGTGTTTTGCAACTCAAAAGTGGTTTTAGTTCTTCGCTGATTTATCTCTTAACACGTTCACTGCTGAGTTAGCAATTAGGTTGCCGCTCCGTCTATGCTCAAACATAAACAATTATTTCTTAGCACATTATTTTCCAAGTTGTTGTCTAGAGTTGTCTGAATTCTCAGAATGTATGGACTTTTGGAAGAAAAAGTGAGTGTGTGTGTCTGTGTGTCTGAGAGAGAGAGAGAGAGAGAGTGTGTGTGTGTGTTAGAGAGAGAGAGAGAGTGTGTGTGTTAGAGAGAGAGAGAGAGAGTGTGTGTGTGAGAGAGAGAGTGTGTGTGTGTGAGAGAGAGAGAGAGTGTATGTGTGGGAGATAGAGAGAAAGTGTGTGTGAGAGAGATAGAGAGAGAGAGAGAGAGAGAGAGAGAGAGAGAGAGAGAGATAGAGAGAGAGAGAGAGAGAAAGAGAGACAGACAGAGAAAGATAATTTTGAAGCGAGGAAAATTGAGGGCGTAAGTTTCTATTAGCTCTTTGGTATTACTCATGAGGGTGAGTTAAATTATATGTTTATAGCTTTTAAGATATTTAGGGATGAATGGGGGAGGGAGGGGTTAGGGATTACTTACCTATTTAGTGTAAATGATGGTCCAAAAGGAAACGTACCTACTTATAGAAGTATTTTTGTTTGTTTTTTGCAAAAAAAATGAACATGTATACTAAATTTCAACAATTTTGAAGAATCGCGTCTGTTCCGCGAGAGTTATCGCGGAACAGACAGACAAACAGAGAGACAAACGAAAGCCAAATTTTCCACTACCCAAGTTAAAACAGAACCTCACTGTGTTCGGTTAGTAACTACATTTATCTTTTTTTTCTAGCTACAAAAAATATTATTGATATTTTTCCTCCAGCTACCTGCCGCTTATTTTCTTCTCTAATCATTTTCATCTAATACGGGTTGGGTGGAAGAGATTGTCATAAGCAATAACCCCGCCCTTTAGCTAGGACATACTCGTATGTTTATATTTTGTTAATTTTTTTTCCAGTTTATACTAATTTTGGCTATTTTGTATTTTAATTTTTACCATTATTTGTTTGTATATAAACATGGGTAAACCCCGTTAATTTGTAAAAAAACAAAAAAAAAAACTCGTAAACAGAATAAACAGTAAGCTAACGTATAAAATTACGTACACAACAAATATACCTATTCATTTCTAAGGAATGCTCTTAGCCTTAAAGCTCCCTGAACATAAAAGAACACATTGTTAATGTCAGAACGAGATGGATCCTCTACTAGACGTTTTATAGACAGTTGGTCATCACCTAGCCATTTACTCAAGTATTGGTTCCTAAGACATGTAAAATGGGGACATTTAAATAAGAAATGGTAAAGATTTTCGCTTTCGTGTAAATTACAAAGTGTACATTCCTCATCACTGTTCCAAGAATAGCTTATTCTGTTAATGTAAAAGTTGACCTTTGAATTTGCACTTAACCGAATTTGAGCTATTATCCTAGTCCTGGCAATTATTCCAGGAATTGAAACATAACTGGAAGTGATGGGTTTTATTTCCTCAGGTTTCGACTTCAGCTCCTTGTACCAAGTGCAGTAAGACGAATGTTCCAGTCTGACATAGTCCTGCTCAATCAACTGAATCTCGTAGGTAGACAGAATTTCATCCATTTTGTTCTTCAGCAGCTCACGTGATTGCGCCTCCCATACCTCACCAAAGCCCAGCCCCACCAATTTCGCTCTCAGGAGTGATGCCCAGTTGTATTTTTCTAGGTTCCTTGCCAGCTGGTCCGTGTGTACAAGCTGATTGAAGCAGATTTTTGGGAACCGTTCTTCAGACATAGAAAGTAACTTGAGCCACCATCCCAGCATTTGTTTTAGCACAAGGTATGCCAGCTTGACGATGCCAAATTCCAATCTGAGCATGTAGTGAGGAGTAGATCGCGGTAGACAGAATACTGATTTTATGAATTGACTTTGTGCTGGTTCAATCACGTCCCCGTACCTACTGCCCCAGACTTCAGCACCATATAGGAGGGTAGCACAGACTATGGATCGGTAGAGTTTCATTCTGCTCTCCTGTGACGTCATCTTTGAGTTGATGAGAATATTTTTCACACTGGAAACTGACATCTTTCCCCTAGAAACTGCCTGTAGAGCTGCTTTGTGGAATACAGCATGTGACGAAAACTTGATGCCCAGGTACACGTATTCATTAGTAACCTCTAATGTTCTGTTTTTGTAATGAAAGACATCTGATTGAGCTAACCTTCCTCCTCGTCTAAACACGACAATTTTAGATTTAGCCTCGTTTACCACCATTTTGTTCTCATCACAGTAACTGGCTAGAATGTTGAGCTTTCTCTGTAAATCCGCTTGGCTGTTTGACAAAAGAATGAGGTCATCACAATAAAGGAGTAATAGAATGTCCTTCGAATTGTTGATAGGTACACCCTCTACACCTTTTCCTCTAAAATAATCTTCCAGGTCGTTGATAAAGATAACAAAGGCTACCGGCGAGCAAGAATCACCCTGCAAAACGCCCTTGGTTATTTGCTGCTTGGTTGTTATTTTGTTCTCCACCTTGATCTGAGTTGTCGCTCTGTCGTATATTCTTCTCAATAATGATATCATCTTGCCAGATACTCCAAATGAGAACATTTTCGCAAATAGCAAATCATGCTGGACTCCGGGGAAGGCGGATTTGTAGTCAATAAATGCCGCGTAGAGTTTACGTTGATTAATGAGATGTAATGAGATGATACTATGAAGGGAGAAGATGTTGTCTATGCAACCCCGATTCGGCCTGAAGCCAGCCTGTGCCTCAGAGAAGATTCCATTAACTTCGCTCCAGACCAGGATACGCTGTGATGCTAGGTGAGTGATTAATTTTAAGATGTTATTCATTAGTGCAATGTTTCTATAGTTATTACAATCTGTTAGATCTCCTTTTTTGTGAAGCATGGACATAAATGATTGGCACATTGCTTCAGGGATATTACCCCCGTCAAAAATAAAATTTATGAACCGCAGCAAATGATTTTTCCAATTTTGGCCCAATACTTTTAAATATTCATTCAGAACGTTGTCTGGACCAGGACTTTTGTTTCTTTTCATATGTTTGATACCCTTTTCCAGCTCACCAATACAAAATTCTGAGTCCAGTTGTTCCCTTAGGACATCAGTGAACGTGTGGTTTAGCGTTCCGTCTGAATCTTGCACTGATAATCTAAACATTTCCTCAAGATACTGTGACCATTCCTCAATAGGTATCATATTGCTTTTGTTCTGTGAGCGTGGTTTGAATTTTTTCACTGTTTCCCAGAATTCCTGTGGGTTTCTCACATTTGATAATTTTTCTTTTAGCTTTTGTTCGAGCTCGTTCTTAAGATTGAGGCAAAGACGGTTGTGATCTTTTTTTAGTTTCAAGAATGATTCCAGATTCTCTTGCTTTCTATGTTGTCTCCATTTTCTATAAAACTTACGTGACATTTTCTTTAAATCCCTGCACTGCTTACTGTACCAAGGTTTGTTTATATTTATCTTAGTAGGAAAATTAAATTCGTGGATCATACCGCAGTGAGCAGCAGCGTCCTGAATAGTTTTAACGAGCTCGGTGTAGACATCCTCCACTTGTGATGAAATGTGGGCCCTGTTCACATAATCACTGAACTCCTCTGTTTTGTCTGGCAACCATTTGAACCGAATTATTTTTGACTGTGAGTTATTATTCTGTTGTACATTGAGTGGAATATTCAAGGTGACGATTACAGGGAGGTGATCAGAAACAATCACCGTGTTGGAAACTTGGAGCTCTGACACCAACGGACAGGAATCTCTCTCTCCATAATTCTCACCATTTTGACCCCCTCACAGAAAACGTGTTTTGCAACTCAAAAGTGGTTTTAGTTCTTCGCTGATTTATCTCTTAACACGTTCACTGCTGAGTTAGCAATTAGGTTGCCGCTCCGTCTATGCTCAAACATAAACAATTATTTCTTAGCACATTATTTTCCAAGTTGTTGTCTAGAGTTGTCTGAATTCTCAGAATGTATGGACTTTTGGAAGAAAAAGTGAGTGTGTGTGTCTGTGTGTCTGAGAGAGAGAGAGAGAGTGTGTGTGTGTGTTAGAGAGAGAGAGAGAGTGTGTGTGTTAGAGAGAGAGAGAGAGAGAGGTGTGTGTGAGAGAGAGTGTGTGTGTGTGAGAGAGAGAGAGAGAGTGTATGTGTGGGAGATAGAGAGAAAGTGTGTGTGAGAGAGATAGAGAGAGAGAGAGAGAGAGAGAGAGAGAGAGAGAGAGAGAGTAGAGAGAGAGAGAGAGAAAGAGAGACAGACAGAGAAAGATAATTTTGAAGCGAGGAAAATTGAGGGCGTAAGTTTCTATTAGCTCTTTGGTATTACTCATGAGGGTGAGTTAAATTATATGTTTATAGCTTTTAAGATATTTAGGGATGAATGGGGGAGGGAGGGGTTAGGGATTACTTACCTATTTAGTGTAAATGATGGTCCAAAAGGAAACGTACCTACTTATAGAAGTATTTTTGTTTGTTTTTTGCAAAAAAAATGAACATGTATACTAAATTTCAACAATTTTGAAGAATCGCGTCTGTTCCGCGAGAGTTATCGCGGAACAGACAGACAAACAGAGAGACAAACGAAAGCCAAATTTTCCACTACCCAAGTTAAAACAGAACCTCACTGTGTTCGGTTAGTAACTACATTTATCTTTTTTTTCTAGCTACAAAAAATATTATTGATATTTTTCCTCCAGCTACCTGCCGCTTATTTTCTTCTCTAATCATTTTCATCTAATACGGGTTGGGTGGAAGAGATTGTCATAAGCAATAACCCCGCCCTTTAGCTAGGACATACTCGTATGTTTATATTTTGTTAATTTTTTTTCCAGTTTATACTAATTTTGGCTATTTTGTATTTTAATTTTTACCATTATTTGTTTGTATATAATTACGTTTTCTTCTAATAAAGAGTTTCATAATAATAATAATCATTTTCATCTTTTATATTCGTCCCTTCTCCTTGGACTTGTCGGAATTATCCTGAATAAGAACACAGGTGTCCAATATTTGAGTCTTCGGATTTACCGGTAAAAAAAAGGTCGAAAATACTTTCCTTATTATAGGACAGGGGTTTCCAAACTGTGGTCCGCGGACCACTGGAGGTCCGCGAGAAGGTTTCAAGTGGTCTGCGAGGTGGTCCCTGAAGAAAGAAAAAACAAAACAAATGTCCCTACAAAGAAAAAAAAATCCTCTAACTTTTGTTGAAAGTACCTCCTGCTAGTGGTCCGTGGAAAATTATGTAATTCAAAAGTGGTCCGTGGCTTGAGGAAATTTGGGAACCCCTGTTATAGGATAAGGAGAGTAAAAAAGTGACAAATATAACAGAATAATTCTCTTTAAAAAGAAAAGTATCGTCAAAGTAATATGGGAAAAGTAAATAGGATATGAATTGGAATTTGACACACAGATTGATGGATGAGTTGCGGAAACAATCAGTTTGTCCCGTCCGATTGAAAGGGTGAAGCATTTCAATTAGAAAGCTTTAGATAACTTGGACATTTTTTACTTCCGAAAAATTTCCAATATTAGAAATCGGAAGTATTGTGTTCGTTCGTTTTAAGGTAGAAAACGCACTTGGCTTTTTTATTTTTAAAAGGAAAAAGTCCTGCGCTACCCACATAATTGTAATATAATAACACAGAAAAACACATTTATTTATTTATTTTATTTGTGTTTATACGCATACTTCTCGAAAGGTTTGAGAATGCAGGAAGGAAAAAGAGAGGGAGAGGAGAGAGGGAAAGTGAGAGAAAGAGAGGGAGAGAGAGAGAGAGGATGGAAAATAATCAACAGAAATCTTGCGGATTCATTTTCTTAACCGCAGAAATTTGGGAGACTTATGTTTACATGAAAGCCTTGGTGTTGTCTCAGGAGGAAGGTAAATTGAGTAGAATGAGGGAGGAGTGAGAAATTCAGAGATAGATGATGATCAAAAGTAAGGGAAATGGGGAGAGAAGGAGGGAAAGAGTGGACAGGAGAGAGAGAGAGAGAGAGAGAGAGGAAGAAGAAGGAGGAGAGAAAGTGAGAAGAAAAGATAGTAGTGAGTAGAGAGAAAAAAAATAGACATACAGAGAACGGGGAAATAGAGAGAAGAAAGAAAAAGAGTAGAGAGATGCAGGGAGGATAATGAGTATGGAAGAGATAAAGTAGAGACAGAAAGAAGGAGAGAGAGACAGTGAGAGATAAATGAAATGAGAGAGAAAGAGAGAAGAAGGGAAACAACTAGAGAGAGAAAAAGATATTAAAAGAGAGAATAAGGAAAGTAAAAAAAGAGGGAGCTATTCTTTCAGAAAAATAAATTGAAACATTTCTCGTACAAGAATTACAATTCCACATACTGCCTCCAGATATGACCGAAGTACAGGAATGACTAGACTGTTGCTGGATTCATGCTGGCTAGTGGCTAGGGGTCAACATGTTCAATTCCACATACTCATACTGCCTCCAGATATGACGGAAGTACAGGAATGACTAGACTGTTGCTAAATTAATGCTGGCCAGTGGCTAGAGGTCAACATGTACAATTCCACATACTGCCTTCAGATATGACAGAAGTACGCAACAAACACAGGAATGACTAGACTGTTGCTAAATTAATGCTGGCCAGTGGCTAGGGGTCAACATGTACAATTCCACAGACTGCCTCTTTCTCCAAAATTATGTCATAATATTGACTGTTGAGTTGCGTTTTTTGAGGAGAGGAGAGAGAGAGAGAGAGAGAAGAGAGAGAGAAAGAGAGAGAGAATGAGAGGGAGAAAGAGAAAGAGAAGATAAATTTGAACTGGACCTTATCAAGATAGTTCTACGTTTTTTGGAGGTGGGCTCTCCTCTAAATATATACATATATTATATAAAAAATAATACAACGAAATACAATGTAATGAGAGAGAGAGAAAAAAGAAATGAGAGAGATATAGAGAGAGAGAGGGAGAGAGAAAGAAAGAGAGAGAGAGAGAGAGAAAGAGAGAGTGGGGGAATAAAGAGAGAGAAGGAGAGAGAGAGAGAGAGAGAGAGAAAGAGAGGGAGGGAGAAAGACAGGAAGGGAGAGATAGAGAGGCAGAGAGAGAAAGAGAGAGAGAAAGAGAGAGAGAGAGAGAGACAGGAAGGGAGAGGAAGAGAGAAAGAGAGAGAGAGCGCGGGGAAGGTGAGTTTCCTTTAGGGACAAAGATTTTGACGTCATTTCGTTGTCGAATTCTACTTTATACCTGAATTTTTTTATATAAAAAAATTGACCGAAGGAAACTAAACAACCTTGTTTTTCTTCTAACCAAATATACTTTTTTCAAGTTACATCTAATTTTTGTGTTGATCACAATCTAAATATACAGGGTGAGCATAAAGTCTCACCCCACCCCCCGTATCTCGAGAAAGGCTAAAAGTACAAGAAAACGCAAAAACACATATCCCTTCGATTTTAGGAGGATTAATTTTCAGCCAAAAAAAATTTGCCTACACGGCCCCAGTCAGGCTGGGCATGGACCGACTTTAAAATCTTAAATAGAATGGTATGTCTTGTGGCATATTGTTTTAAAGGTCTCATAGAGAGAAGTTCATTACAATAAATTTCAGTGAGCTACAACTTACCGTTCTTGGGATACAGGGTCGGACGTCCTGCGTAATATCCATATATTTTGACCTATAACTCGTTGACCGTAAATTCCAGAAAAATGAAATTTGTTGATAATAACTCCTTATGGCAAGAACTTTCGAACAAGTTAAAACTTGATTTGTTTTTTCGTTAAAATTTTTCGGACTGTTCGTCCGGCTGGCTGACGAAACCGACCAGATACTAACATCAACAGAGTATGTCGAGTTATAACTTTTTCGAAAGTGTTTGTCATAAGGAGTTATTATCAGCAAGTTTAATTTTTTATAACTTACGGTTAACGAGTTATAGGTCAAAATATATGGATATTACGCAGGACGTTCGACCCTGTATCTCAAGAACGGTAAGTTGTAGCTCACTAAAATTTGTTGTTATGAACTACTCTCTATGAGACCTTTAAAACAATATGCCACAAGACATACCATTCTATTTAAGATTTTAAAGTTGCTCCATGCCCAGCCTGACTGGGGCCGTGTAGGCAAATTTTTTTTGGCTGAAAATTAATCCTCTTAAAATCGAAGGGATACTTGTTTTTGCGTTTTCTTGTATTGTTAGCCAGTCTTGAGATAGGGGGGGTGGGGTGAGACTTTATGCTCACCCTGTATAACAATTATTCAAAAAATTACACTGCTACATTTTCCTAGTACTCAGGACTCAAACCACTGACCTCTAGACTATGAGTCCACCGCCGTATCGATTCAGACAGAGGTCGGTATTTTTTGTTATGAATCGTACAACGAAGTAAATCAAAACATTTCTGAGAAATCGAAAACTAAGTGACACATTTTGTCCTCATTACCTCTAACATGAGCAAGATGTGTACCTCACTAATGCATGAGGAGATGTATGTCGTGAACATCATATACAAGGTGTCCCACTTATTTACTTTATTCTTTTACTCTGTCTTAACCCGCTTAAGCAGGGTCGACGTTTTTCAACCTTATGGTTGATGTTGGTTGGTTTTGGCACATTTTTACGGCTGGATGCCCTTCCTAACGCCAACGATTCTATTCGATTTAACGTCCTGGATTAGGACGGGGGTTTTACCCTCCATTCGCTGGGAATCGTACCAGCTACCCACATTCCCACATTAATCTCACCCAGCCTGGGTAGGGCCGGAAACGCTAGCCTCACATGTACGGAGGGAACAGAATTTTTTGTGTGAAAACTCTGCTCCGACTGGGGATTGAACTCAGGATCTCTGGACTACGGACAGTAGTCACAACCGTTACGCCACGGAGGCTGATTTCCTTATTTACTTTCTTTATCCTATAATAAGGAAAGTATTGTTTTTTTTTTTCAGAATCAATTTTAGGGAATATTCTGAGACCAACTAATTTCAGATCATTTTTCGAAAAATGACGTCAAACGGAGATACGGACAGAATCAGATGATTTTTTTTTTGTTGAAAAATTCGTGAGTAGGTCGGGAGCCTAAGGGCTAGACATTGGATCGGGGCGTCCAAATAACCCTCTCACCAATAACCATGATATATGTACATGTACATTGTACATACATAATAATATACGTATCTGTGCCTATCTCAAGAACACGGAATTATTTATATATAATTATACTCTTAGAACCTCCCTTGGAGTTGATTCCGAAATGTTCTATAAGAAATTCTTGTATACCCTGTATAGTTTGTTTTATTAGAGTTTAACGTCGTTTTTCAACTGCATGGTCATACATGACGGGGGTTTTACCCTCCATTCGCAGGAAACTTACAAACCTGCTACCCACATTGACCTCACCCAGCCTGGGTTGGGCCGGAATGCCAGCATCACGAAGTCTTCACCTTGCTGGACGTTGCTTAACTTCGGTGATCCTACGAGATCCGGTGCCTTTAACGCGCCATCGACGCTGGCACCCTGTATATTATTTAGCCAGGTATTGTTGTGAATAACTTGTACCTATACATACATGCTAACGAGACATGTTTGTGTCATCATTTCCTTGTAAATTTATTATAATTTAATTCACTTGAAAATTATAAAATATAATTATGATATACCTATCGTATCATTTTATTATAATTTTATTGTCATCATTTCCTTGTAAATTATAATTTTATTGGCTTGAAAATTATAAAATATATTATCGCATTTTTTTTTTTTTTTTTTTTCATATTTATCAGTTATATCTTTTTTTTACAAATAAAATATTTCTTCCAGCTTCACACCACTTGGAATGGTACATAAGACACATTAAATTTCCTCTCTGTATGGCGAGAGAAATTTTTTGTATGAGGAAATTTTTCACTTTACTGTCTCCTGTTTATTTTTTTTTACAAATAATTGTCCAATTTTATCAATGAAGTTTACAGTCTCATCTGCCATGGCCCAACAGTTTCAACAGAAAAGGCAAAAAAATCATTTTTAATTTTTTTAAAAGAAATGAAGAATATCTACGTTTTTTTTTTTTTTTTTTGGTAACCAGGTACACAATTCAATGTATTTGCAGATTTCTGTTAAGGTTGTAAATGAGAAAATCGATATAAGCTTTACAGGAATTGAAAACAATGTATGACAGTGGAGGAAGAGGAAAAGGAGGGATAGAGAGGGAGAGAGATTCGCAGCAAATGGAGGGTAAAACCCCCGTCCTAATCCAGGACGTTAAATTAAATAGAATCGTTGGCGTTAGGAGGGGCATCCAAAAAAAAAAAAGCCGTAAAAAATGTGCCAAAACCAACCAACCTCAACCATAAGGTTGAACAATATCGACCCTGCTAAAGGGGGATAAGACAGAGTAAAAGAAGAAGGAGAGAGTAAGAGATAGAAAGAGAGTGACTACACGACAGAATCAAAGGAAGAATAAAGAGGCATGGACAATTTATTGGACATAGATATAAGAGAGAGGACAAGGGCAATGGAAAGTGGAGATAGAAATAGAGAGAGAGAGAGAGATTGTGTGGAAGACGGATAAGAAGATATAGAGAAAGACACAAAGATGTGTTAAAAAAAGAAGATTAATGCTCTGTGATTATAAAATTCTCTGAGTTTTAAATTTAAGAATATGACTCTGTTTAGACATTGAGAAGAAAATCGAGGATGTCCTGTTGATACTCCTGGGACATGCGAGCATTAGTTAGTAAATTTCAGTGTTCACAAGACCAAGTAGGAGAGGAGAGAGATAAGAGAAGAAGGCAGACAAAAAAAAACAGGAAATAGAATTCGAAAAAAAAAATAGAGAGAGACAGAGAGAGAGATTGAGGAGAGAGAGAGAGGAAGAGAGAGAAAAGATAATGAATAAGAGGAAGAGTAAGTAGAGAAGAGGGAGAGAAAGAAGAAGGATAGGACAGGAAAATAGGAAGAGAAGAGGAGAGAGGGAGAAAGAGAAGAGAGAGAGAGAGAGAGATATGATTGATTTTATTATTTTTGGTTATAAATATGACACCTCCTAAAATAATTCTATCTTATTGTAGAGAAAGAGAGAGAGAGGAGAAAAGAGAGAGAGAGAGAGAGGAGAGAGGAGAGGAGAGAGAGAGAGAGAGAGAGAGAGAGAGGGGAGGGAGTGAAAGAGAAAAGATGGAGACATAAGTAATATGAGAAGATAAGAGGAGAGAGAAAAAGAGAGAGAGAAAGAAGATAAAGAGAAAGAGAGAGGACAGAGAGAGATAGAAGGGAGAGAGAAACAGAGAGAGAGAGAGAAAGAGGAGAGAGAAGTCAATATGAGAAGATAAATGAGGGAGAGAAAGAAGGAGAGGAGAAAGAAATGATAAAGAAGAAAGGAGAGAGAAAGAGAGAGGAAAGAAGGAGTAGAGAGAGAAGGGGAGAGAGAGAGAAAGAGAGAGAGGAGAGAGAGAAGATAATGAAATCGAGGAGGAGAAATGGAATAAGGAGATAAGGAAGATTTTAGGAGAGAAGAGATGAGAGAGGAGATATCAGCATCTTTGAGAGCCAAATTTAAATTTCCCGCACATTTGACATACATTTTGATTTTTTTTCTGTACCAGCTATTATAATTTAAATTTCAAGTGCTATCATGCTGATTGATCTTCTTCAATCAGCAGAGATAAATATATGGTGTGTAATTGTATTGTAGTGTGTAATGTTTGTATCTGTTTAATTTCTCAAACTGCAGAATTTCGTGAATGACGTTGAATTTTCTTATTATCTCTTATCAAGTTTCAGTGTTTGTTGAGAATTAAGAATTCTGATCAGAAACAATTTGAAAAAATATTTTTTTTTTTTACAAAAACGAACAAAATACTTCCGATTTCTAATATAGGAACTATATTATTTTATTAAAATTACAAATAGGACATGGGATGAATACAAATTTCAATGGTCGCTTAAATAAATTTTAAAGATAAAGGTAAATTAATTCTAACTAGAACACCTCCCGCATATCTGCTGTCCTCTTCATTGTTCCCAACACACTCGCCGCATTTCCGACCTGAACAGCCAAACTGATCCTATGCTTTTGCTCTCTTCTCTCCTGTCACACACGCTATCCGCTCTCCCAACTATTTTAAAAACTTCTTTCCATCTTTGCGAATTGGCCCCATGGTTTCAATAGCAACGGGTAAAAAGTGATAATCACTTGCAATTTGTTTGTATTTTTCAAGTTTCTTTTTAACTGCTATTTCCACCACATGTCCTGCATTTCTAATATTCGAAATACTGCTTTGCTTTTGTATAATGGGAATTTCCCCCGTCGATTTAATAGGGGACTATAAACGGGGAGTAGACCAGCATTGGCTTGGTTTTGGGGGGCCTTGTCAATTAATAGCCTCCTTGTAAAGCAGTGGTAGAAGTGCAGAGTCATTCCTCTACTATCTGTCTACCATCGTTCACGATGATAATGAAAAGAAGAATTAAGTAAAGTTGAAAAAAAAGGTTGACACAATTTTTTGAGTCCATAAAAACAATGTTTGCTTGACTTGAGAATGTTTTGTTTAACCTCAGACAAAGCAGAGATTAATTTTGTGAAATTAAATTAACTATTTATGTACCATGTCCAGTGAAAGGTCACTAGGGTACGCATAAATTTAGGGCAATTCACAGCATGACCAAACAAGACGCTAAATGAAAAAAAATATTCTAGATTTTTTTAGCTACAGCTGGATCGATGAGGCTGCGTACTCCTAGCCTGCAGATCGTTGGTTCGAGTCCCAAGTACGGATAATTTTAGTAAGGCTGGTTTGAATGACCGTGACATCACTCTAGTGATCAATTTTGAGCTACGCCGAGTAAGGACAAAAAATGGAAGGGTGACACAAAAAAAATATTCACGTTTTTGGACTTAAACGATATATTGTGTGTTTGTTTGTGTGTGTGTGAGTGATATGTGAGTGTAGATGTAAGTGTGGTGTGTGTGTGTGATTGTAGATGTGTGGTGTGGTGTGAGGGTGTGTGAGTGTGAGTAATGTGTGGTGTGTATGTGAGTGTGAGTAATGTATGGTGTGAGTAATGTGTGGTGTGTATGTGATGAATATTTGATGTGTGTGTGTGAGAGAGAGTTATGAATTTGTGGTGTGTGTATGATGAGTATGTGTGATGTGTGCGTGTGTGTGGGGGGGAGGGGGTGTGTGTGTGTGGTAGTGTGTGATGGCGTGGCGACGCGAGTGCAGACACTAGTTACAGAATAAATCTAATGCATTATTAATAGTTTCTTATATTGAACTTTTTCTTTGGCTGCCTTGAGCGAATGGTACATTGTATTCTTTTCATTTCATCGTCTTCGTTTTGTCAACGGGAAATGAATTTTCCGAGATGGAAGATTATTTATCCGAGATGTACGGGTAAGAACTTAAAGGCAGAGAATGCTTCGGGCATTAACTTCGCCCCGGATTACAAGACAATTGTATAATTATAAGAAATAAAATAATGTTGTACTAATATTTTTTTGCTTGGTTATATTTTTAACATTTACATCCGATAAATTTCTAATATTAGAAATTGGAAGTATTGTGTTGGTTTCTTTTATTTTTTTCTTATTATTTACTGTTGATTTTTTTGTTTATAAAAAAAAATGTTTAAACTATAAATACATATCGGTAGCTACAGTTGCAGAGCTGTCATAAATAAATTTGAACTCGGAATTCAAATTGAGCTGAAGTTTTTAACAGAAAACACTGAAGCTCTTGACAGTTAGGCTACTTTACTTTCCGAGTTCATGTGTGATGTCATGGTGGTGGAAGGATTGATATGGGTGAACCCTTTGGACGCCCAGAACCATTGTTTTGGGCTCCTTCCGCGTCCAGTGTGTAGCATTAATTGGTGTATACTTTGTAAGATACTTTGGTGTTTCTACATATTATTATGCTTTCAGAGGTTTCCTATAAATATAAATTTGTATAGGCACCTACCTACTTCATAGGAGAAAATACTTTGTCTATTTTCTAAATACTTCGAGTGTTGTTAGTGGAGAAAAAAAAACTTATTGCACATTGCATATACAAAACTGTTTACAGGCGTTCATAGGAAAATTATATTGTATTGACTCAGAATAATATTATTATTTTTTACTGTAAAATGGAACTGTTTTGCGGCATCGAATCCCCATAAGGACGTGATTTTTAGCCCGATAAGACCCGAAAAATGGACATTTATTATCTACCTATACTTGAGGAATATAGATAGAAATAAATGAAAAATAAGTAGGTAATTTAGTAACGACAGAATTTAACTTGGCTTGAAATGAAATAATTGTCAATTTCATAATTGGTAGAGAGGTGTTCTAATTACACAAAATAATGACTTTGATTAAATAGGTAACTTTTTCTTCACAATTACAGAGTGTGATGTTAAACAGATGTTAATAAGGAAAAAAAAAAAAAAAATCGAAAGGCACTAATGACGTTTTGATCATTGCTGCTGGAAAACTCTTTTGAAGTGAATTTTCGCACTAATTGAATTTGTGAACTCGTTGAGAATTTTTTTTACTTCCGAATATAGCAAAGATACTGTTTTGATGATGGAACTAGATTTGAATGACGTAAATTGGTAGGTACATTTTTTTTTTTTTTTTAAATAAGTAGTCCAATTTTTTTTATTATTATTTGTGTTAATCACTTTCGTGATACTCGTATACTTACTCAAACTCGCTTTACTAAATCCACGCTGAAAACGTGACTTGAACTACCGACCTCCTGGTTACAAGTCCGCCGCCTTATCGATCAAGCTACTGAGGTCGATTCATGGAGGAACAAGCAACTTAAAATCGGCCATCTTGGTTAGTTTTAACACAGACGAAATCACAACAACAAATTATTTTTCCTTCTTACATGCTTTTGAAGGTCATAACGGTAGCCATATCGGTTAGTTTGTTATGTGTGACAGTTTAATACCCATGTGATACACGTTGAATATACCCTTTCTCGTAAGATCACTACAGTTAAGCAACGTTCAGCGTCGTGAAGCTTGGTGGGTGACCGACTCCTAGGCTTATTTTTGTTGCATTTAATCGTAGGTATGATTTAGCTCAAATACACGTTAGACAAAAGATAAAATAGTCCAAAATTTGGTACCATGGCATAACGCGAACTCTAAACTTACCCAATTAAATTTCTCTAGTCAAGGCAAGGACTCTGAATGTTACAGACCTCTCTTTAAATAAATATTCATTAAAGGAAAAACTTCTCGACATACAGGGAAATAAGATGAAATATTTCAATTAAAAAAGTTCATAAGAGAAAATTCAGAGTGTTTGCTTTGATTTGAAGAAGGGTGAAACGCGATTGAGTGAAAGAGCGAGAAAGTGAGCGAGAAAGAGATGTAGGAAGAGAGAGAGAGGAAGGAGAGGGTTAAAGAGGAAAGGAGAAGGGAGAAATAGAGAGAGAGAAATAGAAAGAGAGAGAGGAAGAGAAAGAGGAAGAAGAGGGTTAAAGAGGAAAGAAGAATGGACAAATAAAGATGGGGAAGAGAGAGAAGGAGGGAAAGAAGTGAGAAAGGAAGCTGGGAGAAGGAAAAGGAGAAATAAAGAGGGAAGAAAAAAAGAGAGAGAGAAGGAGATTAAGGTGTAGACTATTTGTAGGATGGAAAAAGGAAGGAAGGAAAAGGATAAGGAAGAAGGGGAAAAGATAGAGAAGAGAGAGGGAGTTAAGACTCATTGAATCATAGAATAGAGAAGAGAGCGATATAGATAAAGTGAAAAGCTGAATAGTAGGAGTTTTTTTATCTTTACTATATCAAACATGAGTGTTTCTTGAAACAGGATGACGCTTATGGTCTTATTTCCCTTTCTCGCTCTCTCCCTCATCCTCTTTCTCCCTCTTCTTATTTCCATTTCTCTCTTTCACCTCCTCTCTCTCTCTCTACTTCTATCCCTCTCTACCTCTCTCTCCTCCTCTCTCTCTCTCTTCTACTTTCTACTTTCCCTTTCTCTCTCTCACCTCCTCTCTCTCTCTCTCTATTCTTCTTTTTCTCTCCCTCTTATTCTTCTTCTACTCTTCTTTCTTATATTATTTTCCTTTTTTATCTTCTTAATTTTTCCTCTGCTCCTACATTAGGCAGTAATTGAGGCGAGAGACGAGTGACATACGCCCCATTATGGAAATCATGTTTTGCATGACGTGTGAATAGAGAGAAATCATTCACTCCTGGTACCTATACAGTTATACAGACTAAACATAATACAGGGTGGTCCAAACCACCCAGCCACTATCTTTTGCTCGAGAATGGCTTAAGGAAAAAAAAAAAAATTGCCCCCAATATTAGGTCTGAAGTTTCTTGGGGAAAATATTTTTTGAACCTTTGCCCCTAAAGACCCTAAAGGCATTTTCAGGAGAGTAAATTGTCTTTTTTTCTAAATTTTAAATGGAATTTTATAGAAAAGTAAACAAATTATTCACGGTTTAGTCCCGAGGCAAGATTGTAGGTCTCATCATGGACAGTTAAATAGATATCTAAAACCTTGGCCGTGGTGTGAAGAACGCCCTATACAAAGAAAGAGACATTCTTATGACTGGAACCTTGCTTTGTAACACTTCCTATGCAACCTACCCTCTGCAACATACACTTTGCAACACATTTCCCTTTTGTGACAAAATATTACGACAAGTTAGAAAGAAGGACAAAATTGTGTGACCTAATATACTCTCATTTTCATGTGTGTCTTCAGGAGGCTGCGCATCGTTCGGCCACTCCTGTTTCGGCGGGCACGGCAAACGCTCCTCCCCTTCCGAGCTGTTAGACCCTGAGGCCCCGCCTACAGGGGAAGACTACTTCCTCGCCCCCGCCCTCCCTCCCCTCTCCTACCCCTACCCCGGCAAGGCCCCGCGCAGTCTCGACTACGAGATGACCTTGGATCCTGCGCGCGCACCCAACATGGCGCCTCTCATGAGCTACTTGACGGGGAGCAAGCAGGAGTGGACCAGGCCCCAGCAACCAGCCGTGCTGGTCAGCTCGTCGGATTTGTCGCCTCTCATCCGGCAGATGGTAAGAACTTTAGGGCCGAATTATAAAACAGGATTAAAGTTAAGTTAAAGTTGTCATATTAATCACGATCGTGATATCACAATTACGCAAACGCGCTTTACTAAATCTTTGCTGAAATTGGGACTCGAACCACCAACCTCCGGTTACGAGTCTACCGCCTTATCAATCAAGGTACTTAGGTTGGTTATAAAACAAGATTAACTTTAAGATAAGCTAGACTGTTACTCAAGTACGGGTTATAAATAGTACTCCGTGATTGGTTGAAACTCTGACTTGAGGGCGTAAAATCTCATAAACAGAAGCAATTAAGCCAAATCAAGCGAAACGGTCCTTTCGCGAGAGAACGCCTCCCAGAAACTACAGTGCTTATATTATTGAACCGCTCGCTGCCCTATTCAACCAAAACACTCATGATAAATTAAACAAATTGTGTGCCAGCGTCGATGGCGCGTTGAATGTTCTCGTAGAATCACCGAAGCTAAACAAAATTCAGCAAGGTGAAGCCTTCGTGATGCTGGCCAAACTTTTTTGGCCAGCATCACGAAGTCTTGTTTGATTGATTTTTTTTTTTTTTTCAATGATAAACCAAATTCCGGCCAAACCTAGGCTGGTTGAGGTTAATTTAAGTAGTTGGTTTGTGAGTTCCATCGAATGGAGGATAAAACACCTCTCTTGATATGACCATGCAGTTTTCCTTTTTTTGGTACAAAGTATAGAGCCAAGGACTCTGAATGTTACAGACCTCTCTTTAAATAAATATTTACAAAAAAAATTGCTCACACGAAAGGTTTCACAACAACTTTTCCTCTGCTTTCAGATGAAATCCTATCGACAGCACCAGATGAAGTCCACGAAGTGAGAATCAATGGCTGACCCTTCCCTGACAGCAACAGAAGACATGTGTCAAAATTAAACACGAAACAACATCTCCAACTAACATAATTTTGTTCAGGAGTTATTCCTATGTTACCATAGTCTGTAGTTCTTTCATTTTCTGTCAGATTAAATTATGTTTTTATGCAACAAAATCCAACAAAACAAAAGCGTAATGGGACTCCCTGTCTCGAGCCGACAGTCTAAATAAAGCACTACTATACTATACTATTATTAAATTTGATAGAAATAAGCTTTCAAAATAATAATATGTGTGTATGTCATTTGTATTTGTTTAAAATTGAATTGATAAATTTATATACAAATATAAAATAAAGATAAGAGAAGACAAAGATCTAGTTATTTATGTAACAATTTTTAGTGGGTAGTATCGGCATTACGTGAACTAATGGTAATGCTAACAACCAACATAATATTTCATCAATATCAATCTCGTAATCCACCAGTTTATACAAATTAATACAAAATTTATACAAATATCCTGAAAGAATCAAAAGCCAATCGATCAACAATAATAGTGTAGATGAGTAATAATTCAACTTCTTAGATGGTTTTAGTGAAAATTTTACTATCTGAACAAAATTAGGTACTTTTACCGCACAATAATTTTATTAACTGTCCAAGGACTAATTTATAAAAATTGGAACTAAAATTTAAAAAAAAATTGTTTTACAAAAGCCTACAATAATGACTTTGGAATTACTTTTTTACTATCTAATAATGGGACGAATTAAGAATCCTCTTTGTGTAGTATGGTTGATTTTTGACTTCTACATACGTAACAAAAATATCCAAATCGTTTTCGGTGTTAATTTATTATAAGCACTATAGTTTCTGGGAGGCATTCTCCCACGAAACGACCGTTTCGCTTGATATAAATCATTTCTAGTCATATTCTTTATTTTATTACAATTATACCTACTTATACTTGTCCTTTTTTCTCAGTATTATTATACCCTAAATTTATTTACATATTTTATTCATTTATCGGATCTAGTATTCTATAACTTTTATGGAGAAGCCAGTTGAAAATACAGACTTGAGAGCGAAAATCTTGTTTTGAAAATAACCAGAGCTTTTTTATTCATTCCTATAGCTTATCCTATTCTTGCAGGTTCTTTTTTTTTTTTTTTTTTTTTTTTTTTTTAAGTGGGGTTTAACGTCGCTTTCAACTGCCATGGTCATATCACGACGGGGGTTTTACCCTCCATTCGCAGGAAACTCACAAACCTGCTACTCACATTGACCTCACCCAGCCTGAGTGGAGCCGGGAAAAGCCAGCGTCACGAGAATTAGAATTTGAATGGTCACCCATCCAAGTCTTAACCTCGCTGGATGTCGCTTAACTTCGGTGTTCTGAAGGGAACCGGTGTATTCAACATGCCATCGACGCTGGCTTAGGTTCTTTTTCTTACCGGGTCGAGATACTTATGCTAGCTTCTAGTTAACAGTAAGTGTATTTTCTGTACTTAATCTCCTCCAATCTCGATCTGTAGAGATCAGAACGCCTCGACGCGCTCTAGCGATAATATCAGAGAAACTTAAAGTAAGGGCTAGCTCCTCACAGTGAAATGTAAATAAAGACCCCCCAAAAACACCACTTCGTGGTTAAAAAAAGAAGAACGCCTCACTCAAAAGAATGATTATAATTAGCTAAAAATAAATGATATCAAATTGAGAACACCTTACCCCTTCTCTTTCTATATCTCTGCACTCCTCTCTGAATTTATTTCTCTTATGTTTATCTTTCTTTATCCTTTCTAGGGGTCATCCCAAACTTGATTTCTCTTGAAATTTACTTGTTGCACGGCAATAAAAAATGGCGGTCGGAGTATGATTTTTCTGAACTTATTTGATTTGAATCGAGAAAATTACACCGCGACCGCCATTTTTTATTGCCGTGCAACAAGTAAATTTCAAGAGAAATCAAGTTTGGGATGACCCCTAGAAAGGATAAAGAAAGATAAACATAAGAGGAATAAATTCAGAGAGGAGTGCAGAGATATAGAAAGAGAAGGGGTAAGGTGTTCTCAATTTGATATCATTTATTTTTAGCTAATTATAATCATTCTTTTGAGTGAGGCGTTCTTCTTTTTTTAACCACGAAGTGGTGTTTTTGGGGGGATATCAGTTCTTTTTATACGAAAATATAGGTTCATACACTTCTGAAACATTATGAATAACAAAAGTAAATAAGCTGGGAAAATGTAGATGTACCAAGTTGTCTTTTTTTTAAGATAGAGTTTTAGCAGTAGGTATTTAATTTTTCGAAGGTCAATATGTATTTGGATCACAGATTTGGCCCCCTGAGTCCCCAAAGTGAGTAAATAAATTTGCAATGCAAGACCTTTTGATTTTATACTCCACATGATTAGGTTTATCTTTCAATGCTAAATAGACCTCGGAGCGTCCTATGAGGGACACTAAAACACCTGGATTTACAAATGCCAAAGAAATTAATTTGTAATCACCTTATCAAGGTGAGGTAATGAGTTCTCTCTCGTTGACTTTTTCTTACCCGATTTCTCTCCGGCTTGTTGCAGGGGTCACCACGAGTATCTCTCCCGGAAATAAGACCATGCTTTTTTACATTAGGTATTTAAGAAAATGAAAACTATAAAATTATAATATCGCCTTATTTATACTGCCCGATTAGGACTATTAAGTCCCATTATTCCAGCAGTAAGCTCAAGACGTATTATTATGTGGTAAAAATCCCAAATAGGAGGATAACTTGTCTTGTCCCGTCTGGGTTTCGAACCCGCGACCTCTGGAATCTCTGGATTCACACAGTGCCGCCTTTACCACTGAGCTACCGGGACAGACAATTATCATTTTTATATAAGAATCGGCCTTTTATAAGGAAATCTTTAAAATCCCTAACTAATGAAAGGCAATGCCCTCAGTGTATGGTAGAGTTAGGTAAAATACATAGAAGGCCATGCCTCAGGAATATAGTAGGGTTAGGGATAATACATAAAAGGCAATGCCTCGGCTTTATAGTAGGGTTAGGTAAATATATAGAAGGCCATGCCTTGGGTTTATCATAGGGTTAGGAAAAATACATAGAAGACCATGCCTCAGGTTTATATCAATGATTCCTAGGTGTTTCGATTATAATTTTTTAAGCTAGGCCTAAACTATGTAGGTATAAAATCAGGTAAAAATGCAAGCTACGCGACGGGAGACAATTTGGTGTTGATAAAACCATGAGCGGGAGAGAACTCGGTGGTGACGTCGCTTATCAATACCTCACGAGGTATGAGTGTACCCCGGACATAATGGACAGAGAAAAAAAAACATCCCTGAAGCGGATCGAACCCAAGTCATCGTGCGTGCAAGCCTAGTCACTACTTTGTCGCAACTTTTTGTGAGTAACATCGACATTATGAGAGCTAATTCATCATATTTTAACTCCATCCAACCATGATTGTCCAAAATCAATCTCGTAATGCCGCCACAGGTCATTGGCCAATTCTGCAACTACTAAAATTTTCCTAGCGAGGGTAATGGGGTCGTCATGAAGATCAAAAATATAAAGATCGGAAAAACAAAACAACGTTAGGCCCAAATTGAAAATATAGAGCTAAAAAATTTCGTCCCCGCCAGGATTCGAACCCATGCTGACTGGGTGGCAAGTCGAGCATGCTACCAATAGACAAAGTTATCTTCTAAAGAAACGGACGGAAAATGAACTAACTAAATTAATACTTGGAAACTTAAACATTAAAATTTTGCAGTGAGAGAGCGAGGTCATCTCGAAAAATACATACTGGCCAAGATCTGACCAATAAGCTAAGGATTCGAAGGTACCTACCCGCCAAAGAAAATGAAAAGGCCACCAGGTGCCACCAAGTGGACCGGATGAAGAAATAAAGTCAATAAATTTGGTATAAGCTCATCAAGATCTTTCATTTGATACCACTTAAGATTAGTATTATCCTTCAATTCCCGATTTGGGCTCCCAAAACCCGAGGCCGCCCAAATGGGCCGCCCGCTTATAATTTAGAATTTTTTTTTGGTCCGGGCTCATCTCCATTATATCTTGATCACTTTAGACACCTCACTTAATCTTCAGTGCCAAGTTAAAGACACGAAGTCGGGTCTCAAAGGATCCGTATGAAAAAAAAAACGGAAAAAAAAAAAAAAAAAAAAAAAAATTATGAATCTTTTCATGTCTTTCACGATTGTTGGGGGGTCTCGAAAATAGGGTTCCCGTTGGCCTAGGAAGTCAAACAAAAAGTCAAATCAATTTATTTTTCAACGTAGAGTCCATTTCTGCAATAAAAATTGCAATTTTTGAAATTCATGTTGCACTTTTCGCTGGCTGAAAGTACATGAAATGCATGGGAACTATGTTTTCCGTAACCTTACACTCTGCCGGGCTGTCTCTTTCTTTGTATAGGCGTTCTTCACACCTCGGCCGAGGTGTTTGATTACTGATAAGGATTGATAAGAATATTTCATAGAATTGGAAATTTGAACTATCTGAATACCTTATTATGACTATTTAGATTTCTGCGAGAGTTTCATTACCTACTTTTTCTCAAATTTTGATGTAAATCAAGTTACTATTCCATAGGCTGTTCAGAAAATTTGGTGCATTCAACAAACAGCAGAGTTAACGATCACTGCAGCTTGAACCAGTGCTCTTTTGTAAATTGAAAACTGCCTTGATTTTTTTCATGAGAATTTCTCAGACGTGATTGTCCTTATACTACACAGCGTCTTGCTTTCCAGATGTAGAACAAATGTACACTTGAGATTTATAAAGGTAATGCAAAAGGGAAACTCGAGCTAGCATTCTGTACATTATGCATTCATTTTCGGCGAAATATGTAAATTGAGGATGTTAATAAAAGGTACTTTCATTATCAACAATGAACTTTGATACCTGTACAATTCCTAATCTTAAATCTGGCTCAAAATTCAAACTAGAACCTAATACCTAAACTGGTTTAAAGTAACCTAGTCATCGATAGAAAATCAAAAAAGTTCATTCAATGTAAATTTATGAAAACATAAACAAATAATAAAGATCTCTTGAAGGTCAACCTCAAAGTCAAATTGATTTCAAAATGGCGTTGATCTCGATCTGACGAAAACGTCGGGTTAAGATTGGAGGAGAAATAAGAACAAGCCGTGAGGAGAAATCCTTAATCTGTGATCAGCTGATGCGAGATTGGGGGAGATTAAGTACAGAAAATACACTAAGTATAAGAATAAATAATTTTGTGTCCGATAAAAGCTGCAATTTTTGTCTAATCGATCTGAAATTTACAGGGACTGTTCTAGATCAGTAGTTCCCAACCTTTTTAGCTTGGGGGCCCAATAATATTTTTAAAACAATTTTGCGGCCCACCCCGAATTTATTTTGCACTATTTTAATATTATTTCTTGAGTTTCGGCCAGCATCCGCGGCCCAGTAGCGAGCTGCCCGCGGCCCACAAGTGGACCACGGCCCACCGGTTGGGAACCGCTGTTCTAGATATATGAATTCTGACGTGACCTCTGATCAGTTTGATCAACTATAGTATTATTATGGAGTAGCCACCATGGCAGAGTGAGTTAGCGCACTAGGCTTTGCAAGCACGGTGACCTGGGTTCTATCCCTAGCCGAGCAGTATTTTTCTATCCACTCATACCTCGTGAGGAAAAATGAGTTGCTGCTTTAATGTGGGCAGCGACCAGTGTCGGAAAATTTTGGAATTATGGACAAATGATACATAAGAATATAAAAAAGTCAGGGGGGAGGGAGATAAATACTAAGAGCCTCAGTCTGCACAATAGGAATGTTGTGCTGAATGGCCACAAGCTTTCACGTTAAGTCAGCAGGCTTTGTTTACTTCTTATCTTATTTCGTCTGAGAATGCGTGCGAAAGAAAAAAGGCTTTTTAGGACACTTCTTTTTTTTATATCATATATGTGTTAATCACAATCGTGATATTACAACTACTAAAACTAGCTTTAATAAATTTTTGCCAAACTCCGTACTTGAACCACCGGCCTCCAGATTACAAGTCCACCTTATCGATCAAGCTACTATTAAACATTTTTTTTTTTGATCAAGTTTTATTTACAAATAACATAGAATATATATCAGGGTGGCCCTTATTTTCGAAAGTCGGAATTTTCTCGCTCCATCGGCAAAATATGGTTCCAATTAGTATTAAAAAAACCTTAAAAAAACCGTGCCGCCGGGACCTTAAAGTTTAGATCTGCAATCGGAAGGGGCAATATACGTTTTTAAGCATAATGTTGATCCTAACTTGAAGAAACTTCATCTCACAGAAAAAAATATGGAATGTAAAATGTATAGAAGAGTTTTTTTTAATTATTTGGTACATAATAATTTTAGTGGGTAGCACAGCATTATCGAGACACCTGATAATAGCATTTGTCTAAGCAACTCACTACTGTTTTTTCGTAATATTAAGTAGAAATTTAGAAATCTATCGTATATTTGAAAAAAATATAGAATGTAAAATGTATATAAAGGTTTTCTTTTTATTATTTGGTACATAATAATTTTAGTGGGTAGCACAGCATTATCGAGACACCTGATAATAGCATTTGTCTAAGTAACTCATTACGGGTTTTTCGTAATATCAAGTAGAAAACTATTGTATATTAGATTTTTTTCTATTTGAAGTTGAAGAAAAGAACATTGAACATAATTATTGTAAAAATATTCATACATCCATACTATTAAAATAAATGCGCGATAGAAGTTCACAAATAAGTAAATCCTGCTGTACTACTTGCTATGAGTTTTCAAGAGATACTCTTTTGTTGGTTTAGGATACTGACTTTTGTGATCTTTGACAACTTGAATGACGAATTGTTTTTGGTTTTCACTCTTAGTTAGCTGATTATTGTATTCGCACATCAATGTAACTCATCTTTCTGCTGTATCTTTTCAACTTTTATTACTTTAATCTTGTTATAGGCGTCTTCTTGTTATAGGCGTCTTGGAAATTTTCATTTTCTCACCAGTCACTAGGATCTAGACAAAGAAAAGATTTGTATTTGAAACCTCTCAAAGAAAACCTGCCTTTCCTCTGACACAAAAAAGTCCAGCTCTTTGCTAAGCAAGTTTATACGATCTTTAGTCTTACAACCGTACTTCACTTCCCCCCCCCCCCCCCCTCTTTAGTGAGGGACTTAACCATGTTAGATTTTACAACATTTGAGATATATCTATCAAAAAACCCCAACCCTACTACCTCTTCACTCAAATACCAAAGTTTAGAAAAGAGTTCTTAATGACTGCTGAAGAACTCAAGACCATCCTTGATATTTGTTTGTTTGTAACTTTTATTTATTGTTGTTGTAGCCAGCTTGGCTACAGCTGGAGGGGTGAGTGATGGTCTCCAGCCAACTTTATTTCAAAGTTGGCTCGTCCTGAACCACATATTTCTATGTGCGATCAACCATCATGAGAACTTGGACTTTTCTTTATAAGTAAGGGTTGGCTAGTCTGTTCTTTGTTAATAGTCCTCTAGCGGGACACTGGTCTTCTCCCTGTTTAACGTCCCCCAGCCAGACTAACTTTCCTTTATATTGAGTCTTGTTATACTGCTCCTGTAGGTATTACAGCGCCAAGACTAGATCTCTCATTTATTAAGAAACTTCTTGCGTATCCAAAAATGGACCCTGAAGTACGAGTATCTAGTGTGGCATAAAAAAATATTGTAAACCATCTCTGGTATTTGAGTGAAGAGGCAGTAGGATTGGGGTTTTTTGATAGAGATATCTCAAATGTTGTAAAATCTAACATGGTTAAGTCCCTCACTAAAGAGGGGAAGAAACAAAATAAATACAAGTATGGTTGTAAGACTAAAGATCTTATAAACTTGCTTAGCAAGGAGCTGGACTTTTTTGTGTCAGAGGAGAGGCAGGTTTTCTTTGAGAGGTTTCAAATAAACAAATCTTTTCTCTCTCTAGATCCTACTGACTGGTGGGAAAATGAAAATTTCCAAGACGCGTATAACAAGATTAAAGTTTTAAAAGTAGTAAATGATACAGCAGAAAGAGGAGTTAAATTGATGTTCGAATACAATAATAAGCTAAAAAAGAGTGAAAACCAAAAATAATTCGTCATTCAAGTTGTCAAAGATCACAAAAGTCAGTATCCTAAACCAACAAAAGAGTGTCTCTTGAAAACTCATAGCAAGTAGGACAGCAGGATTTACTTATTTGTGAACTTCTATCTCGCATTTATTTTAATAGAATGAATGTATGAATATTATTACAATAATTATGTTCAATGTTCTTTTCTTCAACTTAAATAGAAAAAATCTAATAAACGATAGTTATCTAATTTTCTACTTAATATTACGAAAAAACAGTAGTGAGTTACTTAGACAAATGCTATTATCAGGTGTCTCGATAATGCTGTGCTACCCACTAAAATTATTATGTACCAAATAATTAAAAAAAACCTTTCTATACATTTTACATTCTATATATTTTTCTGTGAGATGAAGTTTCTTCAAGTTAGGATCAACATTATGCTTAAAAACGTATATTGCCCCTTCCGATTGCAGATCTAAACTTAAAGGTCCCGGCGGCACGTGTTAACGACCTTTGATCGAGCTGAAACTTTTCCAGATTTTTTTAATATTAATTGGAACCATATTTTGCCGATGGAGCGGAAAAAATCTGGGGAAAAAAATCCTCCTCTATAGCTAAGGGCCACCCTTTATACATACATAGAAATTAAAATTAACAAAACAAAACTTGATGAAGGGAGGTGCTAATGCCAACGGCATTCTCTTCCAAGCTTCTGAGGTCGGTCCAGTGATAGCCAGGATCATGGTACAACTGAAATCGTCACACAACAAGTCCAAAAGTCGCTGGGCGTTGCTTAACTTCTGTGACAGATCGAAAATTAGTATTCAGTGTGTTATCACTGCCATCGATGACGATCAGATTATTTATTTATCTAAGATTCTAATCAAACTGAAAAACGAAATAAACCCTCATACTTATAATTTAAGAAATAACAAAAATGATCTCTATATACATCACTATAAAACAGATAAGCTATCGAAAAGCACATTTATATCAGGGGCCAGAATGTACAATCACTTACCTAAAACTTTAAAAGAAATACAGTCAAAAGAACTTTTTAAAATAAAACTAAAGGAAGGGGCAAGGACTCTGAATGTTACAGACCTCTCTTTAAATAAATAGTCAAAAACTAAAGGAATACCTTGTAAGAAAAAGCTTTTACTCAATGAAAGAATTCTGGACCAAGTGATACAGATCTGAAAGAAACTGAGCGAAGAAAAGAGAAAAAAATAAGACAAACAACAACAACAAAGAGAAGCAAAATAAAGGAGATAAATAAATTAAATAATACAAACACAAAATATCATAAACTGATACTACATACCTTACAAATCACGACGAAAACACTAATATTCAAGACGCGACACTCATCAACACAACACTACGCCCGCGCACTAATTAATTAATTATTTTTTTTTTTCTTTTTATTATAATTTATATACCCTCTTGACGTTTGATTCATGTACTAAATCTGTATTTATCAATCAATAAAACATATCTTATATCTTATAGATCGTCGTATCAAATGCCAAGGCTGGGGCTGTAGCAAAGAACTGGAAAAAATTTTTTTTGGGGGGGGTTTAACGTCGCTTTCAACTGCATGGTCATATCACGACGGGGGTGTTACCCTTCATTCGCAGAAAACTCACAAACCTTGTTTCCACATTAACCTCAACCAGCCTGGGATGGGCCGGAATGTCAGCTTCACGAAGTACGAGAACTGGTGCATTCAACGCGCCATCGACGCTGGCTGTCGGAATAATTATTTATCTGAGATCATGTTTGTTATCAAATGCCAAGGCTGTGGGTCGCTGTAGCAATGTAGGTAGTGCACTGGTAGTCAAATGGTTAAGGCACTAGTCTGGTAATCCAGGTAGCGTAGGGATCCGATGGTTCGAACTCCACCCAGTATATAAATTTTTCCTCATTCATTTGAGCTTGTGACCACATATTAATAATAAGACTCTGAGGGTTAGGTGGTAGAAAATTATTTGAGCATTAACCTCGCCTGATGAGTATAGTCCGGTGTCCGGTGGTCTATGGGTGGATTTAGTAAGGATGAGGGATTATAGCAGGTATAATGAGGAAAAGTATAAGCAATGCTGGTCCGGGCAAGAAAGGTAAGTAAGACATATATCGAGATAAAATACACTCTTCTGTATTTAAATACTAGACAAAGTAAATTATGACTTTTAAAAGTAGTTTTTTTATGTAAAGATTAGTGTTTCACAGCCTTTTTTATTTCGTAGCCATGAAAAGTAGCTACTGTAGACGCTTGTGGTTTATGTTGTAAATTGCGCATTGCGTATTTTGCCTCCCCTGTGAAGGGCGAGAAGTGACACAATACTTCCCATTTAGGTGCTGTGTCAACACGAGCCCACCAAGCCCAACAACAGTTTCCAATTGTTTTAATACGAAGGACGTCCAGAAAGTAATAGTAATGATAACAATATCGCCTTATTTACACTGCCCGATTAAGACTACTAAAGTCCCATTATTCCAGTAGTAAGCCCAAGACCTATTATTATGTGGTAAAAATCCCAAATGGGAGGATAACTTGTCATGGGTTTCGAACCCGCGACCTCTGGAATCTCTGGATTCACAGAGTGCCGCCTTTACCACTGAGCTACCGGGACAGAAAGTAAGTGTACTTGATGTGTGTATAGTCCTCAAAAAAAAAATTAAAAAAGAAAGAAAATAACCTGGTTGCATGTGTAGGTATATGTGTAAGTTATTTTCAACGTATTCATCATCCCACCTATGTATGTGGTGGTCAATTTTTGTCTGCCTTCCTCGAAAAAATTCCCGCCAGCTCCTTTGCCCACTTCTCCACCTCATGTTTCATGTCGTTGTTGGTTGAAAACTTTTTTCCACCCATGTGTATCTTCAGGGCAGTCACCAAGAAGTATATATGTATGGTTTTATTTGTGGTGAAGCTCAAGGCCTCTTCACAATTCTTGGGAGTAGCGGAGCATTACTAAGAACCTCCTTTTCTTTTCAAATTATTCTATTACATTCATTTCTTTTTACTCTGGCAATGCCGCCACTGGTCATTACTCATACAAGTATAACTACTCATTTTTCTTCACGAGGTATGAGTGGACCCCGAACAACCAAGTGCAGAGCAGAAAAATTCCTGCCCCGTTGGGGATCGAACCCAGGTCACCGTGCGTGCAATACCTAGCGCGCTAACTCACTCTGCCACGGTGACTACTGACCAAGAGGTATTGTGAAGGTGTCAGGCCACGGGAGGGTGGTTCAAAACATCCCATCTTAGAGAGTCCATAAGTTGCTTCGTAGCGTTCGCTGAGTGTGGTCTGTGGCATTGTCGTGTAGCTAAGACAAATTCTCTGTGTCTGCAAGCCCCTCTTTTATTCTGAATTACTATTTTCAATTTTCTTGGGGCCCCCCAGTATCTTTTTGTGATGATGGTCTCCCTCTGAGCCAGATATTCATTCAAAATTATGCCTTTATAACCCCAAAACACAAATTCCTTGTTTTTTTTTGCTGGGGTAAAAAAGGTGACCTAAAATGTAACAAACAGAATGCCGAAGGGTCGAGTTATGAAACATTATTAAATATCTAGGATTTATTCATTCAGGCCACTATTAACAAACATGTTGGAGCCAGCGTCGATGGCATGTTGAATACACCGGTTCCCTTCAGAACACCGAAGTTAAGCGACATCCAGCGAGGTTAAGACTTGGATGGGTGACCATTCAAATTCTAATTCTCGTGACGCTGGCTTTTCCCGGCCCCACTCAGGCTGGGTGAGGTCAATGTGAGTAGCAGGTTTTTTTTTTTTTTTTTTTTTTTTTTTTTTAAGTGGGGTTTAACGTCGCTTTCAACTGCCATGGTCATATCACGACGGGGGTTTTACCCTCCATTCGCAGGAAAACTCACAAACCTGCTACTCACATTGACCTCACCCAGCCTGAGTGGGGCCGGGAAAAGCCAGCGTCACGAGAATTAGAATTTGAATGGTCACCCATCCAAGTCTTAACCTCGCTGGATGTCGCTTAACTTCGGTGTTCTGAAGGGAACCGGTGTATTCAACATGCCATCGACGCTGGCTCGTAGTAGTAGCAGGTTTGTGAGTTTCCTGCGAATGGAGGGTAAAACCCCCGTCGTGATATGACCATGGCAGTTGAAAGCGACGTTAAACCCCACTTAAAAAAAAACATGTTGAATCATGTTTTATTTACAATAAAGTAGGTAGGTACATAGAATATTTACATAGAAATTGAAATAAAACATCTGATATCGCTTAACAAATTCCCATCAGAGGGCGTGTTAAGGTATAAAGTAGCAAATTATTTTGTTATTATAATCCTATTTCATAATTCGGGCCTTAGTCCAAGTAAGATTTCTGAAATAAATATTTTGAGGAAAATCAAACTAAAAAAATCCCACTCCACGGGAATCGAATTATGGACATACCACTAGATGTGAAAACAAAAATGATGCCAACGTTACGTGGTGTTCCCAAGCGGTCACCCATCCAAGTACTATCCACGCTCGACGTTGCTTAACTTCAGTGATCGGACGAGAACTGGTGTATTCAACGTGATATGAACGTTGGCGAAAGGTGGTGAATAAATTAATACGATCAAATCAATATACCTACAGTCCTCCTTCATAGCAGTGAGAGCTAACCATGAAGCATTAAGTAATAAAAACGTCATAACCTATATCTGTCACGTAACAAACTATCAAATATGGCTACCTTGTTATTACCTTCAAAACCATGAAAGAAGAAAAAAGTGTTAAAACTTTTTAATATAGGTATATTGTCATTCATAATTATATGTCAAGACCATTTTTCAAATAAAATAATATAAATAATAAATAAACTAACCTCTGTGTTAAAACTAACCAAGATGGCCGATTTTACGGGACATCTTTGAGGCTTTGCGGAATCTAAGCAGCCAATATCAACCATTGCTTGTAATTGAACGTCACGGCAGCGCCTACTAAGCAGCCAAAAAGTTAGGAAACCATCGAAAACAAGAACTTTCTATCTTCATTCGTTCTCGAGATATTTGATGACCGGTTCTACGGATCTTGAAAAACACCTAAAAAACACAAAACTGGAGATTGGGAAAGTTAGTTCCAAAAGGATTCGTCAAATTAGCGCTCGTGCAGTAAATCGAGGTTTTTGGCACCTCGGTTTGGATAGCAAAACCCTCGATTTACTGCACTAGCGCTAATTTGACGAATCCTTTTGGATAGTTAACGTTCCCAATCCCCGGTTTCGGGTTTTTTTTTTTTTTTTTTTGGTGTTTTTCAAGATCCGTTGAACCGGTCATAAATGTCTCGTTTATAATGGGACACCCTCCCTATCCCTCCCTATAAGTGACAACACTGACAACATCTTCCAGACGTCCTATAATGATCGGAGAGAGCACGAGACTGAGCGTTGTCTCGTAACTCAAGAAAATAAATTATAGAGCTTTTAAAAAACACATCTCCTTTTCTTTCCACCTGTGAAACCTCGGACACAATGGCCGACCCACAAAAGCAGAGCTTTCTCATTTGATTTTAATTCCTTGATATTTCATTTTTAATTCCTTCTCAGTATTGTTGAGAAAAAAAAATGAAATCATAAATTTAATACGAGACAGCTGATGTGCTTTATTGTGTGGGGGAAAATTGTTAAAAAAATACCTACGAGGAGTTTTCATGGAGGTCGAGACCGTGGGTTACATTTAAGTACAACTTCTCATTTTTACTTCTTTTTTAAACTAATTTCATAATACTGATTTATATAGAAATTGTTTGTTGCTGTTTTTTTTTTTTTAATTTTGGGTTTAACGTCGCTTTCAACTGCATGGTCATATCACGACGGGGGTGTTACCCTCCATTTGTAGGGAACTCACAATCCTGCTACCCACATTGATGGTAAGATTTCGAAATAATTCAAGGATAAAAAAACACTTGGCTCTTTTTTTACTTAGTTAGATGAAACAAAAGAAGGCAAGTGTTTTTTTTTAAAACATAGATTATTTCGATGTGTATTTGTTTTACCAAGAGTTGTGTATAATTATAAGTTTTTTTCTGAGAACTTATATATTTCGTTTGTAAGTAGTCACCGTGGCAGAGTGAGTTAGCTGGGATCGATCCCCAGCCGGGCAGGATTTTTTTTGCTCTGTACTTGGGTGTTCGGCTGTTCGGGGTCCACTCATACCTCGTGAGGAAAAATGTTAGCAGCGTCCAGTGGCGGCAAAAATGAGATATTGGGATATTAAAAATACGGAAAAGTCCTGTAATTTTACGCTGCCCACTAAAATTGTGATATAATAACACAAAGATACACATTTATTTATAATTATTATTATTATATATTTCATTCGTAGGATTTCATTGGGATTTTTATACAGGGTGTCCCGTATACAGATGCAAATATTTTGAGGGTAGGTTCAGCCCACCGTGGACTATAATATGAGCGAAACTTGCAGTGGGTCATTTTGTTTCGTTAAAGAGTTATGGCCTAATCCCTGTTTTTCCCACAGGTCTAGAGGTCACTTGGATCGATGCACGTTTTTAAAGAAATGATAGCCAGTAGGTAATTTTTGACTTCATGTATGGATAGTCATGCATATTTCCCTTCGAATGCAGTTGGTTGCATAAAAAAATATTGAAAGACCAGAGAGATATTTAATCATAAGTTCAATACTTTTCTAAAATTTGATTTTTCCCTTTCGTGAATTTAAAGTATTTCTACAATTGCAATTCTGCGTATCACTAGTTAAAAAAATACCCTATCATGTTTAGTTTTAGAAAAAAGAAAGCTCATTTATATTACTTTAAATATCATGGAACGCAAGCCACACAAAGCTCAAAAAACACTTCTGAATCATGATGGAAAATTCAAAGTTAGCTGAATTTTAACAGAATTGGCGCGTAATTTGAGGTTTTTTTTTTTAAGTGGGGTTTAACGTCGCTTTCAACTGCCATGGTCATATCACGACGGGGGAATTTGAGGTTTAAATACACTGCTCTGCGATGTTTAACAGAGGGAAATTGATCATTCACAGTGGTCGGTCGGTGTGAACTTTTATGTGAATGGGGTTACGGGGTCACAGGATTATCGTGAGGAAAAATGAGAGAAGCTGCAACGAAAGCAGCAACCAGTGGTGTAATTATGGACTTTTTCTCTTACTCTCTTTTACTCTTTTTATCTCTCTCTCTCACAGACACATTCTCTCTCTCACACACACACTCTTTCTCTCTCTTTCTCACTCACTCAGATATTTTCTCTCTTACTCCCTCCCTCTCTTTTCTCTCTCTCTCTCTTATCTCCTTCTTCTATTTCTTTCCTCCTTTTCCTCCCTTCTCCTCTCATCCTTGAAGAACCCACGGGAATATTACTGTCGGATTTTCTTTTTCTCATTTTTCTATCATACCTCCTCAGAAGTTTGCATAATCTTAGGAGATAATATTAAGATACTTTTGATTTATGATAACAGAAATTTATCGGAAGTAAAATACTATTATTGTACAAATAAAAAGAACCATAATTATTATTCAATTCAATTTTCTCTGTCCCTCTCTCTCTCTCTCTCTCTCTCTCTCTCTCTCTCTTTCTCTCTATCTCCTTCTTCGGGAAATACCTATTGATATAGTAAACCTATAATCAAATTAATTATTATACCAATCAACATCTCTCTCTCTCTCCCTTTCTCTCTCTCCCTTTCTCTCTCTTTCTCTCCTCTCTCTCTCTCCTCTCTCTCTCCTCTCTCTCTCTCTCTCTCTCTCTCTCTCTCTCTCTCTCTCTCTCTTCTTAACTCTCTCTTATCATTTTTTTGGGGGTTTAACGTCGCTTTCAACTGCATGGTCATATCGCGACGAAGGTGTTACCCTTCAATCGTAGGAAACTCACAAACCTGCTACCCACATTAACCTCACCCGTCCTGGGTTGAGCCGGAATGCAAGCATCACGAAGTCTTAACCTCGCTGGACGTTGCTTAACTTCGGTGATCCTACGAGAACCGGTGCATTCAACGACGCTGGCTTACTCTTATCTTTTTTCTGTTAGGCGCTTTAACACCACTGGTGGAGTGGGTCTCTTATCATTACTTCTGCAGATTCAGTGGTTTCCACTGTAATTGAGTGAACGTGATTCATGACACGCTACATAACCAGGTTCTGTGAATAATTTAAATAATCAATCGTCCATAATTAAGTAATTGTTAGTTAGTGAGCAGAGGTGCCTATTGATAAGTCCGATAAACAATACAAAATGGTTGTTTCTTATACAGATGGTTGTTTCTCAAATAAATACTCAGACATCAGCAAAAATAAAATTTACTTTACCTTTATTTAATAAAGAATAAATGTGTTTCTTCGTGGGAGATACACAAATGTTCTTTCGTTAATGAACATTAGTTTAAAGAGAGGTCTGTAACAATCAAAGTCCTTGTCCCTAAACTTCTTCTTTTACTTTGTCTTTTATCCCGCTTCGGCAGTGTCGACGTTGCTCAACCTCATGGTTGAGGTTGGTTGGTTTTGGCACATTTGTTACGGCTAGATGCCCTTCCTAACGCCAACGATTCTATTTGATTTAACGTCCTGGATTAGGACGGGGGTTTTACCCTCCATTGGCTGGGAATCGTACCAGCTACCCACATTATCCTCACCCAGCCTGGGTAGGGCCGGAAAAGCCAGCCTCACATGAACGAAGGGAACAGAATTTTCTGTGTGAAAAGTCTGCTCCGACCGGGGATCGAACTCAGGATCTCTGGACAACGGACAGTAGTCACAACCGTTCCGCCACGGAGACTGACGTAACGGTTCTGTTCT
Organism: Bactericera cockerelli; assembly: GCA_024516035.1. Taxonomy (NCBI): domain Eukaryota; kingdom Metazoa; phylum Arthropoda; class Insecta; order Hemiptera; family Triozidae; genus Bactericera; species Bactericera cockerelli. The sequence continues at coordinate 35,401,988 of CM044961.1, read as the reverse complement.
GTGAATAAAATCGTCCATACTTAAATAATCGTTAGTTAGTTAGCAGAGGTGCCTGTTGATAATTCCGATAAAAAATACAAAATGCTTGTTTCTTGTTAAGACGGTTGATTCTCGAAAAAAATACTGAGACATCAGCAAAAGTAAAATTTACTTTATCTTTATCTTTACAAAGAATAAAAATGTGTTTCTTCGTGAGAGATACACAAAATAATGTTCTTTCTTTATATGAAAATTAATTTAAAGAGAGGTCCATAACAGTCAAAGTCCTTGTACCTAAACAAATGTTTTATTTATTAAATAACATTAAACAAAGATGCCGACAGCATTTTAGCTGATTGTGAAATATACACAGCATATATCGGTTGTGACTACCGCCCGTAGTCCAGAGTTCCCGAGTTCGACTCTCGGTTGGGGCAGACTTTGCGACGAAAATTCTGTTTCATTTAAACGTGTGAGACTGGCGTTTCGGGCCCTACTCAGGTTGGTGAGGTTAACGTGACTATCTGGTATGATTTCCAGCGAATGGAGGGTAAAATCCCCGTCCTGACTACTTCAAATCAGGACGTACGTACATGAGAATTAGAATCAACTGGTCACAATAGATCAGAAGAGAGGTCCGTGTGATAATTGGTACTTCCCTTCTTTAACTCCAACCAGTTTATAATAATAATAAAATTAAAAAAATTGGCTGGAGATCATCACTCTCCCCTGCTACAACAACAACATAGATAGAAATGTACTCGGAAGTAATAATTATTTATAATCTAATGGCACATACAAGAACAACGATAAAATTAATACTTGACTGGAATTCCCAATCAGGTAGAGATATCTATTGTTGTGCCTCAGAAATGGGCGATTTCAGTGTCCTTCCTACAAAACAATCCAGATTCTTGTCAAATATATCACGTGCGGAACATACATAAGTTTAGTGATGTTTTTTATTGCAATAAATATTTTTTATTAGCTATACACGTATAAGTTTGACATGGGTACCTACTCCTCTGAGATCTCTGTCTATCATAATCTAATAATAACTTCAATTTGATGTTTCAAAGCACCAAATTGAAGAGAACATCAAACTTTCAATTCCTAATTCTAAATTAGGAATATTTTTATTCGGAAGGTTTTTTTATACATCAACAACAATACACAATATCAATTATCCATCACAGCAGCGTTCATTAATTCGACCCTTAGTCTAAGTGCTACACTGTAAACACGTTGTTTACTGTTGAGCTTCTGATTAGGTTTTAAGTTCTGATTCTGATATGAATTATTCAGGACGGGGCCTGTCGTGGTTTTAGCTGAATTTATGTTTTAAATCTTTCTTATCAGGCGCGGCCGGTGAGAAAATAATTTGGAGGTGCTGCCCCATAAACTCGACCAAAATGTTATTTATAGAGTCGCTCGTTCAGTATCTAAAGAGCTTGAGTTTGTTTACCTTGCTTATCATAATAATTATGCATTCTAGAAATGTGTGATCATTTTCATTGTGCATGGATTTTTCCTCATAAATTTGAGTTTGTGACCACATGATAATAAGAATCTGAGGGTTAGGTGGTAGAAAATGCTTTTGAGTATTAACCTCGCCTGGTGGTTAATTTCCACTAAAGAGTGTTGTTATTATTATTGTGGTATTACGACCTAGGACTTGAGGAAATCCTCTCTTTTTCTTTTGTGTCTGGGGGTGCTGCAGTTCCGCAGCTCCTAAGCACCGACCGGGCCTGGTTCCTTATTATGTTTTTTAGTGATACCATAAATCTTGCTTATAGATTTACTGAAGATGTTCTTTAGGGAGATATTTTCGATAAATGTAAAAGTCATAGTATTTCAATAAGACTACAAGCTATAAATTATGGACTTAACCACCGTGGTCTACCGTTAGTCACATTCATGGACCAGTATAACAGGATCAGAAACATAAACAAAAACGTTCACTGGTAGTCAAGTGGTTATCGCGCTAGTCTGATAATCCAGGTAACGTAGGGATTCGTTGGTTTTCCTCATTAATTTGAGTTTGTGACCACATAATAATAAGACTCTGAGGGTTAGGTGGTAGAATTTTATTGGTTTGAGCATTAACCTCACCTGGTGGTTACTTTCCACTAAAGAGTGTTATTATTATTCAAAATGTTTACCTAAATGTATTACAAAAACGTCTATTAGGGTGAAATTAATAGACACAATCGATACCTTAAGTCATTGCTTAGCGTCGGTTTTCCCTATCTGACACAGTACGCAATCCGAGACTTAGAGCCACAGAGGTATTACAAAAACGTCTATTAATTCCGCCCTCAGTCTCTCTGCCAGACTTGAGGTCACCATGTGATTTGTCCCTGACCGGGAATCGAACTGATGTCTCCTCGACTGGACCATACTGTCTGACCTTAAGATCAGTGAGTCCTCATTATTCAGTTTCATGGCCCATGGGACATATGGGGACGTCTGAAGATGTTAATAAAGGTCACATGTATACAGAGTCAGGTTTAAAGTTTCTATACATTGTTGTATGTATTTCTACAGGTTTTTTTTTTTTTTTTTTTTTTTTTTTTAAGATGCACGTATAAACATTCCTTTATTCTGGTTAGAACTAAAATGAGTGTAATAGTATTATAATACTTCATTCTTACAAGAATAAAAAAATATTATATACAGGGTGGCCCCACCCTAGATCAGCATGATGTACAATTGTACAGTAAGTCCAAAACTAACATAATAAAAAAAATATACACAGAAAAAACCTACCCGCAGTCAGCATGTACAGACAGTTTAAAACTAGCATAATAAAATTAATACATACAGGGTGGCCCCACCCTCGATCAGCATGTTCAGTAAGTCCAAAACTAAAATTATCAGAAAAGGTTGAGTAGCAATTTGTTTGAAAGATCTGATTGAGAGAATTTCATAAGTTTTCCAACAATTACGGTTCTCGTTACTGTTTTTTTTTTTTTAATTTACGGACTTCTTGTCCATTTATACAAAACACGATTTTGTGTTAAAAAAGAAAGAAAAAACTTATGAAGAATTTAAAATTTACCTTAAAATTATCTTCTCCAGCCGTTAGTGTTCTAGAGCACATAACATATTAGAGGTGGGGTCACCCTGTATATTAATGTGAAGGTATACTATGAGATCAGAAAAAAAAAAAAATAATAACAGAACTAAAAAATGCATCCTAACTAACCAAATAACATTACAAAAATTATTACCACTGACATGATTCCTTTTTTTTTCTTCTTTTTTTTTTTCTTTTCTTTAGGCGCTTTAACTCTGCCCTTATGATATACTTGAACCACTTCTTGGTCTCTTCTTGATTTACTATACTTTCAAAATTTACAAAAAAAAATCTGATTTATTTGAGCTTGTACGTACAAACTAAACAGAAGAGTTTAGCATAAAAATAATGTATCTCGTTTTTATTGATTCTTTATCACTACCTATGCTGGTTCTCAATGTTGTTGTGGTAATCTTTTTCTGTAAAGAGCAAGTTCAGGGTAGTTCAGTAGATAAAAGTAACTACTACAAGTTGCTCATACTATTAGCTATGTACAATTGTACATGTATGTACATACTATTAGCTATGTACATACTTTCAAACTATTAATAGATAATAGTACTCGTATGTATAGAGGAAATATGCCTAATATCGTCACCACATTGAAATATTGAATGCGTCTACCGTCATACACGTACCTACACTACAAAGTTTTAATGCGATACAAAAGTTTTCACTGGACGATAGTATAAACTTTTTTTTTCTTTTTTTTCCTATTAGGCACTTTAACTCTGTGTTGCAACAGATAGATACAAAACAAACACGTTGTTTTAGAGATACAAAACAAAACAATGCTTAACAATATATCATACGGCCGGTGGGAAAATGTTTTGGGTTTGCTGCCACAAGTGCCACATAAATCAGACTAAAATGGGATTTATAGAGTCGCTCTTTCAGAATCTAAAGAGTTTGAGTTTGTTTACCATGAAAATCATAATAATTATGTATTAATTATCTAGAAATGTGTGATAATTTTCATTGTGTGCGAGCTAGGACTTCAGACAATCCTCTCTTTTTTCTTTTTCGTCTGGGGGTGCTGCAGTTCCTTAGCACCGGTCGAGCTTGCTGATCAGAATCTTCTTTTCCTGTTTCCAGATTCTCTGTCTGGAACAAACCAACGACCTGGTCCTTCACATGAACAACCTCACGCTAGACCACGACACCATCGCCCGTAGCGTCAAGATGGCGACCGACCCCACATTGGACGCGTCACCGGACCACCCTGTATCTCACAAGTACAATGCGGAGACCGAGATCTATTCGGCCACTTTCGCCCAGCCCTTCGTGCCGAATCGGGAGTACACGGGTGAGTCACACTGTATTTGAGTATGATTAAAAAAATTAAACACAATGTATGTATGTAAATCTCACAAGTATTAGGTACTATGCGGTGAATATATTCGGCTAATTTCTAAATTCGGCGTTTTTTTATGTAAACAATAAAAAATTCACTTTTTTCTCACTATTTCTTAATCTTAGGGCGGAATTAATAGACAACATCAATAACTTAAGTCGTTGGTAAGTGTCGGTTTTCCCTATCTTACACAGTACGCAATCGGTGACTTAGCGCCACAGAGGTATTACAAAAACGCGTATTTTTTTTTTTTTTTTTAGAATTTATTGTTTGTTAGACATTTACAGAAATGTATAAAACATGGTCACCCTATCTATAATTCTATACATGCATAATTTTATTGTATATGCATACGTACACATTCATTTCGTCCTAAATCTTTCTCTTCTTCTTCTTCTACTTTCTCATTCTCCTCATCTTCATATTATTCAAAATCCTGAAAATCTCTTCTATCTTATCTTCTGGAGTCACAATTCACAACAACAACCTAATGGCCCTCCTGAGGCCCAAAGGTCAAAGGTCACTTTAGATACTTATACATATACAGTACGTATACCTATCTTCCTTATACATACACAATTGCATACCTTCCTTTAAAGTCAAACCTGGGCATAAGAGAACATTTTCCAGGTCAAATTTACCTCTCCTACGAGGGAAAATAAACTCTTTTGAGAGAAACTTGGGGTATAAGAGAAAACATTTCCGGTCTCTTGAGTTCTCTTTTATCCAGGTTCAACTATACAGACATAACTACTTATAATATGCAATATGCATACATAAGGTAGTTGTATCAGCATTTATTTTACGAAACTCGGAGGCAAGATTACTGCACTTTTCTAAGTCCTTAGATCATTCCAAGGGTTGGGTGGAAGAGATTGCCTAAGCCAATAACCCCGCCCTTTAGTTAGGACATATATTATGTATATATTTATTTTTTCTTTATTTTTTTTTCTTCTATGTTATTGTATTCTAATTTGTAATTATTTGTGTTGTATATAATATGTCCTATCAATAAAGTGTAAATAAATAAATTCCACATCATCATATAATAATAACAACACTCTTTAGAGGAAGGTAACCACCAGGCGAGGTTAGTGCTCAAAACATTTTTTCTACCAACTAAACCTCGGAGTTTTATTATTATGTGGTTACAAACTCAAATGAATGAGGAAAAACTCATGCACTGGTTGAGATTTAGACCAACGGATCCCTACGTTACCTGGATTACCAGACTAGCAAGTTAACCACTTAACTATACCAGTGATGATCATACCTAGGGGGTTGAAATTTTGTCCCTTATGCGTAAGAAATTATTAGCTAGCTCCCTGTCTATAAGGTAGGTGTATCAGCTCTTGTACAATTATGGATAAATAAAGTAGGTGTATCCAACTCTTGTTTCACGAAACTTGGTAAAAGATAGTTAACAAACTTGGGGTCAAGATACTTACCAAACTTGGGACAAGATAGTTACCGAACATGGGGACAAGATATTTACCAAACTTGGGGACAAGATAGATATAAAACTTGGGGACAAGATAGTTACCAAACTTGGGGTCAAGATAGTTACTAAACTTATGACAAGATAGAAACCAAACTTGGGGACAAGATAGTTACCAAACTTGAGGACAAGATAGTTACCAAACTTGGGGACAAGATAGTTACCAAACTTGGGGACAAGATAGTTACCAAACTTGGGGGCAAGATAGTTACCAAACTTGGGGACAAGATAGTTACCAAACTTGGGGACATGATAGTTACCAAACATGGGGACAAGATAGTTACCAAACTTATGACAAGATAGTTACCAAACTTGGGGTCAAGATAGTTACTAAACTTATGACAAGATAGAAACCAAACTTGGGGACAAGATAGTTACCAAACTTGGGGACAAGATAGTTACCAAACTTGGGGGCAAGATAGTTACCAAACCTGGGGGCAAGATAGTTACCAAACTTGGGGACAAGATAGTTACCAAACTTGGGGACAAGATAGTTACCAAATTTGGGTACAAGATAGTTACCAAACTTGGGGACAAGATAATTACCAAACTTGGGGACAAGATAGTTACCGACGAAGCTAAGACGTAAGTTCGACGAGTAAAGGAAATTGACCTGTTAAAAAATGCATGCCTCTACTCTTTGTTTGTCCAGTGTCAAAATTAATTCCCTGGGGCTCACCAAAGTGTCCTTACTATATCTCAGTGACGAGATTCGGCCTCTAACAATCTAGGAGATGGAAGAGCAGTAGGCTACCTCAGCCAACGTTTGAGCCTGGCCATTCAGAGGAGGAATGCAGCCAGCATTGCGGGCTCATTCCCTTTCATAAATTCATTAGATGGAATATTTGTTATATAGTTTATTCAATTCAATTCAATTCATATATTTACTGTGTTGTTTAACATAACATTATACACAATTTACAAAACAAAAAAACAAAAAAAATTAATTACTTGCGCTATCTAATAACAGTAATAACATTATGTAATGCTAACTAATTACTATGTTAATTTTTTTCTCAAAAGCTGAGTAAGAGGTTTATGTTGAAATAAGATGAATTGACTAGACTGAATCTAGGATAACTGGACAATGTGATTAAGTACCTAATAGCTATACCTACCTATGTACGAGTATGACAGGGTTGGGTGGAAGAGATTGCCACAGGCAATAATTCAATAAACCCGCCGTTTAGGTAGGACATTAGGTTTATTCTCTTTCTTGTTCTTGTTTCTTTGTTCAATCTATATATTTTTTCTCTTTATAATTGCATTGTATTGTACTGGAAATATTGTAATTTGTCTATACCTAATAAAGCGTAATATATCTAATAATAATATGAAGGGAAAAAAATGTCTACTGTCCATAAGTTGGGTATAGACAGTCATGGGCGTAGCCAGCATCCGCTCTAGGGGGGGGCAACTAAAATATCCGTGTCGAAAGTGGGGGGGGGGGGGGGGGGGGGGGGGGGCGTGTGGGGTCTTTTGGGTGCGGAAAAAGGCAGTGGAAGCGATTTGTTTTGTTGTTGTTGAAATCCAAAGATCCAACAAGAAACTGAATATAATTATATTATATTTGTAATTTGTACCTACACATACAACGAATACAGACAGCTTTCCTTCTCTCTCAATAATATTTTAGAACAAGCTTTTTATTTATTGAATGGAATACAGGTAACAATGTTATTGAAACTTATTTGATGCAAAGTTAATTTCTAAAAAAAAAAATTAAAATCGAAAGAGCATACTTTTGAAGTTTTTTTAGTATAAATCTCGATTCGTCGCGAGGACATAATTATACTTAATCTATACTTATTATCCATATTTAGAACCGCAATTTTATTGTAAATCTAAAACTGTGCCGATCCTAACGGTTTGGGTAGTACTTTTTGAGCGAGGAGCCTTTTTGTACGGTCGAAACGTTGAAAATTGCCGTAACGAAAAATCTTTATTGACCTATATTGACCCTACCTTGACCGATTTAAGAAAAAAAAAGTTACTACGAATTGCAACTTTTAGAGACAAAGCTTTTAATATGCAACACATTAGGTCAAAAGGTCAAAAAGTAGGTCAAAATTAAAATAAAAATTGACTTATTGTTCATTTTTTTCAATCTGTCATTATTTTGACCTATTTGCCTTTAAAAAAAATCTGAAATTTTAATGGCAAAAAATAGAAGACATTTTTGTGGTTTTTCAAAAAAAGTTATCTTGTTACTATAAAGTTAACGCCCCCAAATAAGCCGGCAAAAACAGGTCTGACGCAACAAATTTGACCTAAATTTGCCTTAAAAGTTTTTTGGCCTTAACTTGAGATTAGTCGCCTTGACCTACATCGTTTATGGCATTTTTGAATTTTCCAGGTCAATGCGCATCGAATGATATATAATAAGTCTAGTTTTGATAAAATTTTACAGTCACTTTGGGGAAATTAAAATTTTCCGAAAATTTTAATCAATGAACCGGCCCCGCCCACATGGACTGGGTTATATATGAAGCTTTTCTTTTGGAAAATTCTTTAGCTGACAATTTTCCGGTTCAATCGATATGCAATATGCCCTGTTAACGTTTATAATAGCCCCGGAAAACGGCCCGGAAAAATCACTAAATTTTTTTAATTTTTCAAATAATTAAAAAATGAATTAAAAACATGGTTAACGATTAATATTTTCAGGCAAAAATGTAGGAAATCACATGGAGAATCACCTTACCTGCCTAACCCCCTCCCCTTTTTTCAAAAAGCCGAAAAAAAACGTCTCCTTCTGCCTTAAAACGGCGTTTGAAAAAAACCGTTTTAATCGTCGCCTTGAAATTAATCGATTTTAAGGCTTAAGGCGGTAATGTTATACCTTTTTGGATTTGCGTCGTCAAGGCGAATCGAAGGATATGTAACATCATGTGCTTGCGACACTTTATCGGTGCATAATCACCGAATGAAAAAAAGCAGCCATTTTTTGACATATGTCAAACTTTTGGCATATCAGTTTAAAATTTAAGCTGTTTTTATGACATATTCTTGTAGCCAATGTCTGTACAAACCTAACGCAACAAATTTCAGTCTTTCGTCATTAACACACCCAGAGTTATGGCGAAAAAACGAAAAAAAAATCAAGCGCCTCTGCGCCGCTGGCGCCACCAGATGAAGCGTCAATTTCTTGACAAAAAATGTTCATCTTGTATGGGAGAAGATATTTAGATGACCAAATGGCGTCCAGCGGCTACCAAAGTGGCAGGGCAAAACTGGCACAAAAAAAATCTCTGTTCTGCGCATAACTCGTGAACGGCGCGCGCCACTAAATTTTGGTACCACTAAAAGGTGCGTCTACACATTTCATATTCTATACATGTTTGCTTCATCTGCAACACAGAAGGAGTTAGAGCGGCATATATGGTTTTCCAAAAAGGCCCTAATATGGCCCTAATTCAGCCCTAGTAGGTGACGAAAGGCCCTAACACTAACCCTAGATAGCGGTTATTCATACCTGTCGGTGGAACCCAGTTTGAACCTGATCGGCACCAAAAGGCCATTTGCTCGCCCCGATTTTCCATTTTAGCGCCTCACTAATTATAGAGCCAGGGAGAGCTTTGATATTTTTGTTTTAGGGTCTACTTGATATTTTTACCCTTTTAAAAATCCTTTGATTTTTGATTTTAAGGTTTTTCAATGTTTTTTTTTTTTTATCAAAAAATATCATATGTAAATTTAAGTTGCCCCTTCCATGTTGCATACTATTGAGGTTTCTCTAGGGGGGGGCAGCTGCCCCCCCCTGCCCCCCCTGGCTACGCCCATGTATAGACTGGGATTGTCTTTAAGATATAGTGGGACTTTCTTGAAGATTTTCAGAAGAATATTCTGAAAATTGGGTAAGATAAAACTCATTACAAACTATTATATTATTTAAAGGGACTTTGGACTTTAGAAAACTTATGGTGAAATTAATAGACAAAATCAAGCTCTCAAGCCATGACTTAGAATTAGTTTTCCCTATCTAAGAAAACAGATACGCAAAATCGAGACATGGCTGCACAAAGGTATTACAAAAACGTCTATTAATTCCGCCCTAACTTTCGTGGATATAATGATCCCCGTGTAATATAGGTAGGTATGTACATGAAGTGAAAGACTTAGGGCGGAATTAATAGAAGTTTTTGTAATACCTCTGTGGCGCTATAAGTCACGGATTGCGTACTGTGTAAGATAAGGAAAACCGATGATTAGCAATGACTTAAGATATAGAATTTGTCTATTAATTTCGCCCTTAAAGTTTCTAATTGTATTGAAACATTTTTATAGCAGCCCCAGACGATCAATATGGCTTTTCAATACGTATTGATCGTTTAATAGGGGCTGCTTAAAAGTATCATCCCTCAAAATATCATCTCAAAATGTCGTAAAAGAAAATGATTTTCTTCTGTCTCATGAGAAAAAGGTTTTTACGCTGTCTGGGTTCCTCAATTTTCTAAAAAATATTATTACACCTATCTTAAAATTAATTGGATAAGTCAAAGGGTATCTTGTATTTTCTTTTATAGTGATGATGATGAATTAATATTGGCTTCATTAAAATTTCATATTTCCTTTTCTTCTTAACCCTGTTTTTCTTTGTCTTTCGTCTTTTCCTTATTATTCCTGTTTTTTTTTTTGAAAAGGTAGATGTGCCCCGGAACCGCTTTCGCAGTACTTCAGGGCAATTTACCTTTACATCCATGCCACTCCGGAAATGGAAAAACTCGGTCAGAATTTTCCGCTTCGGCCGGGATTCGAACCCGCAACCTCCGGGTCAGCAACCAATGCTCTTAACCACTGAGCCACGGATATCGGCTTATTCCTTATTAGTTCCTCTTTATCATCTCTCCTTTCCCTCTCAAAGCAGCTCGGTATTTTGAGCACTCTTTCGTTTTATGTACGTAGTGCATATAGTGCAACACTTCCTCTTCCACAGAAATAATTTATTTAGACCAAGGCCGTACGTAGGGGGGTTAGGGGTGTCTGGACCCCCCATCCCCGAAATCTACAAAATAAAAATCATAAAAAAAAAACGAAAATAAAAACTGAAAAACCGAGTTTTTCCGTTTCTGGAATGGCATAGATGTAAAGGTATAGGTAAATATGATAACTTAAACTTTTTAATGATCAATGTCGTATCAACTTAGGTTTATTGAATTATTGGGATGATAAATTAGGTATTATTGATTTATTTTAATTTTTGGCAGTTGACAAAAATCCCATACAGCTATTATTCAAGGTCGTATTTGCTGAAATTTGAAAATAAAATATTGTAATTATATTATTCTGTTTGCAGTGGAAATCTCGTTTGATGGAGTTCTGAACGAAGGCTTGTCCGGGTTCTACAGAAGTAGCTATACCAACAAAGCTACCAACACCACTGAGTGAGTTTTTTCAATCATAATAGACATAATATTTTTTGGTTTAACGTCACTTTCAACTGCACGTTCATATCACGACGTGGGTTTCACCCTCCATGGAAATTCACAAACCAGCTACTCAAATTCACCCTCACCCAGACTGAGTAAGGCTAGGAACAACAAGCATCACGAGGCGAGGGTTCGAATTTGAATGGTCACCCATCCAAGTCCTAACCTCGCTGGACGTTGCTTTACTTCAATGACAAAACGAGAACTGGTGTATTCAACGTGCCATCGACGCGACGCTGGCTCATCATCAGAATTTACTTCCCGATCTCAGTAGTTTGATCGATAAAGCAGCGGACTTGTATCCTGAAGGTCGGTGGTTCATGTTCCAAGTTCCGCCAAAGATTTAGTAAAGCGAGTTTGAGTAGTTGTGACATCACGAAAGTGATTAACACAATTATGATAACTTGATAACCTAACTTTTTATTTTACAACTTGACTACAGATAATATTTTCTCTCTAATGCACTCTTGAAAATGGGAGAGTTCCCATCACGCTCGAGCTATTACCGCGTTGAATGGAAAGAGATATAATAATATAATATAATATATGTAAGTTCAACCAGGTAATAACGTGAGCTTGATTCTACAGATGCCCTGATGTGAAAATTTAACCCCAGCACGTTTAGAAACTGTGCAGCCTCCTGGCACCATGGTCCCAGAGTTTCTACTACAAACGGAAGGAACAAATGATGAAACAATAGAAGAAACAAATAAACATGGGCTATGTCCGTTCATTTGTTTAAAAAATAAAAATGATTCTCTTTAATTTTTTTATATTTTGCATGTTTCTTCCTTGCAGCAGATTCACTGGTGTTACCCTGGTTCCAGGCTGGCTTGTAAGTGTGAGGGGGCCAATGAGTCTACACAGGTAACATCCCACCCAAGAGCTCTCCCCCTCTCCCAAGCGATGTTTTTCCCCACTTTCAGCACAAGATTTTTCATCTTTTAAAGGTGGCTATATCCTCATTATTAGTTGAAGATGTTTATTTGTGAAATACAAATAGGTTTTTTAAAAAAAAGATGGTAATAGGTACCACCAGGTTGCTTTCCGTCTGCACGTAATTTCCCAACTAATTTCTCAATTCTCTTCTCCTCCAGATGGCTGGCCACCACCCAGTTCGAATCCATCGACGCCCGCCGCGCCTTCCCCTGCTTCGACGAGCCTGCCTGGAAAGCTACCTACAGCATCAGCCTCGGCCACCCAACCCCCTTCACCTCCCTCAGCAACATGCCCCTGGAGCGGACGGAAGACATGTAAGGGTTAATTTTTTGTTGGTGGTGGTGTTGTTGTAGTGACAAGTTTTTCTTTGAGACTAAGTAGGCGCCACAACGAGGACCCTGGCATATACCCTACACCAGGGCTGCCCAACCAGTCAATCGCGATCGACCGGTCAATCGCATTGATTATCAGACACTTTATAGTAGATCTTCTTCTGTAAAGGTTGAGCACCCCTGCCCTACACCATTGACCTCAGACCCTGGTAACTACAGCTTACAGACGATTTTCGGGACTCCGTTGTGGCCGCTTACATGGTTAGATTAATTTACGTGGTACTGGGTCTACCCCAGGGTCCAGGGTATAGGCCTCCGTTAGTAGGCGGTCACAACGAGGACCCTGGCCTAGACCCTCGACCCCAGACCCTGGTACCTACAGCTTGATATAGACGATTTTCGGGACTCCGTTGTGGCCGTTTACATTTGATTAACCGAAGCGACATAACCTCACTAAGTGAGGTTCTGTTTTAACTTCCATACTGGACGATTTGGCTTTCGTTTGTCTGTCTGGCTGTTGGTGGTAGACCTGTGACATAACTCTGGAGCGGACTCTTCAAAATAGATAAAAATTTGTATACATGTTCATTGGGGTAGTAGAATTTTACCATTAATTTTTATGCAGAATAAGGTCACTCGGGGCCAAATGAAGGCCGTTTTGGTGAAAATTGAAAACGATTTTTCTATTTTTATTGAATAAAGCAAGGCTCTTGAAATTTTGTAGAGTGGTTGAAAAATATATTTGAGTTCAGTAGTAAAATTTGGTGACCGTGAAAGCTAAGGGGGCCGTGGCCGTGAAAGGGTTGTGGTAAAAATCGAAAAAAGGCCACAAAAAGGGCAGGTTTTCAATTAAAACCTATCCAGTGTGGTATTGAATGAAAGGTATCGATGTCCTCATACTTGATTGAAGATTTATAATGCGATAGTTGATTCTGTGTGAGATTTACAGTTCACAGAACCACTAGTTCTATGAACTCTCAGGTACTATTTTATTGTTCTTCTTCTCCTCAGAGCTGACAAGCCCGGCTGGTCACTGGATGTGTTCCAGCGCTCAGTTCCCATGTCCACCTATCTGGTAGCTTTCATACTAATAATAATAATAATAACCCTTGCTTCTCCTCAGAGCTGACAAGCCCGGCTGGTCACTGGATGTGTTCCAGCGCTCAGTTCCCAAGTCTACCTATCTGGCAGCTTTCATACTAATAATAATATGAAACCCTTGCTTCTCCTCAGAGCTGACAAGCCTGGCTGGTCACTGGATGTGTTCCAGCGCTCAGTTCCCATGTCCACCTATCTGGTAGCTTTCATTGTGTCCGACTTCACATTCCGGGAATCCAGAACCTCGGACAAAAACTCGAGCCAGGTCCAGTTTCGAACCTGGGCCCGTCGTGACGTCATCGACCAGGTACAGATGATTATTATTATTATTACTACAGATAATTATCTGAATGTCTGAAGCCTTCTAAGTAGACACAATTGTGTAAAAATTATTCTTTTTTTAGTATAGTCATTTCATTTTAAATCATTTTATTACAATGGTTTGAATAAAAAGAACATAATAAATAGTATATACATTATATACAAGTACTTAAAATTTATTATTAAGAACTGGTTGGGGTCCCACAAGAAGAGCCCCAATTATCACACCGACCTCTATTAGATCTATTGTGACCAGTTTGACCTGCTCACACTCCTAGTTGTCTAGTATGTGTGAGAAGTTTATTTCTTGGTTTACTATGTCCAGATTCCCGTTCCCTGGACAAGCAGGGCTAGGTTCTTGACTTTAGTTCCCAAGTTTGGTACAATTTCAAGATTATTGTTGCCAAATATCCTGAATATTTTCAGCTCCAGTGCCTCACATTCAAAGAGAATGTGAGTCGCTGTTTCTTCTTCAAGTCCACACAGTCTGCATTCAACTGGTACGTCCCTAGAGAGACCCAGTCTATGCAGGTGTTTCCTGAATGGACATGCCTGTGAGCATGCCCACAGCTGTTCTCAGTTGCTTTCGGCTTAAAGCTAGAGCGGAACCAGGCACCTTGTTTTGAGATAATTACCTGTAGATTTCTCACGTGCCAAAAATATCAAAAAGTTATTACAATTTTTCCATTATAACTGATTTCTCTGATGACTTCTCTCATTCAAGGTGGACTTCGCAGCTCAAGCCGGCCCTGAGTTCCTCAGCTTCTTCGAGCGCTTCTTCAACATCCGCTATCCTCTGCCCAAACAAGACATGGTGGCCATTCCAGACTTCAGTGCCGGGGCCATGGAGAACTGGGGACTCATCACATACAGGTAATAGACATTGAGTGTCGGCCCAACCCAGGCTGGGTGAGGTTAACGTGGGTAGCACTACTTCAACATCCGCTATCCCCTGCCCAAACAAGACATGGTGGCCATTCCAGACTTCAGTGCCGGGGCCATGGAGAACTGGGGTCTCATTACATACAGGTAATAGACATTGAGTGTCGGCCCAAACCAGGCTGGGTGAGGTTAAGCGTGGGTAGCACTACTTCAACATCCGCTATCCTCTGCTCAAGCAGGACATGGTGGCTATTGAAGAATTCAGCGCTAGGGCTATAGAGAAATGGGGACTCATCTCATTCAGGTAATAGACATTGCGTGTCGGCCCAACCCAGGCTGGGTGAGGTTAATGTTGGTAGCGCTACTGCAACATTTGCTATCCCTTACCTAAGCAGGACATGGTGGTTATTGAAGAATTCAGCGCTGGGGCTATAGAGAAATGGGGACTCATCACATACAGGTAATAGACATTGAGTGTCTATTACCTGTATGTGATGAGTCCCCATACAGGTTGGGAAAAGAGTCTTCAGAAAATTCCATTCTTTAAATCGCATGAAAAAGTTTTTACCTCTAAAGACAAAAAAACTTTTAAGCACGTCTCTCATATTCCCAACTATAGAGTACGGAGGAATAGTTTTTAGCAATATGAATGGATTAAACATGAATAAACTTCAGACTTACCAAAATGCTTGCATTCGTTATATCTTCGGGTTAAGGAAATATGACCATGTTTCTAACCTAAGAAGATCGCTGACGTGGTTGACTATTACGAGAAGACTGGAGCATCAGACATTATGTCTTTTGTGGAAAATCATGAACGAAGAAACAACACCTTCATACTTACACTCCACATTTCAACCTCTGCAAAGTTTTCATTCACACAATACACGTTCACAACACCTCCTCAACATTCCACTTCATCGCACAGACTTCATGAGTAAAAGTTTCACTGTAAATGCTGCCAGATTGTGGAATCAGCTTCCAGAGGAACTCAGAGTCTTGGAAAGTCGTACGTTATTTAAGATGAAATCAAAGGAATACATTTTTGCATTGGATCAGTGATATTGTATATATGTTGTATATTGTATATTTTGTATAATTGTGTAGCCCTCCTTCCCCCCCCCCCCCCCCATTTTAACCCATATTTCATTATTTTATTTTTCTTCTTTTTATGTATATAATTTCTTTTCTTTTTTATTTGTCTTTGTCTTCTTCTTTTTTCTCTCTTTCATCTTTTTTTTTTATCAAGGGTGGTGCGGAAGAGAATGCCGTTGGCATTAGCACCGCCCTTGATCAAGTTTTGTTTTGTTAATTTTAATTTCTATGTATGTATATATTCTATGTTATTTGTAAATAAAACTTGATCCAAAATGTTTAATAATAATAATAGTGTCGCCCCAACCCAGGCTGGGTGAGCGTAATGTATGTCATAGCCACCACTTTCATCCACAAAGCGTAGGTATGTCATAGCAACCATTATCTCCCATCAATCAGTCTACCAGTGGTTTATTCCATTCTATTCGGATACATTCCATTCACTAAAATCTATTCCATTCTATTCTATTCCAGGGAGTCTGCTTTTTCATTCGACGATGTCCGGTCCTCGATTCCATTATATTTCGATATATTCCATCCAAGCCACCACTAAATTCCAAAACACATTTTTTACTAGGAGTGACGTAGACATTTTTCATCACTCTTTGCAACAAATTAAAGAGAAATATTTAAGTAACTTATACAGGGTGGACCAAAAAAACGTTTACACCCGTTAATGGTAGATTACTGACGACATTTCTAGGACGGATCTGCAATCCGTTTTTTCGGATTCGCCTTTATAACTACACAAAGTGATTTTTTGCAACTTTCTGAAAAAGTCCGACTTTGGCTTATTCTTCAGGTCAGAACTTTTTTCCTGTTTAAGATGAGTTGATTCTGAACATTTCTGCAGAAAGCCAACAAAATTTCGATGTTTCTAGCTACACTACTTTGTTTTTTAAGGTTTGGTTTGGCATCTTTTTTGACACCTGAATAGAAAAAAAATTCTCATGTAATTTTTTTACACTTTGAAACACTCAAGATTTGCCCGAGCAAATTTTGGCACAGACATGGGCAAGTTTGATAAAAGTTGGCGGCCAACCCAAGGATGCTAAAAAATAATTTTACGATTTTTTATCACGTGATCTTCTGGGTAAACAAACCAGGTAAGTCTCAAAAAATGATGTTCAAAATCTTAAAAGTGTTCACCGTGTAGGGTCGTCTTGTACTCAAAGAGTAATTAGCTATTTATGTCTGATAATTATTTTCCTTGGAATTAATTAAAGGCCAGTCAAATGAATGATTGTTTGTTTCTCGATGATAGTTTTCAAGCATATTTTTCTGCATTCTATGAAATATTATCTTTAAACTTCTTGAGTTTTTTTAGTACAAGTTACATTATTATAATTCGGATGCTGAAATGGCAGATACGCATTTAGCATATTATTATGGAGTTGCCAACAGGAACATTTGGGATCACGTGAAAAACATAGTTTACGAAATCTGGTAGCAAGAATCCTGTTGGCATTCGATGACCTGACAGAAAAACATGGAATCTTCCGCAACATTCGACGGAACAAATGAAGAGGTTCAACCTTTGCATCCAGGAAGGTGGACGCCTGGACGCCACTTCCAACAGTTCCTCTAAGGGAATTGAGAAGGGAGAGAGAGAGAGAGAGAGAGAGAGAGAGAGAGAGAGAGAGAGAGAGAGAGAGAGAGAGAGAGAGGAGAGAGAGAGAGAGAGAAAGGCAAGAAGGTAGAGGGACAGTTCTGAGTTAGAACTAAGGTACTAAAGTCACTATTGGTTTCAAAAATTTGTGTGAGGGGAGAATCCATAGTGTGTACCTAGTATGGCTAAATAAAAAATGGCAACAGTCTTTTTTATTTTGTAGTCATGAATTTTTTGCTGGCTCTGGCGTTCGGACCGGGTGGACTAGCTTACCACTGAGCTAATCGTGCGCGTCTAATCGTTTCTCATTGAATATACTAACACAAAATGTTTTTTTAAATACCTTTTTGTTTATATCAAAATAGTATAAAACATAATAAAGACTGCAAAAGTTTATTAATTTTACAAAATATTATCTTGTTTTTTTCAAGACTTCTATTAAGAGTTGGCAATCGGTAAATATTTGTTATTTAATTAGTATTGTTTATGATAGAAGAACCTACCTACATATTTACCTGGATTTATTTCATAAACTCTATTTTCGTTTGGAAAATTCGCTATTTTTTTTTTCTCTCGTAGGGAAGCATAAGAAAAATCATCCTTACATCATCAAGGCAGTCTCTCAGGGGCTTACATGAATAAAATTATGTGTAAGCCAGCGTCGATGGCATGTTGAATACACCGGTTCCCTTCAGAACACCGAAGTTAAGCGACATCCAGCGAGGTTAAGACTTGGATGGGTGACCATTCAAATTCTAATTCTCGTGACGCTGGCTTTTCCCGGCCCCACTCAGGCTGGGTGAGGTCAATGTGAGTAGCAGGTTTGTGAGTTTCCTGCGAATGGAGGGTAAAATCCCCGTCGTGATATGACCATGGCAGTTGAAAGCGACGTTAAACCCCACTTAAAAAAAAAAAAAAATTATGTGTATTGTGATACCAATAGTATCTGATATAACTCAATTTACAGATGGTATTACCCCCAAAAAAACCATAAGTTGTTGGTGTTACAACAGGTCAGATACAGGTATGAAGAAAATATTAATTCATCAGCTTTTTTTGATAGTTAAAATAATATTGATCGTCGAGATTTGAACCTCGGTCATGCGACTAACACTCTTAGCACTACCACATCCAGCTAACACCACTGACAATCTGAGAAGCACGAAATTTATCATTTGAATTTTCCTAAACTGGCTGATGAAGGCATGTGAGACCGCGGTATTCAAAAAAAGCAATGTAAACAATTTTTGTAAACAATACAAGACGCCCTTACACAGTCTACAGCTAGAAAACTCTTAGGATTTTTGAAGAGTTTTAGGCAAACATTTAATAATTTTTCCCAGAAGATTAAGTGATAAAAAATCGTAAAATTATTTTTTAGCATCCTTGGGGCGGCCGCCAACTTTTATCAAACTTGCCCATGTCTGTGCCAAAATTTGTTCGGACAAATGTCGAGTGTTTTATTTAGTAAAAAAGTTTTTTTAGGTGTTTTTTTCTGTTCAGGTGTAAAAAAATATGACAAACCAAATCGTAAAAAACAAAGTAGTGTAGCTAGAAACATCGAAATTTTGTTGGCTTTCTGCAAAATTGTTCAGAATCAACTCATCTTAAACAGGAAAAAAGTACTGACCTGAAGAATAAACCAAAGTCGGACTTTTTCGGAAAGTTGCAAAAAATCACTTTGTGCAGTTACGAAGGCGAATCCGAAAAAACGGATTGCAGATCCGGCCTGGAAATGTCGTCAGTAATCTACCATTAACGGGTGTAAACGTTTTTTTGGTCCACCCTGTAGAGCATATTATGTAAAAATGGGGAAACCCGTTAATTTATAAAAATAAAAAAATAAATAAAATCTCCCATGAATCAGCCCACCAGTGTTTTATTCCATTATTTCGGATATATTCCATCCACTAAAATCTATTCCATTCTATTCTATTCCAGGGAGTCTTCTCTTCTATTCGACGATGTCCGGTCCTCTATCCACAATGAATATGGCATAGCCACCATTATCTCCCATGAATCAGCCCATCAGTGGTTTATTCCATTCTATTCTGATATAATCCATTCACTAAAATCTATTCCATTCTATTCTATTCCAGGGATATGGAGAGAAAAAATGAGAAATAAAAGCTGGAGTAGGTATAGGAAGGTGTGAAAGATGAGAATTAAGGACAGTAAGAGAAAAAATAGTAGATCATGAATCTGTTTTCCTAATTTTACTCTACGTATTTTATTTGATTTATTAACTCAGGTATTGTAAAACATTGTATTTTTCAAGTCAAATTTATGCTACTTACCTACTGCACTATACGGCAAACTCTGTATTTAATATTTGTAACAATTAATGAGCGTAAAACAATTTGTAATAAATAACGAATAGCTCAGTGGTTAAGCACTCGCTTGACATGCGGAAGGTCCCGGTTTCGAATCCCCGCGCCGACAGATATTTGTATTCAAAATTTGGTTACTGTTGTTTGTAAGGGGTACCTACCTTCCGGTGCACTCGTGTTGACCCAGCACCTAAATGGGAAGTATTGTGTCACTTCTCGCCCATCAGAGAGGAAGCATACTACGGGATGGGCAGGCTACAACACAGACCACAAGCGTCTACAGTAGCTCCTGTTTCATGGCTACGAAATAAAAAAGGCTGTGAAACACTCATCTTTAAAAAAAAAATTAAGTTTCAATAAATATATTATTATCTATCTATCTATTCTTTTCCAGGGAGGCTTCTCTTCTATTCGACGATGTCCGCTCCTCTATCCACAACGAATATGGCATCGCCAACACCGTCGCCCATGAATTGGCGCACCAGTGGTTCGGTAATCTGGTCACCATGAAGTGGTGGACGGACTTGTGGCTCAACGAGGGATTCGCCACCTATATGGCGGCTCAGGCTTTGGATGATGTGAGTCTTAACTTGCGATTCTGACTGAACTAGGCTTTGAAAAACCTATTTAGAAGTCAGTAACAAGAAATTTTATATCCACATGTACTTCATGTTACAAAAAATCGGTTATTGAGTTCTTATTTTTTTATATACATATAGGTATTTAAATAATTTGATCACTTTATTTACATTTTTTTATTATATACAATGAGCATAATAATAAAAGTTATAAACAAATCCTTATCAAAGGTGGTGAAAATGCCTTCGGTATTATCTTCCACACCACACCACAAAAGTTCTTGAGCTGATATGCTGTCCTAAGATGTCTAACACTAAGGACACTATGTCAGGGTTTTTTATGTGAAGAATTTGAAGTGTCAATGTCTAAAACAGAATTTTAATCAAAATGAAAAAACTCTATCCACAGCACTACAACAAGCCAGGATCCAAACAGTCTTGGAATCTACTGGATGGGGAAGCTCTGAGCAACATTCAACTCATTTTCCCTCTGGACTCTCTCAGCTCTTCCCACCCTGTGTCGGTCCCCATTGGGAACCCATCGGAAATTAGCCAAATATTTGACGTCATCTCTTATAGAAAGGGTAAGTTGTTGTTGTTATAACCAGCTTGGCTATAGCCGGGGAGAGTGATGGTCTGCAGCCAACCTTAATTGAAAGTTGGCTCGTCCTGAACCACATATTTCTATGTCCTATTAACTATCGTGAAGACTTGGGTTTAATTTTGCCTTTTTTCGTGGCAAGTTGGCTGGAGATGTGAGGACTTTTCTTTAAAAGCCATTAAACCTTTGGAAACTGCAAGCTAGCCTGCCTTGTTAGGGTTGACTCGTCTCTGTTCTCTGTTTATATTCCTCTAGCGATCTGAGAGAGCTTGTCCCACTATTATTATTTATCTATTTTATTTACAATTGTAGATTTGAAGATACTAAAGTGCATAGTCAACCGTCAAAGGAAAAAACAAACTTAGAACTTTTCCTCAAGTTCCAACTAATCTTGTTCCACAGGCTCGTTCCTCATCCGCATGATGAACTCTTCCTACCCGGCAAAGTATTCCAGACGGGGGTCTCCAACTATCTGAGCAAGTATCAATATCGGAACGCTGAACAGGACGATCTGTGGGAGTGTTTAACCGAAGCTGGGCATCAAAGCAAGGTACTTTCAAGGCCAAATTATAAAATAGGATTATAAAGAAGATGAAGGAATAGGTACCGACTCTTATCGGAGATTTTTACTTATTTATTGGGGTTTATAATGTGGGGTTTATAATGTGGGGTTTTTAATGCTTATTACACCCGTAATTATAATGACAAGAAGATTATCGGGAATATATCTCCCTTGCCTTTATCCCATATTAGCTTATGTTGCTTTTGGGGTCGGCATTGTTCAACCTCATGGTTGAGGTTGGTAGGGTGGAGCACGTTTTTTATGGCTGGATGCCCTTCCTAACGCCAACGATTCTATTTGGTTTAACGTCCTGGATTAAGACGGGGGTTTTACCCTCCATTCGCTGGGAATCGTACCAGCTACCCACATTAACCTCACCCAGCCTGGGTAGGGCCGGAAATGCCAGCCTCACGTGTTTGGATGGAACAGAATTTTCTTCGAAAAGTCTGCCCCAGCCGGGAGTTGAACTCGGGAACTCTGGACTACGGGCAGTAGTCACAACCATTACGCCACGGAATCGGGAATAATAATCTAATATGGTCTACAGTGAATAGTGATTTATGGAAAGTCCTCAGCATACTATAAGGCTTTCTCCGAATCGCAGGCCTCCATACGAGGTATCTTAAATAAGGGACGATGTTTCCTTATCCTCTTTGTAATTATATTTTATGTTTTGTATATTTACTATGCCTTTTTCTTCTTTTTTCCTAATCAAATGAGCTCAACATTTTTGTTCAAGTTCTTACTCATGGACGAGGTTGTTGGGTTATAACACTCCGACTTCCACATTTTACAGCTGAATGTCTTCAAAACAAATACCGTGTTATGGTTGCCAATGATTTTTGATAATATAATATATGTAGCCAGAAGACGGGCCAGAAACTTTTCACCGAACCACTGCAAGATGATGTGTTATGGTGGATTTATAGGGTCTCTTCAGGCATGCCTTTAATCTAATCGTCTTACTTGTTAACAGGTTCTTCCTCAAAACTTGACTGTGAAAACCATCATGGACTCTTGGACCCTACAGACAGGCTACCCTGTAGTGGATGTGACACGCGAGTATGGAAACAACAAGAAGATTATCCGGTTCAGCCAGGTAATGTTTGATAATGGTAGGATTGATGATGGTAGGATTGATAATGGTTGGATTGATGATGGTAGGATTGATAAGGGTTGGATGGAGTGGAACCCACAGTTGTGTTTCTTGTTGTGGATTTCATGCAAGAGTATGGAAACAAAAAGAAGATTATCCGGTTTAGCCAAGTAACAAGCATTACGTAATGTCTCGGATTATTGATAATAGCTTTTGATATTGGGTGAAAGAGATTGCCATTGTACTCGTGAAGGGTACAGATAGGCTCATCTGTAGTGGTTTTCACGCTAAAGTATCACCCATCAACTTCCTGTTAAAGTTCGAGTCCCGAGAACGGCAAAAGGTTAATTACTTCATCATAGGGTGGCGTCATCGTGAACGATGGTAGCCATATAGTGGAGGAATGGCTCAGCACTTCTACCACTGTCTTTACAAGGAGGCTATCAATTGACAAGGGCCCTCAGAACCGTGCCAATGCTGATCTACTCCCTGTTCACAGTCCCCCAGCCAGATTTCTGGTCTACTTCCTGTTTATAG
Source organism: Bactericera cockerelli (assembly GCA_024516035.1). Lineage (NCBI taxonomy): Eukaryota > Metazoa > Arthropoda > Insecta > Hemiptera > Triozidae > Bactericera > Bactericera cockerelli. The sequence continues at coordinate 35,378,669 of CM044961.1, read as the reverse complement.
TCCCCCAGCCAGACAACTTCAACTGTTGAAAATTTAGTAAGGCCACTTTGAGAAAATAAAACATCACGATCAAACACCTCGGCCGTGGTGTGAAGAACGCCTATACCAAGAAAGAGACAGCCCGGCAGAGTGTAAGGTTACGGAAAACATAGTTCCCATGCATTTCATGTACCTTCAGCCAGTAAAAATTTCAACATGAATTTCAAAAATTGCGATTTTTTTTTTGCAGATTTTGATTAACACAAATATGATGTCCGTTTTTCGTTACAGAGACGATTCCTCGCCCTGCCCGATCTGAAGAAAGAGTCCAGTGGCCAATGTTGGTGGATTCCCATCACCCTGGCAACCTCTCGCATGGACGGGTTCCCTGACACGAAGCCTATGTGGCTGCCATGCCAGGACGGCAAGCAGTTGAGTCAGCATGAGCCTGGACTCCTCGCGGATGAGAAGATGGAGCTGAGTGATGAACTCGATGACTCGGGTAGGGGTTATATTTTTTTTTTTTTTTTTTTTAAGTCAAATGACGTCATATCAAATCCTCAGAAACTTATTCGTAGAAGTAGACCGTTGAGCTACTGGGACTAACATGAGGTATTTGTTGTATTAGCCAGCTTGATTGCTGCTGGGGGAGTAATGGTCTCTAGTCAAACTTAAGTTTAAAAGTTGACCTGTTCTGAGCCACATATTTCTAAGTGCGATCAACCATCGTGAGAAATTGGGCATTTTCTTTATGAGCCATTGAGAAACTGCTAGCCAGTCTGGCCTCCAGTTTCCCATTGGTTTATAAACACACTATAATAGATAACAATAAAACACGGCCAGGGTTGTCTAGTCCTGTGTTATAGTCATCTGTTTATAGTCTTCTAGCGAGACACTGATCTACTCCCTGTTTGACGTTCCCCAAGGAAACGTGAGGTTAATTGAGATAGTTTGTTTCCGACACTCATTCTCCCGCATTTTACACTTTCTCAACTATAATAGTACAACAGTACTTACAGGGATTTTCATCACTAAAAGAGACGATTTAAGAAATGTAGAAATAAATCTAATAATAATAATAATAATAGATTTAGAAAGTAGATAACGAACTCTGGTCGAGAACTGGAGCACCCCTTCTGCATAGGAAATACCATACACTGGAATAAAGAAAATGGCGAATACCATGATAATAGCATATGCAGTCCTCCATTTCCTTTTGAGGAAATGCTTCAGATAGGATGCCTAGAATGCATTGGGAGTTCTTTATCTATATTTTTTTTTTTAATCTATGTTCCTAACACCAACTATGCTAATTTTTACTTTCCTTATGCTATAATAAGGAAAGTATTGTATTCGTCGAAAATTTGACCTATTCAGTTTTTTCACAATAGATCTTACTGGGTCGCAGTGTTAATTGTATGAAGTTTCATCTGAAACCCTGCAACCAGGTCAGATAAGACCAACTATGTTAATATTGCCAATGTTTTGTTCTATATTTATTTTTTATTTTTTCTTCTCCAGAATGGGCAATTTTTTTTATTTTTATTATTATTATATTCTCCAGAATGGGTCCTCGTGAACAGAAAGATGAACGCCCTGGCTCGCATCAACTATGACGAGAAGAACTGGGACCTGCTGATTGCTCAACTCAACACCAACCACTCCAAGATCCCCACACTGAACAGAGTTCAGGTCAGTGCAATGCCAGTGTAGAATGTACACATTTATTTCTTTACAAATAAAATACTCTGCCAATTATTAACACAGAACCATCAATAAGAATCGATTATTAAATATGTCTGGCTGGGGGACGTTTAACAGGGAGAAGACCAGTGTCTCGCTAGAAGACTATAAACAGAGAACAGACTATCCAACCCTTACAAGCCATGCTAGCTTGCACTTTCCTAAGGGTTTAATGGCTTGTACAGAAAAGTCCAGAAAAGTCCAAGGTTGATCGCACATAGAAATATGTGGTTCAGGACGAGCCAACTTTGAAATAAAGTTGGCTATTAGAGACCATCACTCACCCCTCCAGCTGGAGCCAAGCTGGCTACAACAACAAAAACATTATTAAATATCAATAAGAAATCGATTATTCTCTATTCAATAGGTGATTCCTAGGATATATTAGCTCAGTGGTTAAGCACTCGCTTGCCATGCGGAAGGTCCCGGGTTTGATCCCCGTGCCAACAAAAATTTGTATTCTTAATTTGGTTACAATTGTTTGTAAGGGATACCTTCCGGGGTGCTCGTGTTGACTGTTGACCCAGCACCTAAATGGGAAGTATTGTGTCACTTTTCGCCCATCAGAGGGGAGGCATACTACGGGATGGGCAGGCTACAACACAGACCACAAGCGTCTACAGTAGATCCTGTTTCATGGCTACGAAATAACAAAGTCTGTGAAACACTCATCTTTAAAAAAAAAAAATCATATTCAATAGGATTAAATCCTAGGGTGATTCTGGTAAATATTCTCAAGTACAGCAAAGCTTTCGACATGTTGGAGCATCATTTTATTACAAACAGATTCTTTATAACAAATCGATTATTCTCTATACGATAGGTTATCCTGGACGTTATGGAATTCTCCAAGGTAAACATTCTCAAGCACAGCAAAGCTTTCGACATGTTGGACCATCATTTTATTACAAATCGATTCTTTATAAGAAATCGATTATTCTCTATTCGATAGGTGATCCTGGACGTTATGGAATTCTCAAGGTGAACATTCTCAAGTACAGCAAAGCTTTCGACATGTTGGACCATCAACGATTCTTTATAACAAATCGATTATTCTCTATTCGATAGGTGATCCTGGACGTCATGGAATTCTCCAAGGTAAACATTCTCAAGTACAGCAAAGCTTTTGACATGTTGGACCATCATCGATTCTTTATAACAAACCGATTATTCTCTATTCGATAGGTGATCCTGGACGTTATGGAATTCTCCAAGGTAAATATTCTCAAGTACAGCAAAGCTTTCGACATGTTGGAGCATCATTTTATTACAAATCGATTCTTTATAAGAAATCGATTATTCTCTATTCGATAGGTGATCCTGGACGTTATGGAATTCTCCAAGGTGAACATTCTCAAGTACAGCAAAGCTTTCGACATGTTGGAGCATCATTTTATTACAAACAGATTCTTTATAACAAATCGATTATTCTCTATACGATAGGTTATCCTGGACGTTATGGAATTCTCCAAGGTAAACATTCTCAAGCACAGCAAAGCTTTCGACATGTTGGACCATCATTTTATTACAAATCGATTCTTTATAAGAAATCGATTATTCTCTATTCGATAGGTGATCCTGGACGTCATGGAATTCTCCAAGGTGAACATTCTCAAGTACAGCAAAGCTTTTGACATGTTGGACCATCATCGATTCTTTATAACAAATCGATTATTCTCTATTCGATAGGTGATCCTGGACGTTATGGAATTCTCCAAGGTAAACATTCTCAAGTACAGCAAAGCTTTCGACATGCTAGACTACATACATAGAGAACGCGAATACCTGCCTTGGAAGTCTGCCCTCAACTGTCTCTACTCGCTGGACACACTTTTGAAGAGGACTGGAAAGCCGTACGAGCATTTCAGAGTGAGTATTAATCTTTATAATCTTTGCGATACTAAAATATAGACTACCCATACGCTATTCCACTAGTTTAAAAAAGTAATCATCGGAATAAAAAAATACTTTTTTTTTTACAAAAGTTTGTCAGGAATCGTTTCGTGTACCCTATTCAGAACTTCAAAAAAATAATTTCAAATGTCCACTGTTTGACGTAAAATTTAACAAGGTTCCTCGATGTACTCTTTCGACAGAGCTGTTAAAAAATAAGCTGTAACTGATTTACTAAAATGATTTCCCTTATCTGACGCACACGGAATTACCCTAATTTTCCCCAGGCGTATGCCCGCAACCTCCTCACGGAACAGTTCAGCAGCATGCCGCAGCTGCGGGACAGCCAGGAGCTGCGGGGCTACGAGGAGCGGCTGCACAAGACGCAGCTGTATGCCGCAGCCTGCCACTTCGGGCTGCGGGACTGCGAGGACAGGATGAGGAGCGAGTACCGCTCGTGGAAGGCGAGCCGCAACCAGGACGCCTATGTGTGAGTAGCGGCTGCGGCCGAGAGTTGCGGCCCAGGGCATGGCCTTGTATTACAATTTACCAACAAAGTACATATTTAGTACTTTGTTGGTAAATATGGGTGGGTGGAAGAGATTGCCATAGGCAATAACCCCGCCCTTTAGTTAGGACTTATGTTTTTATATATTTTCTATTCTTTTTCATTTTCATTGTATATATTATTGTTTCCATTTTTTTCATTGTTAAATTAATTATTTGTATGTACATAATGTCCATTTATACCTAATAAAGCGTTGTATAATAATAATAATAATAATAATAGAATATTTACATAGAAATTGAAATTAATGAAACTGTTGTTCGGTAGCTCTTAAGGGGTATTTATCTCACAATTAGGTATTTAAAATTACATTTATTGCGAGACACAGAAGAGATTATTTACAGCGTTCCTACCGTTTAGTTTTTGGTGACAGACTGACGTTCCAATCATCTGCAAGGGATCTCTGCTGTTGGGCAGTTTCCAGAGGGAGCTTTCCAAATTTAACAGGTTATTTCTCCGTTGAAACATCTCGCATGAGTTTGTTGGTCGATTCTATTTCATTTAACATCGTGATTAGTACGAGGGTTTTACCCTCCATTCGCTGGAAATCGTACCCACTACTCATATTGACCTCACTCAGTCTGGGTAGTGCCGGAAATCAAAGCCTGACGTGTTCGGAGGGAACAGAATTTTCTGTGTGAAAAGTCTGCTCCAACCTGGAATTGAACTCGAGATCTCTGGACTGCGGGCAGTACTCACATAAATATAGATAGACTTCCAACTAATTCAATTCAATGATCAGTAAATTTAGAGGTTAGTTGATGGCATGGAAATTCAGAACTATTACCTGCTGAAGAGAGCAGGTAAGCTCGAAAACAAGCTGTCGAGGTATGTTCTGATATTTTTTTATTTAACTGGCATCTCATTGATGCTTGCCAGACGACACAGTAATATTATCAAACAATTTTATCTTTTTTTAAATGATTTTTATACAGGTGGTGGTGGATAATTTTGTAAGAGCCACGAATTACATCTAGTACAACTTCTCACTTTTATTTATTTACACTTTATTTATTTTTACAAAACAATCATCAACAAGGAAAACAATAATTTAAAAAAAAAACTTAGAAATATGTACAGAAATAATAATAATAATAATAAAGATCAATATTAATTACAATTGTTTTGTAACCCGGGGCGAAGTTAATGCCTTAGGCATTCTCTGCCACGTAACTTTTCTGTTTATACTGATTGCAGGATTCCCGCCGACATGGCCTACCTCACCTACTGTTCGGAAATCAAGACAGCCTCGCAGGAGGAGTGGAACTTCCTGTACACCCGGTACCTGCAGACTGACACCCCGAGTGAGAAGACCACCCTGTTGCGCGCACTGGGCTGCTCCCGGGATCCCGACATTCTGAAGAACTTCCTGAGTATCGCATTCGACTCTCCTGAACGCAAGGTGAGGAAGGAATTTATTCAATTTCCTTTTTTATTTAACAATTAATATATTTATTAATGTACTGCTCACTATGTGAGTTGCCAAAAGAACACAGTATACAAATCAAACTAGTTAGTTATTACATCTTTCTTTGTTGTTATTTTTTCTTCTTCTAATTTTCTGTTCTTCTTTTTTTTTTTTTTTTTTTCATTAAAATACCCTTGAAGTACAATATCTGTTGTACTTTTAGGGGGATGACTTCATATTCCACATTATCAGAGGTTGCAGTCACCCGAGCCTATCGGTAGCTGCTCGGATTGCACTCCAAGTGACCCGGGTTCGAATCCCGGCGGGATCGGAATTTTTCGGCTCTGTACTTTGGATGTCGGGGACTACTTTGGATGTCCGATGGGCGAGAAGTGACACAATACTTTCCATTGAGGTGCTGGGTCAACACGAGGTCAACTATGTTTATTTTCTTTCTCTCTCTCTTCTCAGATTCGAACCCAGGAGCTCAGGACTATGTTTATTTTCTTTCTCTCTCTCTCTCCTCAGATTCGAACCCAGGACCTCAAGACTATGTTCGCCTCCGTGGCTGGCAACCCGGTGGGTTACGCCGTGGCCCGGGACTACCTGTATGCTAACGTGGACAAGATACATGACCTGTATGGGCCCAAGAATCAGCATATCGTCAAGTACCTCGCCCTAATCAGCAGCGAAATCGTGACGGAGGATGAGTTGAGAGAGGTAATCAGTAGAGGGGAATGAAATCAGTAGAGGGGAATGAAATAAATAGAGGGGAATGAAATAAGTTGAGGGGAATGAGTAAAGGGGAATAAATAGAGGGGAATGAAATAAGTAGAGGGGAATATATATATAGAGGGGAATGAAATAAATGGAGGGGAATACAATAATTAGGGTCAAATAATAGAGGGGATAAAATAAGTAGGGGAATAAAATAAATAGGGGGAATATATAGAGGGGAATGAAATAAATAGGAGGAATAAATAGAGGGGAATTAAATATAAATAGGAAATGAAGTAAATAGAGGGAAATAAACAGAGGTAATAATTAGAGGGGTAATAATTACCCCGACTGTTAGTTAGGACATTATGTAATATATTATCCATTTTTTTCTCTTTCTTTTTATTGTTTATATTGTTTCCAAATTATTTGATTTCTTTGTCATCATTATTTGTACTTTACATTATGTCTATGTCAAATAATAGGTAATAATCATATTAGTGATGTCATACTTACTCATTCACGCTGCTAAAGTTTTATCGAATTGTCTTTAATAGAGGGGAATAATAATAAGTTGATCAGATTTTCAAGATTTCTCAGCTATAACATCTCATGTCATTTTATTTAAAAACTTGAAAAAAAAAGATACATATTGAGTACCTTTTACCAGCTCTATGTTAAAATGCTAATATAATATAACAGGTTATCATTTGCACATTAGTTTTCTGATATTAATTGAGAAGTTCGATGGCTTTTGAAGGCAGAGATTACTTCAGGTAATAATCACTTCTTTTGTCATTATTTTTCTTGTCAATGTTACGAGTTATCAATTATAACATTATTTTTATTTATAATAAATATCTATTTCAATTCCAGTTCAACGAAATCAAGTCCAGATACTACGACAAGTATTTGGCGCAGTCTCAAATCCTTCTCCAGCAAGCCGAGGAGAATCCGATGATCAATCTGCAATGGCACCGACAGAACTTCGAATTTGTGTCCCAGTTATTGGATGAAAAGCAGTACCAAGTTCCCAAAGCTGACTAATGAAGAATTTTCCATTTATAGCAATTAGAAAGGACCAAATTTTCCAGAGAATTCGATGATTCCAATAATCGATCTGCAATGGCACCAGCAGAACTTTGAGTTTGTGTCCTAGTTATTGGATGAAAAGCAGTACCAAGTTTCCAAGTTTTCCACTAAAACAGTCAGGAAGGTCCAAATTTCCAAGAGAAGAAGAGAATCCAATGATCAATCTGCAATGGCACCGACAGAACTTTGAGTTTGTGTCCCAGTTATTGGATGAAAAGCAGTAACAAGTTTCCAAGGCAGAAGACTAATGGAGAAATTTCCTTTAAAAGAGTCAGGAAGGTCCAAATTTCCACTAAAAGAGTCAGGAAGGTCCAAATTTACAAGAAAAGAAGAGAATCCAATGATCAATCTGCAATGGAATCGGCAGAACTTTGAGCTCGTATCCCAGTTATTGGATGAAAAGCAGTACCAAGTTTCCAAAGCTGACTAACGGAGAATTTTCCACTAAAACAATCAGGGTGGACCAAATTTCCAAGAGATTTTTAACGTGGACGCCATTACATAGAGTGGATATTTGCAAAAATGACGAATTTAAGATCTTCTGGAGAATACAAATCATTATTTGCAAAAATGATAGTTTAAGATCTTCTAGCGAACACAAATCAACCGAATTATATGAGTTTCTTCTGCAATGTCTCCTGCAAAATTTGGGAGTTTTACGGGCACCAATTTCAAAATTATAGAGGAATATGTTTAAGTTATGGAATTAATTTTAGACAACTACCTAGATCACCCAACACTGATAAGTAAGAACTAGAAAATTAAGCTCTTTTTATATTCTAGATTTTGTTTAGTTACATTGTTTTCTTTTAAGTTTTATAAGAGTACATTTTTTTTATCTCTACTTCACGTACAAAATCAATTGAAAATTAAAGGAGATTTGAACCCATTTTAAAGACATCGAATACCACACTGATTTTTGATCTCAAAATTTTGATGAAGATAATTATGATCTACGTAAGTTCCGCAGAAGAAATTTTAATTTTTATAACATTCAAGTTTTTATTTGTACTTAAGTTTTATTTATTTTAGATGTTTAGATATTCGAATTTTATTGATTGATGAAAATTATTATTTAATAAGTGTTTTTATACTGAAAACTATTTTTCATCTTTTTCTTTTGTTCTTTAGGTATCATTTTTTTGATTTTGGCGCTTTAACTCTGTCAGTTGACAGGTCGTACACGCTGGGTATACTTTTGGTATCATGAGAAACATTTCTTTATTTTAAAATACTTGCTTAACTGAAGCATAACGATAATATATACATAATTATATTGCCCGCTTAGGACCAAAGAGTCCCTTTATTCCAGCAGTTGATTTGGTGGCATTACTATGTGGTTAAAGTCTCAAATAAATGACCATCATTTTCTTGCATAGAGTAGGATTCGAACCCAAGGTTCCCCACACTACCTGGGTTACCAGACTAGTGCCTTAACCACTCCATCACCAATGCATTACATCGCCTTAATAATAGCACACTCTAGTGGAAGGTAACCACCAGGCGTGGTTAATACTCAAAGGATTTTCTACCACCTAACTCTCAGTGTCTTATTATTATGTGGTATAACAAACTCAAAATAATGAGAAAAAATTCATGCACTGGGTGGGATTCGAACCGACGGATCCCTGCGTTACCTAGATTACCAGACTAGCGCGTTAACCACTTGACTACCAGTGCACAAGTTTCTCATTCGTGGCTGGCATAGTGTCCTATTGGGAATTTCAGATGATCTGTTATTCATATTAAGGCGTTGTTTGAGCAGCCATTTGAAGTTTTGAACCCGTTAACAGCAGCTCCTAAGAGTTTCATAAAGATATCTTTGTTTTTAAGCTTTTCAGCAGCTTCTGAGGCATGTTCCTGTTACGACAAGGGGAACATTTCGTGATCTTATTCTTAGCTGAGAGCCACACGGAACAACACAGAGGAAATCACATAGTAGAATGGTGAAGCACTCGCTTGCCATGCGGAAGGTCCCGGGTTCGATCCCCCGTGTCGACAAAAAATTGTATTCTTAATTTGGTTACAATTTTTGTAAAGGATACCTTCCGGTGCGCTCGTGTTGACCCAGCACCTAAATGGGATGTTATTGTGTCACTTCTCGCCCATCAGTGGGGAGGCATACTACGAGATGGGCAGGCTACAACACAGACCACAAGTGTCTACAGTACCTCCTGTTTTCATGGCTACGAAATAAAAACGGCTGTGAAACACTCATTTTAATAATAGTAAAAAATAATTTGTTATGGGACAGATTTATCACCCACGAGATATAAGTACGTTGACGTATTCAACTATTCAATTTTTAGATATATCATACTTGTGTTGATCACTTTCGTGATATCACAACTACTCAAACACGCTTTACTAAATCTACGCTGAATTCGGTACCTACTCACGTTTGATTTAATACAACTATTATTTTATTAGTCGATAATTCAGTCTCAAACGCTGTCAAACGCAGCGATATAATTTATACGAACTCCTTGAATCTGATGAAATTATGCAATGTGTCGTACATTACATTTTTTCTACTGCATTACTCGTGCCTACAGAGATATCTATGTATACCTACTAGACTCGCTAGAGAACTATAAACAGAGAAAAGAAAAGCCAAATCTAGAAAGCAAGACTGACTTACAGTCATTTCCCATGGGTTTAATGGCTTATAAAGAAAAAGCCCTAAGTTCTTACGATGGTTGTTCGCACAGAGAATTCTTTTGGATACTTAGCCGTGTTTTTCGTTTGGATTAAAAAAAAAATTCCAGGTTCGGTATTTCCAAATATTTCCATTTTCTTCCAAGTTTAGCTTCCCAACTATTCGTGAAAGAAAAATGCATTTCGCTAATTTCAGTGGCGTAGCAGAGTCCTCACTGTTGGGATGCCTGGGTCATTTGTCCCTTCAGCTGATTTTGTTATGCAGAGACGTTTGTTTGAAGAGCCTGAGCGCATGCGCATTCAGATGTCTCTTGAGAGAATAGAGTCGTATTAATTTTTCTTTCTAACCAAAAAAAAATTCCTGGTTGGTTTTCTTCCAAATATTTCCATTTTATTCCAAGGTCATTCGTAAAAGAAAAATGCGTTTGATTACTTTAAAAGATAAACAATGGACTTAACCTATAAAAGAACTGGAAGCAAGAATTTTCTACTTCCACTTTGGTTAACTTTGGAAGTAGAAATTTTTCCTCTTCCAAAAGAAAAATGACTTGCTTCCAGTTTGGTTCATTTTATTCCCGTTTGGTTAACTTTGGTTACAAAGAAAAATAGGGCTTAATTGTCAAGGTTGAAGTTTTCCCTATAGCAAACTCGGGACCACCCTACAGTTAACCCTGTAGGGATAAAAAATGTCTCTGCATACCAACCCAGGTATTATCTTTGAAATGCTAATGATGACAACCAATAATCCAAATTAAACAAAATCCATTAAAAATATACTTGTGGGGGACAGCCCACAAGGTTCGATGGGAGAGAAGAGAAAAATGAGGGCTCACTCACCTTTGAAGACTCTAGCGGGGTTGACTTACGGGGTGCCGGCCGGCTCTTCTTGGTGATGGGGCAGAGTGAGAAGATGAGTGAGCTTTGTTGGTAATAACTGTCTTTAATTTGATACTTTAAAGAAATATTGAGCGTTGCACGAAAATGGTATACACTAAATTTGAACTGAGGTGTGATCTCTCTGATTGTCAAAAGGTAACTGCAGAGGGCAGAGAATAGAGAGTTGAACTTACAAATTCTATGGAAAATTACCACTGATTTGTTTGAAGCCAAGGGGCTCTCTTGTTGCAAGTCAGGGCTGCATTTATGGGGAGGCATTGATACGGTACGCAGTGTACGCTGTACGCAACAATACTAGTGCACTACCTACTTTCCGAAAGACCACTGACGTTAATAATTAACGTAATAATGAACTATTCACACGGATAATGAATAAGACAATAGTATCTATCGATAGCACCAGACCTAGCACCGCACATTTTTGGTCAAAATAATAAAATTTGATTTGAAGAGAATTTACTTCAATGTACAAATTACCTATTTACAACAGCGACCAAAAATTAAAAATAATGTTTTTTTTTTAGAATAAACAAACAACTGTGCAGTTGAGCACGTGACCAAAAATTGCCCTGTATCGCGCCAAAAAGTATCTTTCAAGTACAGTACACCAACAGAACAATTTCTAAAAAAGTTTTGTTGTAAAATTTTGTTATGTTGGTAACCATGAATAGTCTAAACACGCCATCTTTTTACCAAAAAGTTTGATTGTTTTTTGATTTTATTTGATTTCTTTTTGAATAGAGATTAGAGAAGCTTTTTAATATTTAACTTAACAAAATATCAATTATTCATAGTTATCATACTCTAAATATCTATTATCTAATCTTTTATGTGCTTGCCTGTCTCTTGTAAATAATAAAAATCCATCTGATCAGATTTTTAACCCCTTGCTCTATGGTGTCTTTGTGAAGTCATGTATCTTGGCTGTGTGTAGGTAAGTTTCAAGGACATACAATTTTCGAGTCGGTGTTTTATTTCAGCTATAAATCTGCTAGTACAGAAGATCAATTGCCTTTCGCTCATCCATCTTAATCATCATGAACTCATTACTACATAAGATATAAAATGGTCCCTGAATGAAGTGGCCATGCATGAAGAATTTGTGGTTAAGCAAGATACTCTGAAAATGTTTGTATCACAGAACTGCAGGTCTGTTGTTTGGTTTATTGATAACGTAACTGATACAAGGAGCTAGTTCTGAGTCTTCAATACCTTTACTAACATATTTTTCATATTACCAGGTTAAGAGGTTCCCACATCCAAACTTGGCCAAAAAAAATCTCTCTAATAGTTAGTTGCTATCCTGGGTGTAGGAATAATGCAGCTGTGATATTGACAAACACTACTTCTAAATTGGTCTGTCTCAAATCGCTGCTAGAAAGTCAAAGAGGCGTAAGTGATTTTATCAAAGTTTTCAAGAGCGCACTTAAGCCTATGTGTTTGCTGCAATTTTTCCCGCAAATATCACATACGTCCAAACATAAAAAATCATTATCTTCACAAGGGTTTAAAAATCACATAGGCCTGTTCGTGCTACCAAGAGTATGGAAGTGGCCATAGGCTTAAGTGGGCTACTGAAAACTTTGATAAAATCACTTACGCCTCTTTGACTTTCTAGCGGCAAAATGTAACCATAAACAGAAAGTACCAACTTTATGTTACTATGCTCTTGTTTAAGGGTTATGTTTTAATTGAAGACGTATGTATTCACATGCACAGGTTCACTATTCCCACCCCTGATTTTTACATTTTTTGGCTTCTCATTTGGGTCTGGGCCTCCTCAAGAATCTTCAGTTGGCCTACCCTGTGACAAGCCTTTATCCATTGTTAATAGGGTATATGCATCTCTGTAGTTCGGTGTTGATTATTATTATTATTTATTTTTTTTTTTCATCTACAGAATAATTAATTTGTGTTTACTATGTATCATTCAGATTGCTACACTGTTTCAGAACAATACAAGAGCTCAAGCTGTACCACTCACTGGAACACCACATGTACTGCATTCAGTACGATGTTCTCGAGAGATCTCTCATGCTTCAAAATGAATGAGAGTGTATCATGTCCCCAAATCTTTTTCACAACAATGTGAAATCCCCCGGTGAAGGCAAAGTTAATATTGGTCCAAGCAATGATTGGTCTGGTGAAGCTTCTCAAGGACTGCTAAGTAAGTTTAAGCTTCATCTGAGTGATACTACATGTTGATACTTGCTAGATGATGTTTAAGGTTTACCTTCTGTAAGACTAAAAGACAACAACACAAACTGTTGGTGTGCATTAGGATAAGCATCAAGCCATTAAGTGGAAGTTGGAGTGCCAAAACTAACCAACTTTAACAATGAAGAATATCAATAGATTGAGTTCATTTTTTCTTTGGCAAAGTTTAAATGAAGTACATGCAGATTCCTCTTTAGTAATAATAATAATAAAGTCTATGAACAGGGAGTAGACCAGCACTGGCTTGGTTCTGGGGGCCCTTGTCAATTATTAGCCTCCTTGCAAAGACAGTGATAGAAGTGCTGAGTCATTCCTCCACTGTCTGGCTACCATTGTTCACAATCACACCACCCTATGATGATGAATAATAATGATAATTTGTACCACTATTATTAACAGGTTCCAACTCACCATTACCTGATGATCAACTCCACAGCATGGAACAGAACACAAAAGCTAGAATGCTACGCAACAACTTGAAAGCTGAAAACTTGAAAAGTAAGATTGACCTGTTAATCATGAACAAAACAAAAGCCTTGCCTCCCACACAAGATGAGGCAGAAGAAAACATACAAAGTATACAGCAAGAGATCAACAATTTGTTTACCGGGAGACTGAATGTTGCAGTAACTCCCAACACTCCTGCAATGGATGCTAAAAGTGAGTATTTCAATGAAAACTAAAGGCTGGTTTCTATATAAATTTTATGATAAGACAAATTGTCCTCCATGTTGGACAATAATGTGTTGTGATTGGTTGAAACTCATACTTGAAGAATGGTCTAGATTAACTTTGTTGTAATTCTATTTTATAATTTACATACTTATACAATGTATCAAGGTCTCTTTTTAGCAATATTTGAATTTTTAAATGGTAAAACACTTGTTTAAAATGTAACAGATTGCAATAATTATTACCTATAACACATGGAATTATTTTGTAGGTGTATACAGGGTGTCCCGTATACAGATGCAAATATTTTGAGGGTAGGTTCAGCCCACCGTGGACTATCATATGAGCGAAACTTGCAGTGGGGCATTTTGCTTCGTTAAAGAGTTATGGCCAAATCCCTGTTTTTCCCACAGGTCTAGAGGTCACTTGGATCGATGCACGTTTTTAAAGAAATGATAGCCAGTAAGTAATTTTGACTTCATGTATGGATAGTCATGCATATTTCCCTTGAAATGCAGTTGGTTGCATGAAAAAATATTGAAAGACCAGAGAGATATTTAATCATAAGTTCAATACTTTTCTAATATTTGATTTTTCCCTGTTTTCCCTTTTGTGAATTTAGAGTACTTCTACAATTGCAATTCTGCGTATCACTAGTTAAAAAAATACCCTATTATGTTTAGTTTTATAAAAAAGAAAGCTCATTTATATTACTTTAAAGATCATGGAACGCAGTACACACAACGCTCAAAAAAACACTTCTGAATCATGATGGAAAATTCAAAGTTGGCTGAATTTTAACAGAATTGGCGCGTAATTTGAGGTATAAAAACACTGCTCTGGGATGTTGAACAGAGGGAAATTGATCATTCACAGTGGTCGGTCGGTGTGAACTTTTATGTGAATGGGGTTACGGAATCACAGGATTATCATGAGGAAAAATGAGAGAGGCTGCAACAAAAGCAGCAAACAGTGGTGTAATTATGGAAAAAGAATACAAATGGAGAAAGACTCTGCGCTACCAACAAAAATTATGATTTTATTTTTAGAAGTAAAATTAAAAATATCATTTCTGTGTTTATCACAATCATGATATCAAAAACATAACAAATAGTGCCGAAAATTAACCTTGGGTAAAACTCGAACATCCAACCTTAAGGTTACTATTATTATTAATACTTTATTTTTATTTTATAAACAATTGGACCAAGCTTTATTTACATTTTTTTTTACAATGAACATGGTAACAATTTGTGAAATAAATATAAACAAAGACTGATCAAGGGTGGTGATACATGTTTGTAGTTTATTGATAAATTACAAACATGATACATTCTGCAACACAGGACATGAAATGAAAAGAACCCAAAAGAATATGTAGCGAACCAAGGGCGAGGTTTAAAGCTTGTGGCTTTCTCTTCCACCGAACAAATTGATCGCCTTGTTATTTTAACTATTAGATTTGATTGATATAGTTGGTTAATAGAACTAATTGTACTCAGAAAATTTTCATTTATAACTTGCAGTTGGCACAAAAATAGTCACACAGACCGCTTCAGGCATCGAGTGTTCTTCAAAATGCAATAGCGCCCAGATTCAAAATTTGAAAGATGTGTTTCTCTCCTTCTGGTGCCGTTTGATAAGGCGTATCTCATTCGTTCCTTCACGCGTCTGAAAGAACTTTGTATTTATTGAAACAAAATAGCAAAGGGTATTTTTTTACCTAGTGATACGCAGAATTGCAATTGTAGAAGTACTCTAAATTCACGAAAGGGAAAACAGGGAAAAATCGAATTTTAGAAAAGTATTGAACTTATGATTAAATATCTCTCTAGTCTTTCAATATTTTTTCATGCAACCAACTGCATTTCAAGGGAAATATGCTTGACTATCCATACATGAAGTCAAAAATTACTTACTGGCTACCATTTCTTTAAAAACGTGCATCGATCTAAGTGACCTCTAGACCTGTGGGAAAAACAGGGATTTGGCCATAACTCTTTAACGAAGCAAAATGCCCCACTGCAAGTTTCGCTCATATGATAGTCCACGGTGGGCTGAACCTACCCTCAAAATATTTGCATCTGTATACGGGACACCCTGTATAATAATAATTGTTAACAATTATGTGGTAAAGTTCATCCCATCAGCTTTCTCTGCACCTAACCATTATATGTTCAAAAAATTATTTGAGACAGTTCAATATTTTTCCTATGATTATTTTGAGATGATCATTTTTCACCCTAGGTTCCAAGAGCTCTAAACTCCCCATGAGTCCGGCCAAGCCGGGAGACTCACACTTCCATGGCAAGCACCCAACAACTGTCGACAACGTAGAACATCTCCTTGAAACTATGTTTCAAGACAATAAGACCTCTCCAGCTAAAGCCAACACTTTTCCTGCCAAACCAAATAGCATCCCTTCTAAATCCAGTAATCCAATGGTTGCTCAAGATAGACAACAAAATGTGGAACACCTCTTAGAAAGTATGTTTCAAGACAATAAATCTTCTTCCATCAAAACAAATGCTGTAACAGTAAAACCAAATACTACAGTGAATACTAACACCACACCAACAACAAATAGTAATCAAATCATAGGCAATTTTGTCAAGTCAAACATTCTAGAAAATAAAACTAGCCCATCTAATTCCAAGACAACATCAGCAGTGCCAGAAAATAATGTTGAGCATCTTCTTGAAACCATGTTCCGAGAGAGCAAGTCAAGCCCCATGCAAGCCAATACCACTCCCACAGATACCAATAGCAAACATTCCAATAAGACTAGTCCTTCTCCAAGAACTAGTCTGTCGGTGGAAGCCATTGAAAGCATTCTAAGAACTCCATCTCCTGTTGATGATGAAGAAGATGTTAAACACCCCACGAGGTAAGATTTTCAATATGTTTTGGGTTTTAATGTCCTAATCAACTGTTAAGGCCATATAAAGTCAAGAGTTTCACTCTCCATTTCCCATTCACTGGAAAATTACCAACCTCCCATATTATACTCACCAGACTAAGTTGGGCCATCACAAAAGTTTGAACCTAAAAGCTCAACCAGTTAAGTTGTAACCTTCTGAGATGTTGTTCAACTTCAATGATTTTTTTCTCATTTATTTAGGTACTCTGTCCCTTTAGTTCTAATATATTCAGGTTTGACTTCATTAGCTTTGATTTTATATTTTATTTTATATGTTTACAAAAAAGTTAGGTACATTTTAAAATATAGTTTCAATTTTTTCTCATTATTATACCCATTAAGTGTTTCTTCCACTGAAAGAAACCCTTGTTTTTAGATAGAAAACACTTAAAGCATACAGGTTCACCATTTGTATTTGTCTGAATACTATCCCATTTTTACAATTTTATCCGGGAACTAGATACCCTTGAGAGATAGATCTGTGAGAACTGACACCTTGTCTCCCAAGGCTCTTGTGTTCCCTACAGTAATGAAGCTTTCTGATGACTGTAACTCTGGAGCTGTAAACTTACAGACAGATACGGAGCTCACAATGATTTGATTATCTTGGCAAATGACTGATTGCAGTTTCCATGGACTGATAAATATTATTTTTTATTAGTCCTTAAATTTAGAATTTAAATTTCTCTTTCAAAAGCATTTAAATGAAATTGGGGTAAAAAATATTGTTGAATAACAACAGTTTTTACAGTAGGTGGATTATAATTCAAGCACTGAGTGAGATTGAAGTAAATGAATCCACTCTGTACCTGGATTATGTTACTAGTGCCTAAACCAATTCAACCATCAATAAAATTCATGTCTTTTTTTTCATCTCTGTTTACACGCAACAATAATGCTGCAATTACGTAAACAGGTTTGAGGGACACTGCATACAGACTAAAGACCTATATTCAGGCCCTCCCTACATCTTTGTTGAAATTGTTCCAAGGTGAGATCGAGATCCAAATTTGCACTGTTATAATAATTATTAAATATTATTAGAGTGGAGATGAGTGGTGATTCCAGGTACACAGGAGAATGGTTTCTTGGTATATGAAAATACTGAGTTGGTGGTCATTCTCTCTATGACAGTTTTAAATTGGGCACTTTAATCAGTACTAGTAACTATTCAAGTATGGCTAAAATAAATTTGGCTCCAAACTTTGTGAATATAAATATCCCACTTGAAAATGTCAGAAATGCTTTTGTATGTAGTCCTTTTTAAAAATTCACTAATTTCCTTTTGCTTTCTTCCTCTCAAATTCAGGTCAAGTAACAGCCAATGTAAAAGCAAAGTCTCCAACAGTCCCAGTGTACAAGCCCCGTTCCATCCGAACAATTCTCACAACAATACCACCACTTCCTCACCAAGCCTGAACAACTCCAGACAATCTCTCCGAAGCAGTCGGCTTAGGAAGCAATCCACTTTTGAAGAGTTCAATGATGACTCGAGTAGTGATTCAACAAAACTTGAAATTATTGATGACTACCTTAGCCGATCACAAGAGCTTAAAACAAGTGCAGATCAGAATAACGTTAGAAGTAAAGAAAAGAAAGCACATGAGAATAATGTTTCAAATAATTTGCTTGACCTGAGTAGTGATTTGACAAATGTGAATTGTAAAACAGATGCCAATATCAAGAGTGAAGCAATTGTCAGGAGTCCATCTAGTAATTCTTTGAAAACTTTGGATGAAAAAGGTAAGAAAAAAATATACCAAATCCATCATGGTTGTTGTTGTAATCAGCATGGCTCTAGTTAAGGGAACTGATATCCAGCTAACTTTATTTGACTCGAAGTAAACTACATGCTCTTAATTGTGATTAAACATTGACAGAACTTGGGCTCTTTTTGTATAAAGCATTGAACCCTTGGGAAAACTTCAAGCTAGTTTGCTAACCCTAAGAGGCTTTTTTGGGTTGTCAAGTCTGTTATCTAGCAAGAGACACTGGTCTTCTCTTCACCTGGTTCAATGTCTTCCGACATAGTAATCAATCATAATAATTGATACCCAGTAGGATATAATTTTTCTGCTCTGTACTTGGAAATCTGGGGTTTTATCATGCCTCGTGCCTCGTGAAAAAAAAAAAAAAAATGAGTTGCTGTTTTAATGTGAGTAGCAACCAGTGACTGCTAAAATGAGATATTGGGATACTAAAGATACAGAAAATTGCTATAATTTTGCGCTACTCGCTAAAATTGTGATACCTTTATTAATAATAACACATAAGAAACACATGAATAAAATAAAATCATTTTCTCCCCCTCAGAAACAATCACCATCAAAAAAGAACAACCTAGCCCAACAACAACAAATAGAACCAAAGCGGCTGCCAAGGAATCAGCACAATCACCAATCCCCAATCAAACCACCCAATCACAAGTGGCCAATGTAACCACCCCATCACAAGTGGCCAATGTAACCACCCAATCCCAAGCCGTCAAGAATCCTATCATGGCTGTCGAAAACGAGCTGGAGAAAATGTTCGCCGGCATTGTGAAGGAAGAAGACCCAAGTCCGGTGAAGAAGGAGACCTCTCTTGATGGCAGTCATAAGAGGACGCGAAACAATCGGAGACGATCTTCGGAGTTTTTTCCGAGTTCACCCGAAGCGATGACGTCAGCAACCCCGCCCAAGCGGAAGAAGAAATCCAAGCAGACGCCCACCAAGGCGGGTGGGAAGAAAAAAGGTGAGGGAAGATAGTATTGTTATTGTTCTAATTTGATTATTTATTAGTTGGCTTGGTTCTGGGGGTCCTTGTCAATTATTTGCCTTCTTGTAAAGACAGTGGTGCTGAGTCATTCCTCCACTGTCTGGCTACCATCCTTCACGATGACGCCACCCTATGATGAATAGTTGGATACACCCAAGTTCCGGCCGAGTTATGGCCCTATAATCCTACTCTACACAAAGAGGCATTGTCGTTCATTGTTTGGGGTCTGAATTTGGCATGCCGGATGAGTATAAATATGGGTTACAAACCAATAGATACCTTATAATATTAAAGTAGTGAATCTAAACAAAAAAAAAACCAAGTCCTGTGGCCCGTTCTAAAAACAATTTCTAATTGTGGTACCTTCTCAAAATTACCGATTTATTCATCCACATGTTGATCATGATTGTTTAAAAATAAATGAAAATGTTCTCCCCTCAGGTCTGATCCTTACTCTCTAGTCTCAAGGCCACCCTCCACTCAAGTGCCAGCAAGTATAATACATGTGTAATGAATGTTCTCAGGTTCCTTGCCTAGTCTCAAGGGCACCCTCAACTCAAGTGCCAGCAAGTATAATACATGTGTAATGAATGTTCTCAGGTTCCTTGCCTAGTCTCAAGGGCACCCTCAACTCAAGTGCCAGCAAGTATAATACATGTGTAATGAATGTTCTCAGGTTCCTTGTCTAGTCTCAAGGGCACCCTCAACTCAAGTGCCAGAAAGTATAATACAGTCATGTGTAATGAATGTTCTCAGGTTCCTTGTCTAGTCTCAAGGCCACCCTCAACTCAAGTGCCAGCAAGTATAATAGATGAGTCATGAATGTTCTCAGGTTCCTTGTCTAGTCTCAAGGGCACCCTCAACTCAAGTGCGAGCAAGTATAATACATGTGTAATGAATGTTCTCAGGTTCCTTGTCTAGTCTCAAGGGCACCCTTCACTCAAGCGCGAGCAAAGACACAAGCAATGACTCACTCAGAGGCTCGACAGCGGTTCCCAAAGTGTCGCCGTTCGTACGTCTCTACCCGGGTAGCAGCAAGGAGGCCCTGGTGGTGAACAGTATACGGGGAGACGATGATGCAGTGGTCACCGGTGGGGGAACCGCTGGCTCCAAGAAACCCGCTGGGTTTGTACCGAGTAAGTGATGAGTATAATCTTCTTCTTCCTATCCTTTTCCTAATTAAATAGGGTCGGTGTTTTTTGTCAGTCTCTTCCAGCCAGCCCTATCATGTACCTCATTTCCTGATAAATTCATAGAGGGGACGCCCTAGGGTTTTGGTTTGTCAGTATGTCAGAGATTTCCGAGGCCTTTATGGACTGACTAGTTGTGACTGACTTGGTTTGTTGTGGACGGGGTCTTTACGGCTGGATGCCCTTCGTAACGCCGACCCTCCCTATTTACCCGGACTTGGGACCGGCATCATGAATACACTGGCTTGTGCACCCCCAAAAACACAAATAACCTTTTATGTGTTGTCGTTGTTGTGGCTGGATACCATCACTACAGGTAGCTGGACTATTGGTCATGCCCTTCAGCTTCACCCAATAACATTACAAGTACGTGGTCACATACTCACATAAATTATGTAAGTAAATTAATTATTATTATTATTGTCTTCCTTTTAGGTATATATCTTTTTCAACTCTTTTCAACTAAACAAATATTAACTTCAATTATTTTTTTATTTCCCTCCCCGCAGACAAAAAAATGCGCTCCTCGGCTCATTCGAACCTGCAACCCGCCAACCGCACAGACGTGGTGGATCCCTCCTGGTTCTGTGTGTTCTGCCGGCGGGGGCCCAACACTTTCGGGCCCGCCGGCAACCCCCTGGGCGACCTGTTTGGGCCGTACCGCATAGGGGCGCCCCGGGAGGGGTATCTGGACGGGGATGAGTTCAAGAGGAGGGTGGCGCGGGGGTCGCCTGGGAAAGGCGAGAGTGGGAAGAAGGTAATTTTTTTTATTTATCGTATCGTATTTATCGAAGTACTAAATCGAATGCGGAAAGATAAAGAGTTGCTCATAACTATCAAAACTAGAAAAATACAATACTTTGGACATGTCTTACGCGGCGAGAAGTATACTCTATTAAGGTTGATCATCTAAGGAGATATTGAAGGATCAGGATCAAGGGGAACGCCAAGAAATATGTGGATAGATGATATCAAGCGTTGGATGGGTCTTACATCTTCAGAAATTTACATCACACTTCAATCAAGAGAAAACATTGCCATTATGATCGCCAACCTTCGTTCGGAGACGGCGTAACAAGAAGAAGAAGAAGAATCGTATGGCTTTATTACACATCTCAAAGTGAGTAATAAATTTGATCAGGAAATCTGATGGCAGTGATTGTCTGATCGCCAAAATTGTCAGTACTTTAGCCGCATTTCAATGCGTTGCCCAGGGTGAACCACAAAGAGGCGTACTGAGTAATATGTAATAGTTGTAATACTAATACTAACAAGTGACTTGAGGTTGAAGAAGTTAACAACAACAACAACACCACTGGTTAGTGTGAAGTAACCACCAGGCGAGGATAATGCACAAAGAATTTTTTACCGCTTAACCCTCAGTCTTATTATTATGTGGTCTAAGTGGTCTTATTATTATAATATACTCATAATAATACACAAAATATACGTATTATTATAATATACCCAAAAAAGAGGAAAAATTCGTCTACTTTTTCATTATTTACTGTAAAAAAGTTGTTCTCAGAAGATTTGAGTTTTCTCTATTTATTATTATTTTTACAGAAAATAAGGTGGGTATCATCATGAGAATTGTATTGAGAGTTTTACTTCCGAAAAGAAATTTCTAATCTATTAGAAATCGGAAGTGTTGTGTTCGTTTTAATAATAAGAGAAAAAAAAATTTGCCCCGATTTCAATTTTTTATTATCCATGGCAATCTCTTTTACCCAACCCTTCACAGCATCTAATAAATTTAATATAAGGACATTTATTTTATTTTTTTCATTTCATACAAGATTTATGTATTTCCTTCTCCCCTCAGAAACGCTGCAGTTCGATGGATGTGGACGTTGCCCGACTCACCGCGGGCCTCACCAAGGTGACCGGTGACTCCGGTGACCAAGCCGGTGGAAGCGGTGACTTGCTCAACGCTCAGCGGGGCGGGGGCGGCGCCCACCAGTACGAGGTGTGGTTCCACGAGGCTTGTGTCGTGTGGGGGGCGGGGGTGCATCTGGTGGGCGGCTCTCTCATGGGTCTGGACCAGTGCGTGTGGGCCGCGCTCAATAGTGTGAGTAACTGAGTATCACTTGGATGATCAGATTTTGTATTTTTTTTTTTTTTTTTTAACAGATTTAATCAAGTTTTATTTACAAAATATAGTATATACAATTTACAAGAAACAAAGTTGAAATTATTAAACAAAACTTGATCAAGGTCGGTGCTAATGCCTACGGCATTCTCTTCCACACCACCCTTGATAAAAAAAAAAAAAAAAATATAAGGGCAACACAAAAAAAAAGGAGAAAATTAAAAGGAACAATAAACGAAACAATTGAAACTTTGTACAGTAGAAAAAGGGATTGAAGGAGGTAAGAGAAACAGAATAAACAAAATTAAGGGAGGGGGGAATAGCACAATATTACATAGTAGAAGTAGGTATTTAAAAAAAAAACTACTGATCCAAAGCTAGCATCTATTCTATTGTTGAAATTATTAAACAAAACTTGATCAAGGGCGGCGCTAATGCCTACGGCATTCTCTTCCACACCACCCTTGATAAAAAAAAAAAAAATATAAGGGCAACACAAAAAAAAAGGAGAAAATTAAAAGGAACAATAAACGAAACAATTGAAACTTTGTACAGTAGAAAAAGGGATTGAAGGAGGTAAGAGAAACAGACTAAACAAAATTAAGGGAGGGGGGAATAGCACAATATTACATAGTAGAAGTAGGTATTTAAAAAAAACTACTGATCCAAAGCTAGCATCTATTCTATTGTTTTTATCTTAAACGACATTCAACTTTCCAAGACTCTGAGTTCCTCTGGAAGCTGATTCCACAATCCAGCAGCATTAACAGTGAAACTTTTACCCATGAAGTCTGTGCGATGTAGTGGAATGTTGAGGAGCAAATCATCAACTCACCCATTCGATTAATTATGTTCTCTCATGTTACCCATCGCATTTACCAACACGTATTCAGGAAGAGCATCATTGATTTCCAGGTCAAATAGCACCTTTTAGTTCTTGTAGGACTTTTGGTTTTCAAGCAAATCAAAAGTATAGGTACTGGAAGTCGATGCTAATCAATACCGAAAAACAGTTTTCGACATAGCATCTTCTTCTACTCACCCATTTATTTATTTTTTACATTAAAAGGTGTTGTGCTCTAGTTGTACGTGTTTAGTGTGGTTTGCCCGGGAACAAGATACCCTTGAGAGATCTCAGATCTTTTAAGAACTGACACCTTGTCTCCTGAGGCTCTTGTGTTCCCTACAGTAATGAAGCTTTCTGATGACTGTAACTCTGGAGCTGTAAACTTACAGACAGATACGGAGCTCACAGCGATTCGTCTATTTAACTGTTTTAATGTATATTTGGTTTATTTGTGTTATCATATCCAAGGGTTGGATGGAAGAGATTGCCACAGGCAATAACCCCGCCCTTCAGGTAGGACATTAGCTTTATTCTCTCTTTTTTTCTCGTTTCTGTCTTCAGTTTATATATATTTTCTTTATAATTTGTCTGTGATTCGAATTTTATAAAAGTGTTTCAATAATAAATAAATTCACATCAGGATGTCTAATATAGACACCATGTTCAATTTTTTTTTATATATAATTCATTGTATTGCACTGTAAATATCGTACATTGTATTTACCTAATGAAAAGTAATATAATAATAATAATATATCACAACTTAGGTGGGTAGCTCAGTATTACAAAATTTCTTTAACATCATTTGCAACTTGCATTACTTTCTCGTAATGCCGTCACCGGTCGTTACTCATACAATTTCTCAATTTTCCTCACGAGGTAAGAGTGGACCCGGATATCCAAGTACAGAGAAGAAAAATACAACCAGTGACTACTTAAACTTTAATTTTTGTAAAATGAATTTAAACTTCGATTAATAATAATAAAGAAACTTTGGTTTTCTGTTTGTCCGTTGCTCGGTTTTCTAATTTTTCAATAGTAATAATAAAAAAAAAATCTTTCTTCTTCCAAGTAGTCATCGTGGCCGAGTGAGGTAGCGCACTGGACTTGCACGCATGGTGACCTGGGTTCGATCTCCAGCAGGGCAAGACTTCTGTACTTTTATGTCGGGGATCCACTCATACTTATTGAGAAAAATAAGGAGTTGTATGAGTAACAACTAGTGATGACATTAGCAGAAATTAAAAAAATATATACAGAGTGAACGAAAAGTCCCGGGACCGATTTTTATCTTTTTAACGATTTAAGATAGAGATTTGAATTTTTGCATGAAGTTCTAACGCAAATTCGTCCATCGGAAGTGATGGAGGCTCTTAAATAATGCTGCGTTACCCAGAAAAATTGTAAAGAAGCTTGAGTTTCTCCTCAAAGAAGAAATTTAACTAACTTTTATCTTTTTCCTGATTTTTTTTTTCAGACGTGTGTGAACTGCGGTGAAACAGGAGCCAGTATAGGGTGTGTGAAAAGCAAGTGTCGCGGCAGTGTGCACTACAGCTGCGCCCTTCACATTGGCTGGTACCTGGACCCGACAACTTTTGTGGCAACCTGTAGCGTGCATCGAGAAAACTACGTGGCCGAGAGGTATTTGGAGACACCCGGTAACAATGGTCTGTGATGAACTGCAGGTATTTGGAGACACCCGGTAGCAATGGTCTATGATGAACTGCAGGTTTTGGGAAACACCCGGTAGCAATGGTCTATGATGAACTGCAGGTATTTTGGAAGCACCCGGTAGCAAAGGTCTATGATGAACTGCAGGTATTTGGAAACACCCGGTAGCAATAGTCTATGATGAACTGCAGGTATTTTAAATCACCCGGTAGCAATAGTCTATGATGAACTGCAGGTATTTGGAGACACCCGGTAGCAATGGTCTATGATGAACTGCAGGTATTTGGAAGCACCCGGTAGCAATGGTCTATGATGAACTGCAGGTTTTGGGAAACACCCGGTAGCAATGGTCTATGATGAACTGCAGGTATTTGGAGACACCCGGTAGCAATGGTCTATGATGAACTGCAGGTATTTTCAAGCACACGGTAGCAATGGTCTATGATGAACTGCAGGTATTTGCAAACACCCGGTAGCAATGGTCTATGATGAACTGCAGGTATTTGCAAGCACCCGGTAGCAATAGTCTATGATGAACTGCAGGTATTTGGAGACACCCGGTAGCAATGGTCTATGATGAACTGCAGGTATTTGGAAACACCCGGTAGCAATGGTCTATGATGAACTGCAGGTATTTGGAATCACCCGGTAGCAATGGTCTATGATGAACTGCAGGTATTTTGGAAGCACCCGGTAGCAAAGGTCTATGATGAACTGCAGGTATTTGGAAACACCCGGTAGCAATAGTCTATGATGAACTGCAGGTATTTTAAATCACCCGGTAGCAATAGTCTATGATGAACTGCAGGTATTTGGAGACACCCGGTAGCAATGGTCTATGATGAACTGCAGGTATTTGGAAGCACCCGGTAGCAATGGTCTATGATGAACTGCAGGTTTTGGGAAACACCCGGTAGCAATGGTCTATGATGAACTGCAGGTATTTGGAGACACCCGGTAGCAATGGTCTATGATGAACTGCAGGTATTTTCAAGCACACGGTAGCAATGGTCTATGATGAACTGCAGGTATTTGCAAACACCCGGTAGCAATGGTCTATGATGAACTGCAGGTATTTGCAAGCACCCGGTAGCAATAGTCTATGATGAACTGCAGGTATTTGGAGACACCCGGTAGCAATGGTCTATGATGAACTGCAGGTATTTGCAAGCACCCGGTAGCAATAGTCTACGATGAACTGCAGGTATTTGGAGACACCCGGTAGCAATACTCTATGATGAACTGCAGGTATTTGGAAACACCCGGTAGCAATGGTCTATGATGAACTGCAGGTATTTGGAAGCACCCGGTAGCAATAGTCTATGATGAACTGCAGGTATTTGGAGACACCCGGTAGCAATGGTCTATGATGAACTGCAGGTTTTGGGAAACACCCGGTAGCAATGGTCTATGATGAACTGTAGGTATTTGGAAACACCCGGTAGCAATGGTCTATGATGAACTGCAGGTATTTGCAAAAACCTGGTAGCAATGATCTATGATGAACTGCAGGTATTTGGAGACACCCGGTAGCAATGGTCTATGATGAACTGCAGGTATTTGGAGACACCCGGTAGCAATGGTCTATGATGAACTGCAGGTTTTGGGAAACACCCGGTAGCAATGGTCTATGATGAACTGTAGGTATTTGGAATCACCCGGTAGCAGGTCTATGATGAACTGCAGGTATTTAAGTATCAGGAAATCCCTCTCTTACCTTTTTTTTCTTTCTTTTTTTTTCTAAATGTAAGAGTGCCCCGGAACCGCTTTCGCATTACTTCAGGGCACTTTACCTTTACATCCATGCCATTCCGGAAACGGAAAATTTCGGTCAGAAATTTCCGCTCCGGCCGGGATTCGAACCCGCAACCTCCGGGTCAGTAACAATGCTCTTAACCACTGAGCCACGGAGGTCGGCACCTATGAAATACACCCTGTTTGACTGTTGAAGTAAAGGGATTTTCAGTCTTACAGCGGCGGCAGTATTGACAAGGTATATTCTATTCTAAATGCCAGGTGTAAGAAAGAAATTTTGAAGAGAAAGCGCTAATATTCAGAGATATACTACCGAAAATTTGGCTTGACATGAAAAAGACTCGCAATTATAGGAACGAATTTCACTTAGAAGAAATTAATTTGAAATTTCAAAAAATCTGAAGAAATTGATTTGAAATTTCAAAAAATCAAGAAATGAAAAAAAACGGTCTGGGTGTAACACTTTCTCAACCGGGACTTGAGTGTACTGATAAACATAGGTAGACTAAACTTTTAACACTCTCACGCAATCTCGCGTGAAATGGGTTTGGAGTCCTCTTTAAAGGCAGGGGTCCATTTTTGGCGCACCTCCTCTACACAATATGTATACGGTTTCCACTTTAGTGACATTCATTAATTCCGGCGTTAGAGTGCGTTTATCAATCAGATTAAACTAGGTGATAATTATCTGAATAGCGTTAATCAACTGATTAATGCTGCTGTTTGTGATCATCAATGACATTTTAATTAAGGCTTTTGGAATTACACCAATGAAAGTTAACCGTTCAATAAAATGAAGCGTTGATTAAATAAAATCAGATGCTCTCTGCAGTAGGAGTTTCAACCAATCACATCGCATTATAGCCCGACTTGGCGACATTCTGACTTACGTTATTTATATATTTATTTAACTGACATCTCACTGATGCTTGCCAGGCGACACAGTAATATTTACACACAATTGTACATTTATTTAATCCTGTTTTAAAGATCGAATCTCGCCCTGGACAGATATTCCACACAGAAAACACCGCTCCTATATTGACATAGCAGTAGGTTTTCCTATGCTGGAGTATTGATGCGGCATTTCTAAGGTTTTTTTTTTCTGCCAACAAACCCAGTTTAATTTATGACAGCATTTTTATTTTCTCCTGTACATACTGTATATGATTGTAAATTATTTGTGATTTACTGTTCATAGTTTTTACATTCATCAAGTATTTTATTTTTCATAAAGCTTATAAACTTTTATTCCATGTGTAAAATTAAATTTGATTCAGGTTTACGATTTTCAATGTTGAAAAATAAAATAGTTGTACAAAAATATAATTTTAATAGATTGATTACTTTTATTGCCTCAATATTTTTGTGTACAAAAAACTCCCTGAATGGATTTAATGTTAACAAATTTACTTTTAGTTACTCTGCAGTTTTCGTAGGTAATTTATACATTCAGTTTACGTAATTTATACATTCAAACATACAAGTATTTATGTAGGTACCTATTTATCTTACTGTACAAAAATATACATATGTATAGAGGTAGTAAAGTTAAAAACTTAGACAGCTATATCATTAAAAAAAAAAAATTAATACTATTATGCAATATCTGAGATTTGCGCTGTCAGATCTACAGACTCAGGATTTCCTCAGTAGCTTGATCGATAAGGCGGCGAACTTGTAGTCTGGAGGTCGGTGGTTCAAGACCTGATTTTAGCGTAGATTTAATAAAGTGAGTTTGAGTAGTTGTGATATCACGAAAATGATTAACACAAGTTAGTATGATAACTTAATAACTCAGGATTTCAAATTAGTGATGAAACACTACTGAGTTACTTATGGAGACAAGGAATTGGTGCTAAAAGGGTAGTCTGATGATTCACGTAGCGTGGGTATACCTTGGTTCGAATCATTCCCAATTCATGATTTTTTCCTTATTGTTTTAAGAATGTCATCACAATTAATAGAAGAAAAACAGTTACTGTTTTAATATAGACTCTTTAGTCCTAATTGAGCAGTATTAAATACAATAATAATAATTATAACACTCTTTAGTGGAAGGTAATTACCAGGCGAAGTTAATGCTCAGAGCATTTTCTACCACCTAACCCTCAGAGTCTTATAATTATGTGGTCACATACTCAAATTAATGAGGATTAATTCATGCACTGGGCGGGATTCGAACCAACGGATCCCTACGCTACCTGGATTACTAGACAAGCGCGTTAACCACTTGACTACCAGTTTACCTATTATTATTTAAAATGTAATATTTACACACTGTATTTACACAGTAATTAAAGGTAACAAAAAGAAGGCTTGAAAATAATGTTCAATTTGTGTTAGTATTATTTAAATAATTAAAAAATCTCAAATCCCTCTATTGATTATGTCACATCAAATAAGTCCAGACGCTAGCCAGGGGCTACAGGGAGAAAGTTAATGGCGACCTTATAATTATTAATTTATGGTGAATATTATTCAATACGGGTCCCTCAGTGTAAAATAGATTGTGCCCAGCAGTACCTTATGTAAAATTATCCTTCTGTGTTATATAGTTTGTACTGTGTACAGTGAATCCCTTGATTTTGTTTATACTCTTATGATTTTTAGATTCTTCACTACTTATTTTTTTCCTTTAATTTAAATTATAAAATTCAAGTTACGATGGGATTTTTTTCCAAGCTTAATGAAATGTCAAAATTCAATTGAAATAAAATACGAAAAATATTTTCTAATTATAAATTAATTTCTGGGTTTTTTTATTTTTCTTGAGGTCTGTAGATTTAGTGCAAGTTGTTCAGCTTTTTGTTTATTATTCTTTATACATTAGTGATTTCTATACATATATTGTCTATTAGCTTAGCTGCTGCTTAGCTAGGTATACAAATAGTGATTACAGACAAAAATAAAAAAAAATGTAACAAAAACATTGAAAATGTAAAGTAAAATTTTTATATCCAAAGCAAAAGGCCGGGTTATTTTCCATGAAAATTTCTTCAACCCTCACTGTAGAAATGTATATTTTCCCTTTGGTTTTATTAAATCACAACTTTAGTGGGTAGTTCTGCATTACGAAACTTCTAATCACATTATTTTCCAAAATAACATATTCCTCCTCATAATGGCTCCACTGGTCGTTACTCGTTTAGAAATCATCATCACTATTGTCATCAGCTTCATCAGGCTTACTAACACGGGAGTCATCCTGATTGTCATCATCATCATCATCAAGTAGGAATTCATCATCAGTGTCCGTACTGCTGTCACTTGGGTTCATACTACCGTAGACCCTGCGTCTTCCCTGGATAACTTGGGCAGCTGGGATTGAACAAGAAATGGGATAATGATTTTGAAAATAAATGGTTGTAAGAAATGTTAAAGTATAGTTTTTTGTAATTAAAAGGAGATAAAAATATAATAATAATATCGCCTTATTTATACTGCCCGATTAGGATTATTTAAGTCCCATTATTCCAGCAGTAAGCCCAAGACATATTATTATGTGGTAAAAATCCCAAATGGGAGGACAACTTGTCATGTCCCGGCTGGGTTTCGAACCCGCGACCTCTAGTATCACTGGATACACAGAGTGCGGCTTTACCACTGAGCTACCGGGACAGACATATTCTATTATACTATTTTTTGGTTCAGTTAATTTTTGGGACGTAAAGCAGCCAAAGAAAAACCAGAAGAAATAAAACTTTGAATATGCAAAATTTTGAACATCACAACCAGAAATACAGTCGAACCTGTCGAATATAAGAGAACCCTCATGACCTAATCCAACTGATATTGTCAACCAAATTATTCTTAGTTATTGCTGGAGATTATGTTTGCAGGTAGTAATACTTGCAATCTCATCTTCAGTGTAGACATATGTAAAAAGAAAAGAAAAAAAAACATCGAGACAAGAAGTCATTGTGATCCAACAACTGAAATTGTAAAAAACTTGTAAAAAATAAATAGAAGGTCTCACCTGACCCTGCGGCACTTCGCAAGCGATTGGTAGTCTCCTGTATGGCCTGAATTGTGGGCGGAGCCACAGGAGCTCCAGAAGAAGTGGGCGGTGCTGGAGTCTCCTCCCCCTCTCCCTCCTCCTCCTCGAATAGTTTGAGCGAATCGTCGGATTTCAGGGACTCGGCAAGTCGGCGGGTTTTCGCCTATGAAAGTTAAAATATTGTTTTTTTCAGCAGCTGGAAAGGATAAACAGGACACGGAGGACCTAAAAGGCGTGTGTTTCTTACGTCGAACCGAGCTCAGTAATTCGATTGATAAGACGGCGGACTTGTAAGCTGGAGATCGGTGGTTCAAGTCCATTTTTTTTTTTTTTTTTTTTTTTTTTTTTTTTTTTTTGAGGATAGGAAAATCTTCTAAAGACACCCAGCCACCTCACTCCCTGGGGTGTAGGATTTTTTTACCCACTAAAAACCTATCCTCAGAAGACGTAGGAGATCCCGGAAGCGTGTGATACATTACTTCGGGATTAGTCCAAAAATTTAGTAGCGCAAGTTTGAGTTGATAACTTCTTAGATTTACATTTGGACAGAATTCTCATGCCTCTTCAATCCTCTCCTGTTCCTGATTACTCAACTTTACCTTATAACTTACCTGTGCCTCTTCAATCCTCTCCTGTTCCTGATGTCTCATCTCTTCCTTATAACTTACCTGTGCCTCTTCAATCCTCTCCAGTTCCTGATGACTCAACTCCTATGACTTACCTGTGCCTCTTCAACCCTCTCCTGTTCCTGATGGTCCAGCTCTTCTATCTGATGCTGCAGATAAGATAGACAGCGGAACCTCATCACATATTCCTGATGTAGCCTCTTCAGTTCCACCTCGAGCACTTCATACTCCGCCAGGAATGCAGGCCTAAAGAGGAGTACAGTATTTTATTTGAATTGAATGGCCAAATTATTAAATAGGAGTACAACAATAATTAGGCAAGACTTTTTTTGTCCATATTTAGGACGAAATTAATAGACAATTTTTTTTTTAAACCAATGTGAACTTGTATCCAGATTTGGACCTAAGTCTTACATTTCCCCCATTTAGGGGAAATTTATATCCTGACTAAAACTTGTGATCTCGATTTTTTCTTATAATTTTGCTCTTAATTATGTATACTGTGTCAGTTGGCAACTCTTTGTTTAGAACAGTTCAAAATAAAATTTATTTTGTTAATAAAAAATATATTATTGTGCCTACTGATTTGTGAAGAGTCCCGAGTAGAAAGAACTTTCCATTAATCATGACAATCACACTCACCCCAGCTGTTGCCATACTAGTCACAACATCTCGAACTCAAATAAGAGAAAATTGTGTTGAAATTAAAAAAAGATAGGTACTATTTTAATATTTGATCTGGTTTTTTTTCACTCTCTTTCTCTCTCTGACTACAGTAGATCAATGGACAAGGTGTTGGACTCATAACCTGGA
This sequence comes from Bactericera cockerelli, assembly GCA_024516035.1. Taxonomy (NCBI): domain Eukaryota; kingdom Metazoa; phylum Arthropoda; class Insecta; order Hemiptera; family Triozidae; genus Bactericera; species Bactericera cockerelli. The sequence continues at coordinate 35,346,154 of CM044961.1, read as the reverse complement.
GGTCAGTTCAAGTATTGCAAAAATTAAGTGAGGCGAGTTGTGAGTAATTTTGTCATTAACAAAATTATGATTAAGTACTTTTTTTTTCTTTTCTTTTTTAAAGATGAGTGTTTCACAGCCTTTTTTATTTCGTAGCCATGAAACAGGAGCTACTGTAGACGCTTGTGGTCTGTGTTGTAGCCTGCCCATCAGGTAGTATGCCTCCTCTCTGATGGGCGAGAAGTGACACAATACTTTCATTTAGGTCCCTTGCAAACATATGTAACCAAATTTTGAATACATTTTTTTGTCGGCGCAGGGGTTCGAATCCGGGACCTTCCGCATGGCAAGCGAGTGCTTCTCCACTGAGCTAATTGTGCGCTCGTGGTACTTATATTTGCTACTCACTTGACTTTTTTCAGTGTTTGGAGCCGCTTTGTATTTCTATCCAACTCGATTTTTCTCTTCTCAATCTTCTTGTCTAAACTGGCTTCCGATGATGCTATGTTCTCGATCTGGGTTTTCAAGTTTGTCACCTTTTCTTGGGTTTCGTTAATGGCTTGGTCTAGGGCAGATTCTATTTCACTGAGCTCTAGTTGAGTGTTGAGGCAGTTCTGTCTTTCTTCCTGACGGGGTGAGAAGAAATATGGTTGGGTATTGAATAATTCCAACATTTTTACGTATAGATAAGTTCAATATTACCCTTTAGTCCTATGCCAAATTAAATATTTTAAATATTCCAAAACCTTTTAATAAGTTCAAAATTTATGCTTAGCTTTATTAATGTTTAAAAAAAATATTCCAATACCTAAGACTTTGTTTCAACTGATAGCAGAAAGGGGCTCCTTGTCGTATACCAAATGTAGAATTTGCAACTAAAAAAAAGACCACATTGCATACTCAATAACTCACCCTCAATGTGACTTCTTGACCAAGTAACTCATATAACTTGGCTCCCTTGTTAGTGATGTCTGGGGCTAAATCCCTGGAAAAAGTCAATGTATTCATCTGAAAGTAAAGAAAAAAAAATATGTTGTACTGGAAAGAAGACATTTCGATTTTTTTACTTTTAATTCAAGATAGCAAATTGAATTTTTGTTTATCAAAATTAATCACTCACTCACTTTACTAATTTTTTGCTTGACATGGGACTTGAACCATCAACCTCAAGATTACAAGTCTTATCAATCAAGCTACTGAGGTTGGTTGGATTTTTGTAATCCTAGGGTTGGTAGAATTTTTTTACATATTTTAAGTGTACATTATCAATATAAAAAAAACTGTTTTTAATTCCAATAAATATTAAAAATATTTTTTTGAAAACTATTAACTTAGTACCTACTCATATTTTGATATTTACTTACTTTTTCCATGAGCTGATCAATGTTAGTTGAAATGTGACCATCTTCAACATTTTGACTTTTGAAGGCTTCATATAATAGAGATGTAATTTTGAGTAATTCTATTACTGCATAACCATCTGCTTGGTATAAACGTTTTGTGTTTAACTTGATATTTGCTTTAGTTGCCTGAGGATAAGATAATTGAAAAAGTTGATGCAAAAAAAAATCTCATTTACACCTTTTTATAACAGATGGAAATAAAAATAGGATATTTATGTTTTTCTTCCTTCTTTTTTAATAAGGAAAATATTTTTTTAATTTTATCATTCTCCTAAATCTGATAAAATATATTTACTTTGGTAAGTACAAACAGTATATTTTTTTATTTTATTATTATTATTAATTTTATTTTTCTCTGACTTATGTGTATTATTAATTGAAACCCACTATATCTCCTGGTAAAACTTGAATTTTTTTGTGTAAAAGAGAAGAGTTTTTGTGAATATGTATAATAAATGTATAAATTTACTCTGTAAAAAAAACTTGAGTAAAATTTAATATTTATTATTCAATTCAATTCAATTCAATGTATTTATTTATTGTAATAATAAAACAGATGTTGACCTTACAATGGCTTGATCAACATCCAATTACTTATAATCACATAACAATAAAAAAAAAAATAATAATAATAATAATAAAAAAAGGGGAGAAAAAAAAAAAAAAAAAAAAATTATAAACATACATACCATGAACTGAGCTACAGATCGAATCAAAGCTACCCGCTCTTCTTCCGTACTGGTGTCAGGTTTTGCTATTTCAAACTCTTGATCAAACCGCTTGACTAACCAGACTAGAATTTCAGCTATCAGGGTAAAGTTGGGAGTTCGGAAATTCTCCATGGAAATCAGCCTGGAGTATCCCAAAGTCCTCATCATTTCATTAAAGTCTGAAAAGAAAATGTTTCTTCTTATTCATGTATCACAATAAATAACAACAAAGTTATTACCAAAAATATAAATGGAATTCTACGTAACTGAGGGACTATAATCTGGAAAGGGACCAGCAGTCCGGCTGTGTGATTGAGTCGGTGACATCTCTCACACCACCGATGTTATGGGTGGCTATAGCCCACTTGCATATAGGTATCAAGAGCAGACACTAACTTATTTATCAGTTTGCAGATGATTTTTTCTTCTTCTTCTTTTAAATTGATTTTTCCAAAAGCTAGGTACTTGGTGTTGGCATTGGTCAGCCTCTTTTGTATGGTTGAAGCTCTTTAGTTCTGGCACTCCTAATTCCACATTTAAGCAGGCTGAAAAGCTCAACAATACTTTCAAAAACATTGCTGTTTGAGTGGTTTCTAAGGTACTAGTGTGGCATTCCAGGTAGGAAATAATTGAGAAATAGAGGTAAAATTGTGATAGGTCCCTATTTGATAAATTAATTTACAGCATATATTTTTTCTTGAATGTCTAGTCTGTAACTTACTTCTAAGATCTCTGAAAGACATTTCACCAATTATTGATAATCCAAAATGAACAATTCTAGGGAATAGTATTTTTTTGAGAGATAAATAAGAATGAAAAAGCTCTTCAATCCAAAATATTTTATTATCAGTGATAATTTCCATTTGTTTTGTTTTTCAAATTTTGTGCCTCACGCGTTGCTATAGTAACAAGTGATAAGAAGGACCAATCAAAATCCTTCATTTAAATCAGCTGTTTGAAGCCTCGTCCACATGAAATCTACACTTTCGGGTATTCGGGATAAATTTTAAAATTTGAAATCATTGATAATAAATTCATTATCAGTCAAATTTTTGCACAGCATTAATTTTAAGATTTCATGTGAATAAGATTATTATGAAAATATGAAAGGCATAAAAGAAGGTTTTTGTACTTTCTATTTTCTAATGTGAAGTGATACCTTACCATTTTTTCTGGACTTGGCTTTTATTTAAAGACGTCAAAGATCTCTTGTTTTTGTTTTGAATGTTTGATTGATTCATCAAATCAGATTCAAATTTTCTTCACAAGTCTGAAAGTGGAAAGCTGTAATTTCTTAGAATTCCAATTAGAAATCCTTATAAATATACCTAATTTAAACAGTAATGTGCTTTAAACAAACCTGAATAATCATCCCTGGACACAAGGAACTCGGCACAATGAATTTGGTCAACTCAAGCACCTACAAAAATGGACTGCTTTACGCCGGATTCAATCAAGACCAAGGTATGTTGGATGCTGTGTTTTTAATTTTGTGATTAGCTTACTCAGGGATCAACAACCTTCAAGACCCTACAACTCTAAAATTGGAAAACACTTGGTGATCTAAACTCACGAAACTTTTGAAATTGTAACTGGTGAACTCACTCCGAAAGTAAAAATGATAGGTAATAGGTACATAACTTGGTTTGGGGAAAAACCAGATTCTCATAATTATAGGTATTTGCCCCTCTTTAGATAAATCATATTAAAAGAAAGAGAAATAATAACTCAAAGAATTTACGCAAATCTAAAACATAGAACTTACCCATTTTTATAAAGTACTGATGTACTTTCAACTGCATGATCATAATCACAACAGGGGTTTTACAATCCATTTGCTGGAAAATTACAAAACAAGCTACTATCATTAACCTCACTCAGCCTGAGTGGGGCCAGGAATCACCAGCTTCACATTGGTACAAATTTGACTTGTCACCCTCCAATGATGTTTTTGTAATAACTCTGTGGCGCCAAGTCATGGATTTCATACTGTGTAAGATAGGAAAAACCAACACTTAACAATTACTAGTGATATAGAATTTGTCTATTAATTTTGCCCTTAGCCTTGCTGGACATGGCTGATCTTTGTATCTATTTTATTTAGAGTGTCACAATGCAAGTGAATTTTTTTTGGTAAGTTTTTAGTGATTGGAGGGCTAAATCCCCTGCTAAAACATTGGTATATTTTTTATTAGCTATTTTAATCTTTTCCAGGCTGTTTTGCATGTGGCATGGAGGATGGTTTCAGAATTTACAACTGTGATCCTCTGAAAGAGAAAGAGAGACAAGACTTTACAGATGGTGGTCTAGGCCATGTGGAAATGCTATTCCGATGTAACTATTTAGCTTTAGTGGGTATGTACTAGTTTATGAACACCTCTATTTAGGTACAACATGTCATATTGTGGATCACTATGTGGTTGTTAAAACTGAAACAGAATCCTAGACATTGGATATGGGTATCCAATTATGTATCTTATTGACATTTGTTCTGTTTTATTAGGGTTTAACATCATTTTTCAACTGTCATTGACTTTTGATGAATGTAAAATGTACATATTATGTATCTTATAATCTATAAAGAGAACTATTATTTGATTAAATTAAATACACCAAAATTGAATAAAATTAATGAATTAGCTATTGCAGTCATGCTTGAAATATAAAATACACTTTTGTTATTGCAGTAGTTAGTTGCATTGCTTACACTAAAAGTAATGTTCTTTGTGTAGATTATTTGACAAAGTAAATCTCAAGTTGCAAGAGCCCACAAAACTGACCAATTTGAGGTACCTCTATATAAATTCCTAAACAGTCATTATTGTTGCTGTAGCAGCATGAGCTGGGTCAAGTTATTCTAATGGTTTTGAACACACTCAGTAAATTTTAATATGTTTAATTTGTTGAAAATGTAATAATATTTATTTGATTGTAATATTAATTTAGGAAGGTTTCAATCAATGTATTTTATGGGGAATAAAATGGCCAAGCTGTATCTATACAAGCAAAGTTCTCTTCCTGTAATGCAGTGCTAGTATAGAGAGCACTTTTCCTCCATCTAGTTCCCTTTGTGAAGTCATTGATTTATAATGAGTAGATATAAATAAAAAAATCTCTACAGTATCTTACCAGATTGACTGGGTACAAGACTATTACATCTCTTTTAATATTTTCTCTCTTTATGGTTCTTTAATTCCAGGTGGTGGCACACACCCAAAGTACCCCAACAACCGAGTAATGATCTGGGATGATTTAAAAAAGCAAGTTGTGATTTGTTTAGAATTCAATGCCCCTGTGAAAGCAGTCAGACTGAGACGTGACAGGATAGTTGTGGTTCTAGAAGGTGTTATCAAAGTGTACACATTCATACAGTGCCCACAGCAGCTACATGTGTTTGAAACCAATCCTAATCCTAAAGGTAAATAATAAACACTTACTTATTCTGCCCAATTCCAGTATCCGTTTCATAATGGTTGTGACTACTCTCCGTAGTCCAGAGATCCTGAGTTCAATCCCCGGTTGGAGCAGACTTTTCACACAGAAAATTCTGTTCCCTCTGTACATGTGAGGCTGGCATTTCCGGCCCTACCCAGGCTGGCTGAGGTTTATGTGGGTAGCTGGTACAATTCTCAGCGAATGGAGGGTAAAACATCAACCTTGAGGTTGAACAACTTCGACCCTGCTTGAGTGGAATAAGACAGAGTAAAATAAGAAGAAGAAGACTTATTCTGCCCAATTATTACTGAGCAGTTGTTTGAGTGACAATATTATGTTGTTGAAATCTGGAAATAAAATGGAATGTCCAAATGAAGAATTTTGGTATTGTATTGAAAATATTTTAGAAGTCAATTTAGTTTGCAAAATAACAAAGACATATATTTTTTTTAAAATTTTCACAAACATTTTTCTCTTCTCTCCTCCCCCAGGTCTCTGCGTCCTGTGTCCCAACAGCAACAACTCTCTCCTCGCATTCCCCGGCCGCAAGTCCGGTCACGTGACTCTGGTAGATCTGGCCGCGGCGGCCGCGCCAGACACTCTGGAACCTCGGCCGCCCCTAGACATCGCGGCCCATGAGGCCCCCCTCTCCTGTCTGGCCCTGAACCAGACGGGCACACGACTAGCCACGGCTTCGAACAAGGGAACCCTGATCCGGGTGTTTGATACCGGGTCAGGGGCCAAGCTGAATGAGCTGAGGCGCGGAGCCAACACTGCTGCTATCTACTGGTAGGATTATTTTTCTGAGATTAGTTTACTTTTTACTTTCTATTACCTATAAGGTATAGAAAGTATTGTAATCGGTCACTTTTTTTATTTTGGTGCAATAAGAACCACCAAGTTTCTACTTCCCACCATATTTTATTGTCTCTTTAAAGAGTTTAAAGTATTGTAGGCCAAATGTTTGGTAGTCAGTCTGGTAGTTCACAGTCAAAAGTGCACTGGTAGTCAAGTGGATAACGCGCTAGTCTGGTAACCCAGGTAGTGTAGGGATCCGTTGGTTCGAATTCCATCTAGTGCACGAATTTTTCCTCATTAATTTGAGAGTTGAGTGGTAGAAATGCTTTGAACATTAAGCTCGCCTGGTGGTTACCTTCCACTGAAGAGTATTACTATTATTATTTTTTAAAAAAATTCAAGCCACTCAAATTAACCTCACCTAGCCTGGGAATAGCAAGTATCATGAGACAAGTGTTTGAATTTTAGTTGTTACCCACCAAGTTCTGCCCTCACTGGACGTTGCTTAACTTCAATGGTCTGACTTAATTGGTTGAAATTGGAAATGAATTTGCTAAAGCCCTCGAAATGAATTTGTTAAAAAAGTAAATCGAATTTTGAAGGATTTTTTTTTACAAACACAATTTACTATTAGTTTACACTTTATTCCAATTCTTCTATCTATTCTCTTTTGTGTGTCAAGACAGTCTAATGATCAAGGTACCGTACATGTATTCTCAGTGGACGATGAACAGAAACTCAACAAACAATCCAGAAATATTTTGTATCAATGTATTATGCTATTCCACCACTTCCATCCATTTGCTATGTTGCAGCATCAACTTCAATTCAGATTCTTCCTACCTATGTGTATCAAGTGACCATGGCACCGTACATGTATTCTCAGTGGACGATGAACAGAAACTCAACAAACAATCCAGTTTGGCGTCTGCCTCATTCCTGCCAAAATATTTCAGGTAACTAACATTACAGGTAACAAATATTTAACAATATATTTCAGTTAACAGGTAACTGTCATTACTCTAAATATCAATAAGTTTTGATACCTAACGGTTTCTTGTGATAGTCATAAGTTTTATTTTTATCTTTTCAAATTATTTCGCACCCTTAGTATTATACCATGACATCTCAAAAAAATCGGATTTTGAGATTTTGATGCTACGGTATGTAAAAAAATACGCTCTTTCTTATAAGAAAACAATAACATCTCTATCCCTACCCCTTGAAAAGTTATGACGTCAGTTATGGTTTTGATTTCGGGGATATTTGAAGAATCAGTTTGGTCAAAAACAAAACATCTCCCTTCAGTCGTGCCTCAGCTATCAAGGAGTGAGGATCTGTAGTTGAAGACCGTAACAAAGACGTAAGTTTCGATTTGTTACTTTCTAAACAAAAAAATATTTCTGATTTTTCGACATAACCTTTTCAGAACTAGTTTTTTTAGTGTGATATCTTTCTTTTTACCAAAAACGCATTATATGAATTTTTCTAGTTGTCCGTAATACAGCATTATTTGGAGATGTCTTGATTTTAGAAGTAACCATAAACACCAAAAATCAAAGAAGCAGGACCAGTGGAAGACAAGACAAAGAACAAAAAATCAAACATTCATGCAGAACAATCAAGAACTTGTATTCTTCAAAATTTAAGACTGGTGAAAACAAGAAAAAGGACTGGTTAGATTTAATTAAGAGTTCCACATTTCCTTCTATCTACAGGGTGGTCCTGAAACATGGTGACAACGGCCTACAGGTGATAGCTTGGACCATTTCCAACAAATAATACTATCATACGTATAGGTCTATCACACTTGGTTTCCAAGATAACCGCCATTTTGTAAATTATTTTTTAAATGAGAGGTACGCTCAGTTAGTTGGCCCTAACTTTTTTATTTTTTATTGCGAAACAATATAATCTTTATTTTCGTAATCCTTACAAAATTTTGCATCTAAAAACATCATTGCAACATGCTAAAATGAAACGCTTACCTGGTTTTAGAAAGCAAACTGATCCAAAATGTGATGGTTGCTGTTTTTCCGTCAAACTTTGAGCTTGATTTGCTCAAAATACTTCTCCGGTAGAAATCTGGTTCTCTTTTGGAAAAAAGTGCTGGTTTTGTTTCCTAACTTTGAACACCAAGATCATGGAAATTGGATCAGCGAAAGTGGAGTAAATCCACAAGAACGGGCTGAAAACGTGATGCGCCAAAATTACAAGTTGTTTCATCAACATGTTGAAATTCATTCGAAAGCCTCCGATCGTGTGTGTGTGAAAAATAAACTTTTGGCCAGTAATTTTTTCAAATGTCAGCATTCAAAAATTTACTATGAATCATTTACTTTATGTTCGCTTTCCTGGTGGTCAAGGTGTAATGATTTATTGTGGTTCAGTGCTCAAGTGATACACTTTTTAACCATTAAAAGTAAGAAAGTGAGTACCTACAGTGCTTAATTAGGTGCCTAAGGCTTCAGTTGAGGGTAGATGTGGTGTAGGTTACATCAGCGTTTAAGAGTTAAGTGAGGAATGCCTAGGTTCAGTAACGCAGAGATGGCAGACATGCAGCTTGCATATGGAGCTGCAAACATGAATGCTCGAGAGGCTACAAGAATTTACGCCCAGTGGTACCCTAACAGACAAGTACCAAGCAGAGTGTCCTTCCAAGCAATTGATAGGAGGTTGAGAGAAACGGGAAGTTTTTACACCCATAATGTCAATGGGGGGCGAAATAGGGCCGTGAGGACACTGAACTTTGAAGAAAATGTCCTACAAAGGGTACAACAAAATTCTAGAATCAGTTCAAGAGTACTGGCGCAGCAAACTGGATCTAGTCATCAAAGTGTGCTTAGGGTACTACAAGATAATGAAATGCATCCATACCATTTCATGAAAGTTCGGACTTTACTACCCCAAGATTATGAACCAAGAGTAAACTTTGCCAGATGGTATTTACAGAGGATTTTTGAAGATCCTGCCTTTGAGTGCAACATTCTGTGGACAGATGAATCATGTTTCACAAATAGCGGAATGTTCAATATTCACAATAGCCACATGTGGAGTGTCGATAATCCACATGGCATTCAAAATATTCATCATCAGTGGCGATTTAGCGTGAATGTTTGGGCAGGTATTATCGGTGACCATCTCGTAGGCCCTTACCTCCTTCCTAATCGCCTAACTGGCGAAGTCTACGTCACATTTCTCAATGAAACTTTGCCAGAATTGCTTGAAAACATTTCTTTGGAAACCCGAGCTAAAAAAAAAAGCACAATAAAAAATAAAAAAGTTAGGGCCAACTAACTGAGCGTACCTCTCATTTAAAAAATAATTTACAAAATGGCGGTTATCTTGGAAACCAAGTGAGATAGACCTATATGTTTGATAGTATTATTTGTTGGAAATGGTCCAAGCTATCACCTGTAGGCCGTTGTCACCATGTTTCAGGACCACCCTGTATAAGGAATACTATCGTTCACTAGAATCATAAATCTATTACTCATGCTAGGTATAAGAATTGTTACTCATCATGCTAGGTACTAGAATTGTTACTCATGCTAGGTACTAGAATTGTTACTCATGCTAGGTATAAGAATTGATAGTCATGCTAGGTATAAAAATTGTTACTCATGCTAGGTACTAGAATTGTTACTCATGCTAGGTATAAGAATTGTTACTCGTGCTAGTTACTAGAATTGTTACTCATGCTAGGTACTGGAAGCGATACTCATGCTAGGTATAAGAATTGATACTCATGCTAGGTATAAGAAGTGATACTCATGCTAGGTATAAGAATTGATACTCATGCTAGGTATAAGAATTGTTACTCATGCTAGGTATAAGTATTCTTACTCATGCTAGGTATAAGAATTGTTACTCATGCTAGGTACTAGAAGTGATACTCATGCTAGGTATAAGAATTGATACTCATGCTAGGTATAAGAATTGTTACTCATGCTAGGTATAAGAATTGATACTGGTGGTCTTTATTACAATTTTTGTGCCTTATGTAAGAAGTCATTTTATTTTTTTATTTGTAGGTATTTCAAAAATAAAAGTTACAAATTTGATTTTCTCTGTAATAATATTAGTTTTTATTTGCTCCAGGATGTTCTTAATTAATAGCTACAAGGTATAAAAAAAAGAGGAACGGGCAGAAGTGTGGTTGTATATACCCTATAATCACAATCTTTTTGTGATACAAATATATCTACAATGTTACAAGTACGAAAATGAAAATTGAATTTTGTGCTAAAATGAGACAAATATGAGCCATTTTTGACATATCTCATAATAATTCTTGGGTTTTTGTGTTAAAAAAAGATATATTCAACTGTTACAGTTTTTCACAAAAAATAATAAAATTCAATACGATAGAGTGTGACATATCAAAACCAATAATTTTCAAACTAAATTATTTCATAATACATAAAAATAAAAAATATGAAATTTCATTGAATATGAACAACAACACTTCATATTTTCCTTCAAGATACTTTTCATTTAAATTGGGCAAACGGTTCTGAAATTATAAACATTCAAACTTTGTTTTGTCATTTCCCAAAAAAACACTTTTTTGACATGTCATGATATAATACTAAGGGTGCGATTTGTTTAATGCAACAATTGTTTGTTTCATTGTATTTATGTATATTGGGCCACGCGGGTTGATTAAAAAAAAAATACTTTGGTTTGGTGGTCAAGGGACTGTTGGTTCAGTGGTTAAGGTGCTAGTCTGGTAGCATGGCGACCCATTGGTTCGGATCCTACCTAATGCATGAAAATTTCCTCATTAATTTGAGTTTGTGACCACATAATAATAACATTTTCATGTCTATCTATCTTTTATTAGATACGCCTTAACCACTCGTGGCCGACTGGTTAAGGCGTCTGACTAGAAATCAGTTTCCCTCTGGGAGCGTAGGTTCGAATCCTACCGACTGGCAAGAGGGTTTGATTTAGTTGTGATGGCTGTTGAGACGATCGAAGTTTGGTGTAAGGAAGGAAAAGAATGGATAAGGACAATTGGGAAGAAAATGATTGATAAAACTGGAGACCCAAGATCAAAGAGCTATTTAACAGAGAAAATAAGTTTGGCGATTCAGAGGGGCAATGCTGCCAGTGTGTTGTCAGCATTGCCTTCTGAAAAATTGAATGCATTTTTTTATTTATAAAATGAAAAGAAATAAAATAAATAAAAACTTTAAAATTTGGAAGAAAAAAAAACTTCCATGGTCTATGGTCATACTTAACATAATAATGACACAAAAAACATAAACAAAAATAAATTTTAAAACTATAACTTTAAAAATCAGAACTTAACACACAAAATATTTTTTTTTCATAGGCTTTCTTTTTTTATGGTAGGATTCTTACTTTAGTGAGCCCTAGTCTGGCTGGGGGACATTAAATTGGGAGAAGACCAGTGTCTCGCGAGAGGACTATAAATAAAGGAACAGACTAGCCAACCCTAATAAGCCAGGCTAGCTTACAGTTTCCCGAAGGTTTAATGGTTTTTAAAGAAAAGTCCAACCAAGCATAACCACCCAATATTTCCACCATGTCAAAACTTTCTGAGTCTAATTTCTTGTCTTTGTTAGATTTTCAAGTCTAATTTCTCGACGTATTTCTTCTTTCTTTTCCCAGCTCTAGTTGGAGCTTCTGTAAATTTCAAATACCGTCAGATCCGCCTTGCATTTGCGCTTTTGGAGCTGACAATAATTCCATAATTGGTAAGTATTCTTTAGTTATTCTTACGTTATTTTATTTATACATACTATCTAAAAGAATAAATTTTGTTAATTTGTCATATACAAGTTTGTCTTTAGTCTCTCCTAGTCTGTCCCCATAGCTCAGTGGCCATGGCGTCTGTCTGGTAATTCAAAGGTCGCGGGTTCGAAAGCCAGACAAGTTATAGTCCCATTTGGGATATTGACCACATAATAATACGTCTTGGGGTTACTGCTGGAATAATGGGACTCATTAGTCCTAATCATCAGGTAATATGTATAAGGCAATATTATTATTATTATTGCCTTGACATGATTTGTAATTTTAAGTGACCTGTCAATATATGAAAAAGAAAAGAATGAAGACAAAAGTAAAATGAATAGTAGGTACTTTGTTATTTATTGTTTTTATGTCCAACTATTTTTTTTTTTTTTTTTTTTTTTTTGTACCAAATTTTAATGCCAAATATAATTATATTTGAGTAAGTCGATTTTTTTATTAAAAAAATATGCATCTCATGTGGTTAATCCCTGGTAGTCAAGTGGTTAACGGGCTAGTCTGGTAATCCAGGTAGCGCAGGGGTCCGTTGGTTCGAATCCCACCCAGTGCATGATTTTTTCCTCATTAATTTGACTTTGTGACCACATAATATTAAAACTGTGACGGTTTTGTGGTAGAAAATGCTTTGAGCATTAACCTTGCCTGGTGGTTACCTTCCACCAAAGAGTGTTATTATGTCCGTCCAAAGAGTGTTATTATGTTTGTCGGTAGCTCAGTGATAAAGGCGGCACTCTGTGAATCCAAAGATTCTAGAGGTCGTAGGTTCGAAAGGCAGCCGGGACATGACAAGGGCTTACTGCTGGAATAATGGGACTTTTAATAGTCCTAATCGGGCAGTATTAATAAGGCGATATTATTTTATTATTATTTCCAGTGATATGCGCCGATGGCAGCTACTACAAGTTCATGTTCAACAGCAAGGGAGAGTGCTGGAGAGATGTGTACGTTCAGTTCCTGGAGATGTCCAATGATAACGGCCTCCTGGGTCACTAGATATATTCGCTGAGTGGAGTTATTGGTTCAATAGCTGTTGAAAAGTAACAAATTACTTGTGATTAGCAAGTTATCTTGTGATTAACTCATGGTAGCTACTTCAATCTGACTCCTAGGTCACTAGATATATTCGCTGTGTGGAGTTATTGGTTCAATAGCTGTTGAAAAGTAACAAATTACTTGTGAAAAGCAAGTTATCTTGTGATTAACTCATGGTATGGCTGTATGGAATGCCCTTGCCTACCAATGCCAAAAAAAAAAAAAAAAAAAACATGGTAGCTACTCTAATCTGAGTTTAGTTATCAATGATAACAGAGTCCTGGGTCACTAGATGTATTTGCTGTATGGAGTTATTGGTTCCATAACTGTTGAAAAGTAACAAATTACTTGTGAAAAGCAAGTTATCTTGTGAATAACTCTGTTCGCGTAATGGGAGCCGACAGTCTAAATAAAGCACTACTATACTATACTATAACTCATGGCAGCTACTCTAATCTGAGTTCGGTTATCAATGATATCAGAGTCCTGAGTCACTAGATATATTCGCTGTATGGAGTTATTGGTTCAATAACTGTTGAAAAGTAACAAATTACTTGTGAAAAGCAAGTTGTGATTAACTCATGGTAGCTACTCTAATCTGAGTTCCGTTAACAATGATAAAAGACTCCTGGGTCACTAGATATATTCGCTGTATGGAGTTATTGGTTCAATAACTGTTGAAAAGTAACAAATTACTTGTGAAAAGCAAGTTGTGATTAACTCATGGTAGCTACTCTAATCTGAGTTCGGTTATCAATGATAACAGAGTCCTGGGCTGAGTTGGAATTACATTTAAGTACATTGGTACTTAAACTACTGTCAACAAGCTTTTGAAACTTTATTTGACTTCAAAAAAAGATGCACAGGTGAAGAATATTTTATGTCTTTTGTAGATTGAAAGCATTATGCAAGTACTAAGCACTTTTACTTGTAATCCCACCTTCAGCAAGTTCATATACAAGTACAAGTACTTTTACTAGTATTCCCACTTTCAGCAAGTACAAAAGAACAAGTACTTCAGTAAGTTCAGATGAGATTTATTCCAAGTCCTAAAACAATACTACCCAAAGATGTATCATAAATTCTCCAATGATTTTACTTTTGTGAGCTTGTAATCAATTTAAAGAATCTCCTATTATTTTATACTTAAGGCCTGTACAATTTTATCTAGTTATTTAATTGTTGAAATCGTATTAGTAAAACCACCTTTTTGTTCCTCTTGAAATCCACCAGTAGGTACCAAATTTCGACACAGATTCTTTCATACAACTTATTTTGATTCAGTTCTGGTTACTGATTTCTTTTTGTTGTTTTTTTTTTTACGCGTAATTTTCTATTTTAAAAGCGTATTTTCGTATCAAAAATGATATGCTTAAAAAAAAGCCGACGTTCAAGTTAGTAAAGAAGTAAAAAGTTTGAGGTCAGGCGCATGGTCCGCTAGTGCAAAGTTGATGAATTTAAAATGGGACTATCTACAATACGTCTCCAATATGTGCGTTAGAACGAATATATTTAACAGACAAACTCAAAACCAAAGTTGCTCAGGAGGTTATGAAACGTTCAGAAATAAGAAAAATTTTAAATCGGAGCAAAAAAAATACCGACTTACGACAATTAGGACAGTTCTATTAAATTTTTCGACCACTTCTAATATTTATTTTTTTAATTCTGAATTTACGAAACGATTTACTGATTTCAAAATAACCAATTAGGTACTTCTTGTTTTTTCCCCCAAATGTTTACACGACAATTGAATGTAGTTGTACATTTTTGATGTCTTTCTGTAAGTTTAATCAAATTATTTTTATCGCACTTCTCGAATCTGTCTCTTGATGTATTTTTTTAAAAGAAGTTCTTAGGACATTTTTTACCATGTGAAGTCTCTAGGATCGACAATTTATAGACTCTCTTACACTAGTCCTTAATGAGGAAATTTTCTCATCAATTAGCATTACCTAGATTGTGTATTTGACCATTTAGTTATCATCATCAACATCATAGGGTGGCGTCATCGTGAACGATGGTAGCCAGACAGTGGCGGAATAACCCAGCACTTCTACCACTGTATTTACAAGGAGGCTAATAATTGACAAGGCCCCCAGAACCAAACCAATGCTGGTTATGCTGGTCTACTCCCTGTTTATAGTCCCCCAGCCAGACTGCTGGTCTACTCCCTATTTATAGTCCCCCATTAAGTTATAGATTAAATTGATCACCATAATGCAAATGAGAGTGAGTTTATTTATTTGTGTCGTGAGTTGTGAATTTTTTTTTTTTAATATGAACTAAATTCGGTCATGTAGAAAGATAAAAAGTAAGATGTATGAGTTGTTAAATTTTGTCCTTATTTGCGCTAGACGCCACTACTTTTTCCTAATTAGACTGTATTTTAAGAAACTTTTAGAAGCATTTCCCTGTACTGTATTCCTAACTGAAGTGATAAGTTTGGCTTAAGATGACATACTTATTAATTTATTATTTAATAATTAACTATAGTATTTTTTATACAGAATTGTACCTACTTCCTCTATGTACCAAATCCTCGTAAGTCACTTTTAGAATCTTCTTGTTATCGTAATATAAATTTAAATAATTATATGTAGTAAATATTCTTTCTCCAATCTTGATATTTTATTTAACTGAATTTGTCTTCTCTTATTTTCACTAGTACGAGTACAACTATATTAACAATAATTATCACAATACAAGGGTAGTTTCACTTTCATACCTTCAACAACAAAAAGATGAGTGTTTCGTAGCCATGAAACAGGAACTACTGTAGACGCTTGTGGTCTGTGTTGTAGCTTGTCCATCCCATAGTATGCCTCCCCTCTAATGGTCGAGAAGTGACACAATACTTCCCATTTAGGTGCTGGGTCAACACGAGCGCACCCGAAGGTATCCCTTACAAACAATTGTAACCAAATTTAGAATACAATTATTTGTTGGCTCGGAGGATCGAACCCGGGGCCTTCCGCATGGCAAGCGAGTGCTTAACCACTGAGCTATTGCTCTAATTAACAAACTACCAGAGCTTGCCTTGGTTAAATACAGCTTATAAGCCTAGATAAGCTACACGAAGTGTTTCCTTTCTGAATAGCTGTAGATATTTTTTAGACGAAAATATGTAGTAAATCAGACGTTGGTATTTGTATGAACGCCTTGTATTACGTGATTATGCAATATGCTATACACAATATTGTGGCTGAAATGTAAATGTATTTATTATGTAATTGAATTTTATATGCAAATGGTCAAAAGCTGGCGTAGAAGGAAATGAACTAAGCACACTGGCAGCATTTCCTCTTTGAACTGGCACTGAGATCCTTTGAACGAGGAAGGAAGATTATGACTTTCATTGAAGTCATATTGTTGATTTCAGTGGAACTTATGACACAGCAAGCAACTCAAGAATCACAGGCACAACAATGTCACAGGATGGATTTGTATGTATGTGGTTTCAATCATTCAATGAGTACTTCAAATTTATGTACCTAAAAAAATGTGTTTCATTGTGTTACTACCATTACCCATATCAGAATTGTAGCGAGCAGCAGCTCTCAGCATTACTGATCTCCTTATTTAATTTTTTTCTCCTAAATAAACTCTCACAATAAATTTTCATGAACATAATTATTAATGACATCAGTAGTTTCTCCATACAAAAAAAGTTTTTCCTCAATTTTCCTCACGAAGTACATGAGTGGACTCGCGACATTCAAGCACAAAGAAAAACAAAATCTACACTGCTGGGAATCGAACCCAGGTCACTTTGCGTGCAAGCCAATGTGCTACCTCCACTCTGCCGTGGTGACTACTTCATCCATTGACAGTCGCCAAATAACGAATCACACCAAGACATTGATAATAATTAGGTCACCCCTAGTATGTCCGTTGGTTCGAATACAACCCAGTGCATGATTTTTTTCCTCCTGAATTTGAGTTTGTGACCACATAACAGGACTCTGAGAGTTAGCTGGTAGAAAATGCTTTGAGCATTAACCTCACCTGGTGGCTACTTTCCACTAAAGAATGTTATTATTATGTTCTCTAATTCCATAACTTAAGTGTTATTTGGTGTTTAGATGGAAGTTTTACCCTTATCACTAGGAATCATAATATCAATATCTACCCTCGCCTAGCCTGGGTTGGTTCAGATACTCATTTTTTTCCCTTAGTACTTAATTTCCTTTCTTTTCTTTAATTCTGTTTTTCATACAAGTCATTCATAATAATGATTATGTCAAGACCGTTTGTCAAATAAAATAAAAATAAAACACCAACCTCATATATTTTAAATTTGGATGTTAACTAAGAGCAGCTATATTGGTTGCTAAAAGGAAATGAGAAATAAAAACTAAGTCATGTGGTTTAACAAGTGTTGATGAATATTATTCCCATTTTATTTTTCACTTGTTGGGTGGGAGATGTAAGGGAGAGATTACACGTCTATACACATACACAGGTAGGAATGACAGATATGTAGCTAAATCATTGCACAGCAATCATTGTACTACTGTAAAAACACCCCTTTGTAATAGATGGTATTCTAAAAGCAATAAGAATGGAATATCACCACACCCTGTAGAAAAATTTCCATCTTTCCAGTTGACAAAAAAGAATAGAATGGTTTTGGCAATGAAACTCTCGTACTAAAGACAGCCTCTATACAAAAAGTACAAGAATTTTCATTGCTTACAAAACACATCTCATCTTTCTGCAACAAAATACTGAAAAATTTCTAGACTTTTTCTGATCATTAAAATTAACCCCTAGCAGTTCAGTCTGGTTTTTATATTGGTTTGCCCACTAATAACAAAAAATAATCTATAATTAGAAAAGAAGAAGCGTTATGGTACATAAACATTTATCAACTCCATTACAGAATACACAGTTCAATAAGAGTCCTCCTTTGTATTGTTGACAGATGACATCGAGCAGATTCTTGGGTTTCACATCCTAACTAAATACAGATCGAGCGAGCGTAAATTATACAGAGAGTTGATAACAGGCTATTAAACTTTCTCCGCTTAGAAAGCGAACAACAACAGGAAAGCCATCATAAGACTGAACAGACCCATGGCTTCAGACAGGGCGAATCCCAGGATAGCGTAAGAGAACAGCTGCTGTTTCAGAGATGGGTTACGGGCGTAACCAATGATCAGGGAACCAAACACGGAGCCAATACCAGCACCTGAAACATCAAGAGAAAGCAACTTAGGAAATATATTTCAATACAAGTCCAATAAAATAGTTGAATTGGGGAATCATTGTTGAAAATAAGGGTTGGGTGGAAGAGATTGCCACAGGCAATAACCACGCCCTTTGGGCAGGACATTAGTGTTATTTCTTTTTACTTATTAATTTTGTCATTTGTTTGTTTATTCTTAATTTTATACTATTAACATTGTACTCTGTCCTCCTAATAAAGCACACAATAATAATAATATTAAAATACAGCCTCTTTTTGATGCTAAGTTGACATTCAAAACTTAGTAGTTAAAATTAAAGGTCCTATATTAAATATTCTACACTGTAGGTGAAATAAATATTCAACATTTTGGTACTTATTGAAAAATTAAATTATTGCAGTTGCAAGAGTTCCAATGACTTATTGACCTTGAAATTCAGGTACAACAAGAGGTTACTTTTACTACAATGGTTTTAATGAATCTTTACTTTTTAGGAAGTTTCTTTATCTGTCAGGTCCAGAACTTCTTTCCACATTGTCTTTTTTAAGTGATAAATGAAATGGTCCTGACATAAAACATGTGTATACCTGACATACAAAAAATATGCATCTTTGATACCAGTGCATTTGGCAGCATTAAGCATGGCTTTGCAATCTTGCTCATGGTAGCATGTCTTGCTGGGGGATGTATGTTGAACTGATAAGTTACCAAAGGTGTCAAGCCAAGAGACTTACATTACATTTCTTCTAGGGGTCTTTTCTAAATAAAATAAAGAAATTCCTATGTCCTGTGTCCATTATTTAGAACTATTGCACCCCATTTTGGCTCACTCTTCACTTTCGAAAACATCTGCTGCCCTCAAGAAGTTTAGCAAAAATCGAAAATGCCTTAAAGGGTTTGTGTTATAAAAGGCATCAAGATGTAAAGTGTTGAAGTAGAAGTGTAAAAACCAACCCTCACAATCCATGAGGAAGAAGTTAAACAATGCCAACCCAAAGAAGGTTTGGAAAAAGGCAAAGAAAAAGATGCATGGCTAAAGAACCTTTCTATAACCACTTTGTTAAGTAATTCAACAATGTAAAAAGAATTTTTTTTGCTTTAAACCATTCAGAAAGCAACACCTACCAGATCCAGCAACACCAACAGTGGCGGCTCCAGCACCAATGAACTTGGCGGCTGAGTCAATGTCCCGGGACACAGCAGAGGTCTGGAATTGTCTGGCAGCGGGGAGCAGGCTCATCTGGGATGTAGCGGGGGTCTGTTGGGTGAAGGCGGAAGATGAGGCAATGCCGCTGCTCAGTGGCCTCATGGCGGTCATGCGGGCGGTGGAGATGAGCTGATGGGAACAGAACACAGTCATTAGGAACATTTGGACTAATTTTCAAATTAGTTTTATTAGTATTAAAAAATAAGATGTTGTTCATAAAAAATGAAAATTTATCACTCAACTTTTTTTATCACCCAAAAAGAAGCTAAATTCTCCCACTGTTGACTCAACAGTAAAGAGATAGCAAAAAATGAATGACAATTTTGTAAGCAGCACCTCATTGTTGGATTTGATATGTCACAACCCCCATCTAGGATGAAAATAAAAAAGTTAGTCAAAGCAGGTCCCCCCAAAATACCAGTAAATTGGGGCCAAGATCCAAAAAGTTCAACATATGAAAAAAATGATGAGAAAAAATGATTGTTCTTATAAATATTTTTTATCTTTTATTGTTTAGCCAGAACCACCAAACAAGGCTGCACATTGGCAGCACAGATTTCATCAAAAAGTTTCATGTTGCATCCTCTTTATAAATGAGGTCTAAACCTACTTTCAAGTCTCTAGCTCTCAGCATTCATGAGATAACTAGTTTACAGACACTCACACACACCTATGGACCAATGGGTGAAGCTAAGGGTTTAGACTCTGGGGACTCTAAAATGTGTTTTGGCACTGAAAACAGAGTATCAAATTTTGGGGTGATTCCATTACTTTCTTTACTATAGGACAAGGAAAAAAAAATATGTGCATGAAAATTTATTGTGATAGGTTAGAAATTTTTTTTGGTGATTTTGTTGTTATCTCTAGATGTAAAAATCATTTGGTGGATAGTAATAATAATTATGTTTATTATTATGTCTACATGTTTTTTTTTATCTTGTGTGTGTTCCTTAGCAAGTACTGGTGTACTTTTTCTTCTGTTATAAACACAAATTAACTTTCAAAAATAAGGTGTTTTGTTTTAAAATGAAAATTTTGTTTAAAAATAATAGTAATAATAATTGAAAACAAGATTAATGTAAAAAAACATCATGTTTCTAAAAGGTTGGTAATCTGAACAGACTCTGACTCTAATGACCTTGAACTTCACACATCATATTGTACAGAATTAAATGGGTAAACATTGAAAATTGGGTCAAACAAGTATTTAGGTAACATAATATGATTTAAGAGTAAACCACCAATCTCAATAGCATAGTTTGGTGGAATTGTAATATTCCGGAGGTTAATAGGTTCCCAAATTCAGAAAAAGCAGTGTGAGTATGAGTAATTGGGACACCAAAGAAGTGATTAGGAAACACAAATTTGATAACTTTTTAAACCAATTTTAAAGAAAACCTATCAAAACTTTAACATGTTTTCTGGTCAATTTTTTGGTGCTGGATTTATTGATTGGCAAATTCTAGCCTTAAGGTGAAAATTCTAGCCTTTGGGTGGTTATCAAAACTTGTACCTTAATAACAACCAGAAAAACAAGATGTTTTAAAAAACATGATTTTTTTAGCACTTGGGATTATTAATAGACCTATGGTTGGAATCTAACAGTGACCTCAGGTAAGGTGACTTAAATTGTGGTATTGGTTTGAAGACATATTAAATTTGTAAGAGAGACTTTTCTAATATCCAGGTCAAGATACTTATGCTACCTACTACCTCAGTGTGCATAAAATTCCCACACAGCACACTATGGAGCTCCATGATTGGTGGAAACTATCAGTCAGCATGTATCAGTAATACAACACCAGTCAGCATTTATCAGTTATACAACCCATCAGTAATTCTTTCTTGATAGGAGATTTGGCTGTTTTGGTTACTGTTTAAACACCAATCTTAATACTGCAATTTGGGGTAAGATGTGAGATATTTCAGCTTCTAAGGGTGTTGAGGAAACTGATTCATAAATTTTAGTGATTTTTACATTGTAAAAAAACACTAACCATTTTTAGGTAGGTACTATAATGTTCATGTTTTGGCCCCTCAGAGCCTTGATGATTAATTATCTCATCAAGAAAGTTCACCCCCTAAACATGGTGAAATATACCCTAAATTGACCAGCTTTTAAAACTCAACATTTACTGCTGTCTCTTATCACCAACTCTTATCAGTAATCACTTACGGCTGATCGGGCAGCAGGGGAGGCAGCGAACTTGGCTAGGGAGTACATTTTGATGTGATGTTTTTATGGGCTACCTAAATCCTGAAATGGTAGAAAAGTAACTGAATTAAGAGAGAGAAGGATGTAAATTGAAAACTGAGGCAGATGTATTGGCTGGAATGAATTAAACCAATTTTGAGAATCTGCAAGGGTATGTCCTTGCTCAAGAGCAAATTTTACAACCTAACCTCAGTTTTCAAGTTTTTTTTTGTGGCAAGAATATCTTGCAACTCACGCTATGCCAGGATAGGTAATAGGCCCAGGACTCTTGTGTGAGGGTTTTGCCAAAGTTTCTTTGGTATCCTGCACAATGAAAGCACTGATAAGAGACAGAAACTTGGGAAAAAGTTGAACTTATAACGTGACCGGTTTTCAGAACATGGCCGACTGATAACTGGGGCAAAGATAAGTACGTACAAATTTAACGAGTACCTAAAGTTTATGGAATGTAAAAAAGGTAACTGTTAACAGTTCGAACAAGAAGGTTTGTTTCTTATCACTAAAATCACTCAAAATACTGAAAGAATGATAATTAAAGAGAATTACCTGACGATAAGAAACTTCGATCGAGAAAAAGTGTCAAGATACGGAAGGAGGAGCTGCGATTTTTGAAAAACAGAGGTCGTGCGTTTTGAGACTAGTGCGGAGGTCTCGAAATGTATTTTTAGTGCCAGGCACAGAGCTATCAGCCAATCAAATTGCAGTATTTGTGTGAATTCCGCTGAGTGTGGAACTTCTCACAAAAATAATGTGTATAGAAACGAAATACTGGTGGTGGGAGAAAGTTAAGTTAGTCAATGGACTTCTCTTGAAATTAAGAAGATTATAAAAAATTATAATATAACATATTTGAGATGTTTGAGTAAAACAAAGCTAAAATATTAATATTAAATTGAAAAATTATAAAATTTTGATGAAAATACTTTTTAAATTATTAATCTAATGTGTGAGTAACTTTTTGACTCGTATTATCACAAATCAAAACAAGACTCACTCGATCAGCTGATTTTAGTGATTGCAGATTCAAAACTGGGTAATGGCAGTTTTCATGATAAATATTTGTAAATTTGATAGATGTGGAATTATCTTTAAGAATTTAGCCGATTTGATTCAACACATAGAAGAAAATCACATTGGTAATGCATTGCTTTTATTAATTCTTAGTTTGCTTGACCCACTAATCCTATAAGTGCTCTGAAAGTAGATCTCCTCTGAGGCTAGCAGCTCACCCCTTGCAGTTAGCTAGTACACATCCCAAAATAGTGTTTGACATAATTCGTCCTCAATGTCACTTCCAAATCAAATAATGTCGAAGTTTTACACAGAAGCTACTCGCTTTGGTGTAAATTAAAATCCTGCATTTAAACATGGAATTTGGATTGTGCGTCTATGAAACAGGATCCTCGACATAATAAATTATTGATAAGAGATATTCTCTTATCAGTAGGATGAGAAGTCCTTGCTAATGACTGTGTTCACTCCCAGTTGCTCTTATTTGCTTTAATTTAATTATTTTTGATGAAGTATAGTTGCTGTCATATTCACAAGAAAAGCACATTATTCAATTAGTGACCCAAAGGGTACATTGGAGATCCCATTCTCAAAGTTAGAACCAGAATAAATAGAAATTATATTGATGACATGTTGGTTACATAATGGATAATTTAGATAGGTAACCATATTAATGATCAAGGACTCTAACTGAGACCCCTGATTGGGGTGTATATTAGTGACATATGGATAGTCAGGAGGCTATTTTTTATGTCTAAATTTTATGTGTTTGTGTCATGCACCCTAATGATGAATACCTGTCCAACCAGGACAATGTTTACTATGGGTTACAAAAATAGTTCAGAGTTACTTTAACACTACCTATTAGTTATTTCATGATTTTTGGCATTAATTCCTCTCTTGATTAAGGCACTAGAGGCAGGGCTAGGCATGGAGCAGAGCTTTTTACTCTACCGCTACATATCTAGTTCAGACAGCAAGCTTCTCATATAAATTTCAGCCAAAATTCTTACAGAATACTTAGAATGATTTAGAATTAGAATAACTTTTACTTGTTAGTTTTGCCACAAGGGCATTCCAATGGTCAACAATTAAAATACAATTTAAAAAAAATATATTTAGGTACCCCTAAAAACAAAATCAATTTCAAATTACAATCTTGGTAAATATACAACTGCATGCTAGCTGTTTTTTTTTTTTTTTTTTTGCTAATATTTTCTTATGTTAAGAAAATTTAACTAATCTTAAAATGTTTTTTTTTTTCTTCTTTTCTTATACAGATAACGAAAGCACGCTTCAGTACAATACTACCAAGGAAATTGAAAATGCAACTTGTCTTCCATTGAGCTATGTTCTACGCTTCTACACTAACAAGGTTAAAGTTGAAGAAGATGCTGATGAATTGGTTCATACAAATGGGCTGGTCCCTCCCCCAGGATCTATCATGTCACCCGCCAGTGAGACTAACGTGTTTATTAATAAAATACAAAGCCCCCCACCTCCTCCACTGGTTGCAACTCAACAGTTGTCGAGTCCCTCCATTGTACCTGCACTTGGCTCTTCACCTCAAGGTAAGAGAAAAAGAAAATAATGATAATTCTGTATCTGTGAAATAGGCTCAGATACATCTCTCTTTCAGTTGTGGAAAGATTATATGGATGTACAGATTCAATGTCTAGACTTCAAACCTAAACTGATAATCAGTAGTATCTGTATTCTATTTTTTGTATGTTTTTTTTTTTTGGTGGTAGGTACCTCCATTTAAGGAAACTTTCCAACCATCTATCCTCATTAACCTCACCTAGCCTAGTTTGGACCAGGATAGCAGTAGGGATGGGTAAATATTGAGCAAGTCGACTTGAAGAGTCGACTATTTCTGAAGAGTCGTATGAATCGACTCTCGAAGTTCTAAAGAATCGACTCTCGACCCACCGCTCAGCGCTCATTTCCTTGTCTGGTTTAACCCACTAGCACTAGCCATTAGAAATAGGTCTGTTACCCACTGACGTCATCACTCAACATCTCATCGCATCGGTCCCGTCCTATAGGGACCGTCAGGGACGATTTAAGAATATAATCTTTCAAACTCTTGAATAGGATTGACTATGGCTTTATCCTTTGAAAACAAGTCTGTTACCCACTCAAAATTAATTTATTTCTACTAGCTTCTTAATGTGATATCAGGGGATAAGTGAGAACTAGATGTAGGGGAGGGCAATATGAATATTCAGATTATGGTACCTAGGTACAAGTACATACTATTTGGACTTGGTGTAAGGCGACTAGTCGACTACTGAATAGAGTCGAGAATACCATCCATACTCCCTAGACTATCTACTGAATCGACTACCCCCATTATCTAAGGTGAAACAAATTATACAGAATTTCAAAGAACCGCGACTCTTAAAGAGTCAACTCACTGAGTTGACTACTTTTGATGAACTGAGTCTACTGAATCGAATATTCTAAACGAGTCGAGAATCCCATCCCTAGATAGCAGTATCATGATTTTTTTTAATCATCACCCATCCAAGTCATAACCTTGCTGGATTTTGCTTAACTTCAGTGACAGAACAAGAACTGGTGTATTCAACATTGATAAATCAGTATCAGTATAAACAGAAAAGTGAAAAGTTGTACTAGATGTACATGAATATCAGAACATACCTTGACAGCAAATGCTGGGTGTCATTCTAGTACCTATGATATTTAAAAAAGTGCTAGGTATATGTATTTTAATGAACAATGCATAAAAACAGAAAAGCATTCACCTATTTAAAAAAAGAAATCACTTGTTTTAAAAGCTCATGAAAACTGGTATTTATCAACCCATGAATACCAATTTCGTCAAATTATTGTATTAACAAAAAAAAATAATTAAAAATTCTTCAATAGCCAAAAATATTGAACCTGCACTTATCTCTTATTGCAGGAAGTGAGCCCAGTGAAGATCTGGAAGAAGACAGCATGCTGGAGGACAGTAATGACTCCTGGACTTTGGCGGAGGAGTATAGTTCCGAATATATTCTCAAGCATGGCAGCAAGTGAGTTCAATTAGGGCTTGTCTAGCTGGACAACTTTCATGGAGAGTAAACCATATAATGCTGGTTGATGATTTATTTATTTAACACTAAGATTTTAAGACTATGTCCATAATAATTTTTAAGACTTACTTCTTAATAATTATATAAATGTCAAAGTCACTGACTGACTGACTGATCATCGCTCTACAGCCCAAACCGTAATACCTAGGAAGCTGAAATTTGGTAGGTAGCTTTGTCTTATAGTCTAGATGTGCAATAAGACGGGATTTTCCGAAATTCCCACTACAACACCTGCCATTGGCAAAAAAGGATTTTTTGCTTTCACGGCCATGCCTCGGCCCACAAAGCGGGCGACAGCCCGCTAGTAGAAGATAAGTTTGGAAAATAAGAAGTTTATAGAATTGCTATATGTATATGTCTATCTCTCATCATTGTCTTCTGTTCTATTTTTTGATAATAATACTTTCTTGTTTGTGAGATGTACACAGATATTACTATCTCCTGATGGAAGAAGGATTATAGTCACCATCTTCCCCTATGAACCTCATCCATCCTGATTTGGGCTAGAAATGCCAACCATGCATGTTATTCACTTGGCACATGTCAAAAAAAAATTACATGCCAAGACAATTATGACAAAAAATTGGGATTTGGGACCCAGGGATTGAATTTGTTCTACGCTTCTACACTAACAAGGTTAAAGAGATACTGATGAATTGTTTCATACTAATGGGAAGAGATACTGATGAATTGTTTCATACACGGCATTTTGTGTTTGAGATAGTAGGTATAGCTATGCTTTTTTTATTCTTATTTTTAAACAAATTTCTCACTAACTTCACCTCTTCAATCCTCCCCAGGATGACAACACCTATGGACGGGAATGTGGAGAAACCATTTGCCTGTCCAGTCCCTGGGTGCAAGAAGAGGTACAAGAATGTGAACGGCATCAAGTATCATTCCAAGAATGGCCACAAGACAGACGGGAGGTAAGTGGAAGAACTAAGAGAGGTTGTGATCAAGGTTCTAATAGAGAGAGAGAGAGAGGAAATTTATGTAGTAATATATATGAAAAATAAAGTGTGAGTTAGAGCAAGATTTAAAAAAAAAATATTTATACAGTAAGTTTTGTGTAAATTTAATGCAACAATATTGATGTATAACTTTAATAAGACAGAGAAAGAGAGAGATAGACAAAGAGTGTAAGAATATTTGCCACAATGTGTGCTCTATATTTTCAAATGTCATAATAAGAAATAGTGATTCACCAGAAACATCAATCATCCCCAAAAGTGGTGAGTGACTCAAAATGTCTCTTGACTGAGTCACTATGAGTTGCAAACCTTAGAATAATCAAACAAAAAACCCTGTTTGTAGAATTTACAAGAACTTCAAGTGTCACTGCGGCAAATCTTACAAAACTAGTCAGGGGCTCCGCACCCATTCTCTCATGCAACATGGCGCCTCCCCGCTGTCAACAACTCACCAGCACCACCTAGCGGACAACAACACAACTATGACGAGAATCCAAGATGGCGACCTGCAGACAGACGTGCTGCAAGTTCCCAGCTCTCGCATCAAAGCTCTGACGCTGAAGCACATCGAGGCGCTGGGTGTCCCGGTGAAAACTTTTGTTCTGAATCGAACTCCTCCTCCTGCAACAACAACTCCGAGCAACATCAACATCCTTGCTGCCGCCACCTGTGTCAAGTCGAGTGATAATAACAACAACAACAGTAACGTTCTCGAGATAAACACCAGTTTACAGTCACCGGCTTCCAACTCGCTGAGTCCTAATGGGAACAGTAACGGTATGCATGTGAACGGTATTGTGTCTGTTAACAATAACAATGGTAATGGTGTCCATGTTAACAGTAATGCTACTGTGACAGCTAATAGTAATGGGTTTGGTAGTATTTTTGTGAACACCAACAATAGTAATACTACAGCTAATGGTAGTAGCAGTATATTTGTAAATACAAACAGTGGTAGTGCTACAGCTAATAGTACCAGTGGTATTTACGTTAACACAAACGGCACTTCTTCTAGTCAGTCTCCGGGGGGTCTACTGTCGCCCTGTGGGTCATTGACCCCCATGGACGGGGTGAATGACCACGGGCTACCCCCCACCCCTAGCACCCCCACAGGTAACTCGTTCAACATGGGTACCCCAACTAATAATAATATAAGCTTTGTGAACACGGGTAGTACCCAGAATAGTAATTCAATAGGCTTTGTTAACATGGGTAGCAACGCTAACTCGGTAGGATTTGTGAATAACAGTCCTACAAATAACTCTATAGGGTTCATTCACTCTAGCACTTCAAATAATAACTCGCTTAGCTTCGTTAATACGAATAGCACCCCAACCAGTAATTCTATAGGGTTTGTTCACACCACAAGCACCCCCATAGCAATACCCAATGCATTGGGTGGGGGGGCGCTTTCTAATTTGTTGACCCCCGCCACCTCCCCCTCCTGTAGTCCTGTTAGTAGTCTCTCCTCCTACCATTCCTTGTAGTGCCCTCTCTCTCTCTCTCTCTCTCTCTCTCTCTCTCTCTCTCTCTCTCTCTCTCTCCCCCCCTCTCTACCTCTCCTTCAGCTATTACAACCTATAAAATCCACAACCAATTCGTCTCTCTCTCTCTTTATCCCTCCCTCCCTCTATCCCTCCCTCCCTCTCTTTCTCTCTCTCCCTCTCCCTCTCTCTCTCTCTCTCTCTCTCCCTCCCTCCCTCCTCTCTCTTCTCTGTCTCTGTTCTCCTTCGTTCTCTCCTTCTCTCTCTCTCTCTCTCCTCTCTCTCTCCTCTCTCTCTCTCTCTCTCTCTCTCTCTCTCCCCTCCCTATCCCTCTCCTCCCCTTCACCTCTCAAAGGGAAGGTAATTCAACAGTAGATATTTTTTTTTTTCTTAATCCTTTTGTCCGCCTCAAAGGTGTTCTAGTAGGTATCCTAGCTTATCTAATAATTTAATTCAGCAACCCTAAATTAGTCCATGCTGTCTAGAACATAGTTCTAATTCTAACGTATGAAATAATTATTTATGTTGAACTATTATCTAGATCTTTTTTCGAGGTGATTTTTAAATAATAAAATAAATAAATTTATTTATTTTATTTGAAATTAATTTATTAATTGAAGTTTGTGAATGGGATGACTCGGAATTTATTAATTTATTTATTTTTATTATTTATAAACAACCTTGAATTTTTTGACCCCAGAAAAAGGACTCTCTTTCAACACTTCAAGTTTCTGCCCGATAAACTGTTTCTTTTTAACATATTGACTTGAATATTCTATTCTATTTTATATGCTGTTCGCTTCTGTTCGTTAATGTTGTCTCTTTGTTACCACAATTTTTTTTTTTAAATTTTTTCTGTAGGCTCTTTCAATTTTTTCTTTGAAAGAAAAAATCTCTGCCAAATAATTTGTGGTCCTAAGAAGTCTGGTTCAAATGTAACTCGAATTCAATGGACATAATTATAATTCCCCTTGCTTGTGATTATTAAGTTTCACTAGTAGAGATTTCTGATTTCAAATCACTCAAAATTTTAACTTATTTAAATTTATAAGACACCTTGCTAAGATTAATCCTTGCTTTCTCTGTAGTTTTTTGTGCAATAGATGATTATTAATTTATTACTTTACTTTTTTCCCTTCATGTTTTAACAAAAACTACTCTTACCAAGATTTATTTAACATTTTTTAGTTATTTGAAAATAGAATTTTTCTATGATAGTCACAGCTTCTCCTTTCATAATTACTCCGTGCAATCGAAGATTATTAGTTATCCACAGACACTTTTTACTTTCTAACGTATCTGTTAATTTTTTATCTCAACGTCTTGTTATCTTTTTCTTGTAAATTATTCATTTTAGACAATACCATAAGCTAACCAATGTTAGTGAACAAGATAAAGTGGTTTTAAAGTAAATAATATTCTTAGGTTATTCTTTAGTTGAAGCCATTGCAGTGTACAAAGGTGATATTCCTTGTATACTAGAAAATATTTAGAGAAAATATGATTCCCCTGTTGTTTAGTTGCTAATAGACATATTTAATCATCAAGTCAAGTGCACTGGTAGTCAAGTGGTTAACGCGCTAGTCGGGTTATCCAGGTAGCGTAGGGATCCGTTGGTTCAAATCCCACCCAGTGCATGAATTTTTCCTCATTAAGTTGAGTTTGAGACCACATAGTAGTAAAACTCTGAGGGTTAGGTGGTAGAAAATGCTTTGAGCATTAACATCACCTGGTGGTTACCTTCCACTGAAGAGTATTATTATTATTTTAAACTCAACAAATTTATTCATAATCAAATGACTAATGGCCCACTAACTTCAAGATTAAATTGGTCCATGAGTGACTAATCATACAACCGGAAATATGTTACGCTATATCATCAAATCAAACTATGTATTATCCCTTCACTTATCATTGCCAAATTTTCACGAATTAGTTATTCAGCCAATCAAAACTCAGAACTCTGCATTAAATAACATACCTATAGTTCCGTAAATATAAGTTGGCAGTGTTGCCAAGTTTGCTTTTCTCTCTCAAATAACAACAAAAGATGAATATGTGTAAATTTGCCAACGTTGCTCCTCCTCCGACCTAGATTTATAAACAAACACGTTTTTCTGTTGTCCCACACTTTTACTAACCAACCTCAGTAGACTCGTAACCTGGAGGTCGGTGGTTCGAGTCCCAAGTTCGGCAACTCTTTTATCAAAGCCAGTTTGAGTAACTGTGATATCACCATCGTGATTAGCACTTAAATGATAACTTTACCATGGATAAAAAAGAAATGGAGAAAGCATAACGTATATTATCTCATGGGTAATAAATCTGTCCCCTAACAAACTATCCAATATGGCTACCGTTATTACCTTCAAAAGCATGTAAGAAGAAAAATTAATTTGTTATTGTTGTGGTTTCCTCTGTGTTAAGACTAACGAAGATGGCCGATTTAAGGGGACACGTTTGAGGCATAACGATCGAGTTCTCCATTTCTTATTTCTCCATGAACTTTACGGACTTTAGTAAAGCGTTTGATTTGATTGTCCACTGTTGTCAACTGACAAGGAGTGGTCATTTGCTCTAAACTTACCAAGTCTTTCCCACAGCGAGCGTCTCGCTTCGTCACTTCTTGTTCATACGTTTTAAAAAACGAAAGAGAGATATTTTATTTATGTAAAAAATTCTATTTATTTGACCGATTTCTCTTTTGACCTGTCTTCATAATCGATATATAGTTTTCGTAGCCCTGATTTGTAGCGATTTTTTTTTTTTTTTTTTTTTTTTTTTTTTTCACCCCCATTTATTTAGTCAATAATGTATAAATTTAATGAAAAACTCATTCTATTCACAATCAAATGGCTAAAAACCGGCAGTGAACGACAGGCTTATTGCCTTGTTAAAGCTCCGTTAAATCGGAAAAAATGGCTAATGGGTAATTAATTAATTCCTTGATTAGAATACTCCACTAGGGACAACGCAACTGGCGGTTGCTGATCTGAAGTTAATAAATGAAAAGGCGTCACTGCACTTCAAATGGTAAATTTACCAAAAATGAGACCTAATACCTTTATCTCTTAGTCAAAACTATCTAGTGATTTTTTAGAAGAAAAAAAAAACCATTTAATTTATTTAGTCAAATACGTACGGTAAACAAATCTTTTATTTTTATTTGTTCAAATTCGAAAACAATTCACATATTTATTTATTTATTTCATCCCCGTTCGTTGTTTTAAAGATACATTTTATTTATTTAGTTACAAAAGTTTTATATTTTATTCTAAACCTCGTTCCTTGTAATTTTGTTGTAAGATGGACTGACTCTGGGAATTTTGTAAAGCTTGTATTGGGTATCTCTACAAAGCAGAAACTCTCTTTAAATAAATATTAATTTAAATTTTAAAAAAATGGACGCTCAGATCCACTCTCTTGACCTACAATTTTGGTTTTAACGTCCTGATATGAGTTAGTTAGTTTTTTTGTGAATTTAGTGGTCGAGTCTTGGAACTTTTTTGAGTGACTTTTTTACCAAGCTGTAAATGTTCCAAGCTGGTGTGAGTACCAAGTTTCTAGTCTTCAGTCTCTTCTGCAACTTTCTACCTCCTCGTTATTCCTTCTTGTCCTCATTACCTACTATTTATTTATTTAGCCTTATTTAAATTTTATTTCATATATTTATCTAATTTAATAATTAAAAAAAAAGTGTGATAAAAAAAATATTCGAATAAAAAAAAATGACGAAAAATATATAGTTCTTAATTTTGTTTTTGTCTTAGGTCTTTTTTAAATTTAATTCCACTCGATATTTTTGCTGTACATAGAGAAACACACGTCTATTGGCTATTTATTTTTTTGTGCATTTTTCGATGTGTTTTGTAGATAAAATGTTATTTGTTCAACTAATTTATCATGCTTGTGGCTGGAAACCTTTTGTGTCGTAAAAATATCTATTTATTAAAGGTTAAACATTATTAATTCAATTTTGTAAAAATTTCTTTGAATATAGGAGCGAGTGAAAATATCATATTTTTTTTTCTCTAAGAATTTTTATGGTTCGAAATTGTGATCGAAATCTTGTTTGTCTCTTAAGTAGTGTCTCTTCATGTTAGATAAATAATTACAAAACGCTTCCCTGCTTTACCATATTGACTCTAATAGGTGCATTACCTAACTATTCACAATACTGAACTTCACGACTAGAAATTTCGTGACTATTTTACTTAAAATTGGAATTTTGTTCACAAAATCTACACACAGTCGTACTTATGAACAGAATATTGGGTCCTCAGTTATAAATAAATATATTCTGAATTATACTGTTGGAAAGCCATGCTTACGAAATTCTCTAGACACACAATACATTCTGTTCATGAGCAGAATAAGAATATTCTGAATTATACTGTTGGAAAAACATGCTTATGAAATTCTCTAGAACCAAATATTCTGTTCATGAAAATGAACTTTTCAATTTCCACATTTCTAAACCTTTTTCATAGTACAGCTTTCAACTCCTAGTTCACAAAGTTTTAAATAAAATATTTACTTCGGATTAACTTTAATTAAGTGATACGTGTAACCCCTCACTGTTCTTGTAGACAAATAAAAAATAAATCTTAGATTTTTTAGCGGGACACTTACGATTTGAAACCTCTCTGTTTTTTTTTTTTTTTTTTTTTTTTATCAGCTTCATTTTAATCCCTCTGAAAAAAAATTCAGAGGGATTTCGAACGTTTATTGGTGAAATCTAACGTCTTTTCGTTAGATAAATGTAAAATGAAGGATTTTTTCTTCTTCAAAATATGGCTTTTTAATTTTCGCCTCTTATTGGCGGACTCTAAACAAAATAAATAGAGATGTCGCAGATAAACCTCACTTTTTTCATTTGTAATATACGAGTAAAAAATTTACAAAAATTTTAAATAATTTATTTATTTTTTCTTATATAAAAAGAGTCCATAAAATTAAACTTACAATACGTGGTATTGATTTGTTTTTTGTTTGGTTGGGGGGGGGAGGGGGGGTTGATTGTATTAAAATTTCTAATTCTGTCCCGCTAGCTCAGTGGTAAAGACGACATCTCTGTGAATCCAAAGGTTCCACAGGTCGTGGGTTCGAAACCCAGCCTGGAACATGACAAGTTATCCTCCCATTTGGAAGTTTTACCATAGAATAATACGTCTTGGGCTTACTGCTGGAATAATGGGACTTTAATAGTCCTAATCGGACAGTATAAATAGGGCCATATATCATTATTCATCATTTATTAATTAATAGTTTGGCCCCATACTTATATTATTAAAGTGTAACAAATATGTCCCTTTAATATCGGCCCTTCTAAAACGAAGGCTGCCCAGTAAGTGTCTCGCTCGTTCATTGGTTACTCTGCTTCTCCTAATTTACCTCAATAATAATTGTTTTCATTAATATATTATTATCTTGTATTATTCGTACTAGCTCACTTGTAGTGATCGGTTGTTGTGACGCGCTGTGATTTGGTCGAATGTTCTGAAATGTTGACATTGGTACTTACTTGGCAAAACAAATTCTTATGTCTGGTCATCTGGCTGGTGAGTTATTAGTAGCTGGTTGTGAGTTTCCAGTGACTGGCGGGTAAACTCCCGTTGTGATATGACAAGTGATGAATGCGGCGTTAAATCCATAAAAAAAAAAAATCTTTTGTGATGGGTGGCTTGCATTTTTCTTTTTTTTTTTTTTTTTTGTCTATATTGTTTTTAAAGGGTTATCATAAAAAAACCAATTCAATCAGTGTTTAAGTGGCTCTGTGGTTAAGAGCATTGGTTACTGACCAAGAGTTTTCATACAGAAATTTGTAGTATTCCGTTTCCGGAATGACATGGTGTAAAGGTAAAGTGCCTGAAGTTATGCGGAAAGCAGCTTCGGGGTCACAACTACCTTGAGAAAAAATCAATACTTTATATACCTTATAGGTAAAAGAAATGTAATAATCAATTCAATACTAGAAAGCCCCAGTAAGCTGGGTGAGGTTAATTTTAACAGAAGCCGAATGCGGCATGTGTCAAAGGTGCCTCATTCTTCTGCTCTGATGAGTTGTTTATATTCTGTAATTTGAATAAATACATATTATATGTCTGTCCCGATAGCTCAAAGGTAAAGGCGGCACTCTGTGAATCCAGAGAATCCAGATGTCGTGGTTCGAAACCCAGCCGGGACATGAGAAGTTATCCTCCCATTTGGGATTTTTACCATGGTAATAATATGTCTTGGGCTTACTGCTGGAATAATGGGACTTTAATAGTCCTGATCGGACAGTATAAATAGGGCCATATTATCATTATTATTATTATTAATTCGGCCCTTCTAAAACGAAGGCTGCTCAGTAAGTGTCTCGCTCGTTCATTGGTTACTCTGCTTCTCCTAATTTACCTCAATAATAATTGTTTTCATTAATATATTATTATCTTGTATTATTCGTACTAGCTCACTTGTAGTGATCGGTTGTTGTGACGCGCTGTGATTTGGTCGAATGTTCTGAAATGTTGACATTGGTACTTACTTGGCAAACAAATTCTTATGTCTATTCCAGGCCCGCTCTGGCTGGGTGAGGTTAATTTGAGTAGCTGGTTTGTGAGTTCCAGCGAATGGAAGGTATAACTCCCGTCGTGATATGACCATGCAGTTGAATGCGACCCAATTAAAAAAGAAAAGAAAAATCTTTTGTGATGGAATTTTTTTTTTTGTAGAAAAAAAAAGAACAAACCTAACTTTTGAAATAATCAAGCATATAATGAAGATACGTTTACCCATAAAGGGTTATCACTAAAAAACCAATTCAATTCAGGTGTTTAAGTGGCTCTGTGGTTAAGAGCATTGGTTACTGACCCGGAGGTTGCGGGCTCGAATCCCGGGCGGAGCAGAAAATTTTGACCTAGTACTTCCGTTTCCGGAATGGCATGGGTGTAAAGGTAAAGTGCCCTGAAGTTATGCGAAAGCGGTTCCGGGGTACAACTACCTTGAGAAAAAAATGAATACTTTATATACCTTATAGGTAAAAGAAAGTAAAAATCAATTCAATACTAGAAAGCCCCAGTGAAGCTGGGTGAGGTTAATTTTAACAGAAGCCAAATGCGGCATGTGTCATGGTGCCTCATTCTCTGCTCTGAATGAGTTGTTTTATATTCTGTAATTTGAATAAATACATATTATATGTCTGTCCCGATAGCTCAAAGGTACAGGCGGCACTCTGTGAATCTAGAGAATCCAGATGTCGTGGGTTCGAAACCCAGCAGGTACATGAGAAGTTACCTCCATTTGAGATTTTTACCATGGTAATAATATGTCTTGGGCTTACTGCTGGAATAATGGGACTTTAATAGTCTTAATCGGACAGTATAAATAAGGCGATATTATTATTATATTAAATTTGAATTAGAGTTAATTAGAAACAGAAGAGTCCCACAGAAATTGAACTCAGCATCACAACAACTCTTTCACTAATTTGTTTCATGATTCCAACACAGGGAGGAACTCAAAAGGTGTTTGGTGGTTAATCTGAAGAGATCCTTGCTTCGCCACGCTGGTAGTCAAGTGGTAGTCTGGTAATCCAGGTAGCGTAGGGATCCGTTGGTCCGAATGCCACCCAGTGCATGAATTTTTCCTCATTAATTTGAGTTGATCACTTTTAATCATATGTACTAAATTTAAGCATTGATTTAATAAATCGATTCAGGTTAACCTGGATGGTTATGATGAAACCCATATGCTAAAATTTATGCATTGATTAAGTAAATCTATTCAAGTTAACATTTGCTAAATTTATAGCATTGATTTATTCATCAATTTCAGTTAACCTGGATGTTAGATGAGCCAATAATTATGCTAACTTTAAGCATTGATTAGATTAAAAATCAATTCTAAGTTAACATGTGTTAAATTTAGCATTGATTAAAAAATCAATTGATAGTGTGATCTTATGATATAGATAAACGTATCGTAATAATAATAATACTCTTTAGTGGTAGGATAATCCCCAGCGAGGTAATGCTCAAAGCTATTTTCCTACCATAACCCTCAGATGTATTATTTTTGTGTTCACAAAGCAAATTAATGTAGGAAAATTTGTGCATGGGTGGGATTCGAACCAATGGATCCCTACGCTACCTGGATTCCCAGCTAGGGCCGTTTACACTTGACATAACAGCACATTATCGTAAAGGGCACATTATGAAACAATTAAAAGCGTTAAGCCGAGCTACGCCCTCAAGTTAGAGTTTCAAACAATCACAGCTCACTATAGCCCGAGTTGAGGAATAGTGTCCAGTTGGGCCTGATTTATGAGCCAGGAACTAATCCTACCCTATCTCTTAACACGCCCTCTGGTGCGAATTTCAACCAATCACAGCGCATTTATTTCTGCTATTAAGTGATAGTGGCTTGGATTAACAAATCCTGAATATTTAATCTTGTTTCATAATACGACCCTAAGCTTTATAATTCAATCCTAAACTAAACAATAATTTCTATACCTTATTGGTTATAGAAAGTAAAAATACATGTGGGGCAAGGACTCTGATTGTTACAGAGCTCTCTTTAAATAAATATTCAAACAAAAAAAAATCATGTATACATGAGAATTCTTAAAAAAGATCCATATCAATGGTAAAGATTCGATATAAATCTCTAAGCCTGCAATTTCTCCCATGTGGTGGCTTCTAATTTCATTCTACAGTAGTCCTGTTTGCAAAGAGGTCATTTTCATGTGGTTGGTGCCCAAAATAGGGTACTCAATGAGACCCCTTCTGTTGGGGAAAAGAGCCCAATCTGGGGTAGTCACATAAAATGCGACCCTGTATTATCGAGTCGCAATCTCGCCACCCTACCTGCAAACGGTGACACTGTTTGGGAATGAGAAACTTCGTTATTTCATATTCAAAGATATTTATTTAATTATTTCTCACAATGAAGAAAAAAAAATTAAGGAAATAAAAGTTGTTATAAAAAAAAAAAAAAATATATCGTTGTTTTATTTCATGATATTCTGAAAGAAGAACATGTAGGTGCTATAATTATACATTGGTAAAGCAAATGTAAATCTATTTTTTTTTTAAGGTGAGTATTTCACAGACGTTTTTATTTCGTAGCCATGGAACAGAAGCTACCGTAGACGCTTGTGGTCTGTGTTGTAGCCTGCCCATCCCGTAGTATGGCTCCCCTCTGATGGGCGAGAAGTAAACAATATTGCCATAGTGCTGGTTAACACACGCTGAAGCTCTTACAAACAATAATTGTAACCAAATTAAGAATACAATTTTTTGTCAGCTATATGGTTCGAACCCGGGACCTTCCGCAAGGAAGATATCTTACCAGCTGATCGGGTGCTCTAGTTTACAAGTTTGAGTCAGTGAGTGCTTACATTTCTTATTATTTTAAAACAATACAAAGAGGGAGATGTTGTCTCCACCTATTCAGAACCTCTCACCTCAATCCTATTTCCCTTTCACGTCAAATAACCATCAGAGGTTTGGTTAAAGTTTTGAGTTTTTTTTTTGAGGATTAGGAGAGTTGAGATTTGAGGATTATGAGAGTGATTTTGGGGATTATAAGAGTGAGTTTGGGATTATGAGATTTATTTTGGGATTATGAGAATGAGATTTGGGATTATGAGAGTGATATTTGGGGATTATGAGAGTGATGTTGGGGATTATGAGAGTGAGATTTGGGATTATGAGAGTGAGTTTGGGGATTATGAGAGTGATGTTTGGGGATTATGAGAGTAGAAACCAAGTCCAGATCTCTTCCCTCCAATTTCTCACCGAACATGACAAGTTATCCTCCCATTTGGGATTTTGTCCACATAATAATACGTTCTTTTGGGCTTACTGCAGGAATAATAGAACGCATTAGTCCTAACGGGCAGTACAAGGTGATGTTATTTTTTTTTAGGTACTTGTGCCCGGGAATCTTTTTGCATTTCTTCACGGCACTTTACATTTACACCCAAGCTATTCCAGACACGGAAAAACTCGGTCAGAATTTTCCGGTCCGGCCGGGATTCGAACCCGCAAACTCCGGGTCAGTAACCAATATTCATAATGACGGAGATTGGTCATAGTATTATATCTATCCTTCATCTCTCCCCTTCTCCTCCTAAATACCCTCCTCTCCCTCTCCTAGATTCCCCTCCTCTCCCTCCTTCTCCGCACTCTCCCATCTTCCTCCTCCTCTATCACCGTCTCCTCTCCTCTTCCAGATCTCCCCTCCACTCTTCCCCCCGCCCTCCTCTATCCTTGGTCCACCTCCTCCGTTTACCCGTGGCCCACCACGACCCAACCCACGCCCACCCACCCATGTCCCACGGTCACGGCACGGAAGCCCGCCGCCAGATCCAGCGCCGCCGCCGGCGTCGCCCGAAAGCGTCAGACGCGTAAGCCGCCCCGCCAGAGAAAGCCGAAACTTGTGCGAACTCTGAAGCCTCAG
Source organism: Bactericera cockerelli (assembly GCA_024516035.1). Classification (NCBI taxonomy): domain Eukaryota; kingdom Metazoa; phylum Arthropoda; class Insecta; order Hemiptera; family Triozidae; genus Bactericera; species Bactericera cockerelli. The sequence goes on along the minus strand of CM044961.1, from coordinate 35,307,377 downwards.
TCAGCACGTCAGAAAGCCAGTCCAGGCACCCATCAGAACGCCAACTCGGGGGCGTTTCCAGGCTCGATTTTGAGAACCCTGAACCCCATTTCAGGAGGTCGAAAATCTAGTCCAGGACACCACAACCCTGATGATTTAGGGTTTCCGAGCTCTATTTTAGGAGCCCAGAACCCTACCACAGGAAGTCAGAAATCAAGTCCAGGAACTCAGAACCCTAATTTAGTTTTTCCGAGCTCTATTTCAGGAGCCCATCAGAATCAGTTTTCAGGAGGTCAAAAATCGAGCCCAGGAACACCGAACCGAAGTTTAGGGTTCCCAATTATAGGAGCCCAGAACCCTAATTCGGGAGCGATGATCCCTAGTCCAAAAAGCATTCATTCTAATTCGGAAAACCTCGACTCTAATACAGGAACTCAGAACCCAAATTCTGGTACACAGAACCCTTGCAATGGCTTTACTAGCGAGAATACTCCCATCGATGGGAATTCCGCCACAAAGCGGAAATATGAAACGCCCAAATCCTCTCGAACGATTAAAACCAAAATCCCGAGAGTGCTCAGTTTCGATTCGCCTGACACGACCCGGTATCGAACCCTCAACCCCGCGCTATCGGTGACTCCTGTGGATCGACCTGTGAACTCCGATGATATGTAAATTTGTGATACTTTTTCTTGTTTTTGGTTTAATTTTTCTTCTCTCCTGTCTCGCGAGCTTTTCGCAACGAAAAGTTGGCCGGAGAAGGTTGTATTTTACCAAAACTTTACACTATGTAAATACCTGTTCTTCATAATTTAATTTTATTGTATTCAGTTTTTTGAATTTGAAAAAAAAAAAAAAAAAAAAAAAACAGATCAATTTTTTGGACGCTTCCTCCGTAACTATCAGGATCAAGCGTTTTCTTTTTATAGCCCCACATTTTTTTGGTTTACGTCGCATAGCCAGATAGCCAGCATCACGATGATTCGAATTTGAATGGTCACAGCCTCGCTTGACGTTGCTTAATTTCAGTGACAGAACAAGAACTAGTGAATTTAACGTCCCATCGACGTTTCATAGACCCTACTTTTATTTAAGGGTTCCAAATACTCTCGTCCGCAGAACTATTAGCCCCAATTGAGCTTTCCAGGGCTGCTGTTTGACTAGACCGGGATTTTCTTCACCAGGAACCCTGGCCAGAACCTGTCTGGCTGGGGAACGTTAAACAGGGAGAAGTCCAGAGTCTTGCTCAGTGCGTAGACCTACATTTGGGGGGGGGGGAGGGGGTTGAGGAATCTCGACTAACGTATATTCCATCTTTGCTGGGTTTCTTGGAAATTTGGGGGGGGTTTGATTTTTACAAAGGTTCTTTTCCTAAGCTAATGATTAAAGCTTCTAAGAATGGTTTAACCCGCAATCAGTACAGAAATCTCTCACAACCGTATACGTTACCGTGTACTGGATACGTTACAAAACCGAACCGTACTGATCCCGGGTTAATGACTTGAAAAGAAAAAGATCAAGTCCTCACGATGCCGATGGTTGAGCGCACATAGAAATATCTGGTTCAGGACGAGCCAAATTAGAAATAGAGTTGGCTGAAGTCCATCATTCCTACTCCAGCTGTAGCCAAGCTGGCTACAACAACACCAACAGAACCAAAGAAGGTAATGGAGCTTTTGTTGTTGTTGGTGTTGTAACCAGCTTGGCTTCATCTGGGGGGAGTGATAGTCTCCAGCCAGCTCGTTCTATGTGCGATCAACCATCGTGAGAACTTGGGCTTTTTCTTTATAAGCCTTGTAAACCCTTGGAAACTGTAAGCAAGCCTGCTTGTTTTAGGTTGGCTAATGGAGTCTGACTGGGGACTATAAACAGGAGTAGACCAGCAGTGTGGCTGGGGACTATAAACAGGGAGTAGACCACATTGGCTTGTTCTGGGGCCTTGTCAATTATTAGCCTCCTTGTAAAGACAGTGGTAGAAGTGCTGAGTCATTCCTCCACTGTCTGGCTACCATCGTTCACGATGACGCCACCCTATGATAATGAATGGAGCTTATTGAGGCCTTAAGTTACTATTCCCCCTACGTGGCTGTGACGGTCTACAGTCACAGTCACGTAGGGTAAAGTCACCCTATCGAAAAATGTATTTAAAAGTGTTGTACAGCTGGCCCCAAAACGCGTATAGGTAAATAGTACCTACCTTTAGCTACGTCTTTGCCTAAACAAATCTAGGCACCTGGGTAAGGTTATTATAGGCATTTGGTTTGTGAGTTTCCAGCAAAATCAGGATATAATCTCGGACCGACCTCCGTGGCTAAGTCGTTAAGAGCATTGGTTACTAATTACTAACGGAGGTTGTGGGTTCGAATCCCGACCGGAGCGGAAAATTCTGATCGAGTTTTTCCGTTTCCGGAATGGTATGGATGTAAAGATAAAGTGCCCTAAAGTCATGCGAAAGCGGTTCAGAGACACAGTTGCCTTTAAAAAAAAGGATATAACCTCAGAGCCCTGTCCGGAATAACTTTTCACATTATACAGACGCTAAAAATAAAAAGAAAATCAATAAAGAACACATCTTGTAGAGTTTTTTAATAAGAAAAATATTTATATTTGACATTTTTAAGTATAAAAGTAATAAACAAATGACAAGAGAAGAAAAATCAAATAAAAATGTGACCCAGTCCAAAATAATCGACGGTGATAAAAAGGGTGATTTGTAATTTTTTATTTGTATGTTGAAGTTGGGTGTGGTTGAGAAACCATAAGGGAATACAATCACCACCCTTAATAAAACCTTCTTGATGTCTTAAATACAATGTATAAAATACATTGTATTGTATTTGTAGTAAACATAAATCAATTTTATTAAAATATACGTATCAATTTTAAAGTTTAGATTAAATAATAAGTATGAATATTAAAATTAAAGTTTAAGATTGTAATTTTTAAAATATTTTAAATCCATTACAGTGTTGAAATTACAATTAAAAAATTAAATAAAGGTTTAGAAATTGTTTCATAATTTTGATACAATTGTTTCATAAATCCAGGCCACTGCCCGAAATTCTACAACTGAACCTTTCATCAACCGTCATTATTTTGTACCGCACTCATCAGCCTTCAAATAAAGTTACCAATAAAATCAAATTAAAAAATGCCGCTTGGTCAGAGAAAGCTTTCCATTTGCTGTCCAAAACATAACTTCCCTTTCTGCAGGACAAGGGACATAAAAATACGCAGGAAAGTCTGCTGAGAGCATAGATTTAGAAAGTAGATAACGAACTCATGGTCGAGAACTGAAGCACCCCTTCTGCATAGGAATAGCATACACTGCCTCAATAGAAAATGGCGGACAGCATGTGGTGTCCCAAATTTGGTCTTTTCAGTCATTTTGATTGGTCAGTGTCAATCTGTCATCGTTATATTTCATTGGTCATGGTTTGGTCAACTTAGAATTTACGTAGACAGCTTTCTAAGAAAAGCTGATAGAAATGACCATGGACCATTCAAAATTCGACTGTTAACACAAGATATTATCAATTTAAAAAAAACTCTCAAATGGACATTCATTTGGGTTAAGGATTATCTACTCATAGAGAAATAAGGTAAGTGAAAAACTCGTAATGCCTCGAACTTCCGTAAAATCGACCATCTTGTTTAGTTTTACACAGGGAAATTACGGTTATATTGAGCTGCTTCGGTTTTTTTCACTGAAATTACCTTGTATTGACTTAAAAACACTATTAATCGACTTATCAACTTCCACGAAACTGCAAAAAGTAATAAAACATGAATTATGTTAATAATGTTAATATATTGTTTTGAAAACAGGTTTTTGTTTTGATATTATTTTTTTTTTTTTTTTTTTGAGGAAATTTTGAAATATTAGCCCGGTACGACATGTTTGATTGCTATAGACGTGACAATGACTGCGCATTACAAATTAATTTATCTTCCTACATGCTTTTGAGGTAATAACGGTAGCCATATTGGATAGCTTGTTATGGGACAGATTTATTACCCATGAGATTATACGTTATGACGTCTCCTTTTACTTATTTCTCTATGAATCTACTAATATGTACATAGTAATAATTTAACACAATAAAATTTCTTCTCGCAAATGTGATAAATAATATTCAAAATCAATTTAAAAACATCTTTCGACATAATTTGGACGGCCCAGGTACGTCCAAATTTTCAGCAGTTAAATTGAAACAAGCTTCAATCGATTTCTATCATGAGAAAGCGAAAGAAAACCCATTGAAAGTATTTACAAACAATACAACTCAATCTGACCTTAAAATGTAGAGAATAAAAATATTTCGCCCCGATAATTCATTTAATTATTATAGACCAGTGAGCTTACAAAATCAACAATGCATTAATTAAACATTTCAAAAGAAAAATACATAAAGTTAAACATTTAATACTGCTACCCACTTTAATAAATTACAATAAAAAATACTGGTACCTATTATTAATAAATTTTAAATATTTAAATTGTTCAAATAGGAAAATACTTGGTTAAGATAGAAAACATACCAAAGAAATACTTAACTACTAATTTAATTTCATTATATTAATACTAATATTAACTTATAAATTTGATATCGTCATGACTATAGTAGCACCAACTTTCATATAGGAAAAGTATTATAATAAATCTCTCTGTTGTAAAATTTTTTTTTGTAAAAAGCTCTTAAATCGAAACGTTTTTTAATGAAAATTTCGCAATTTGGTTTTAGTCAAGTGTCTGACAACACCTTTCAAAGAGCCTTGTAAAAAAAACCTACGACTTCTAATAAGTTAAGGAAATAATAACCTGTTATTGCTACTATTGTAAACTATCGCTAAGCTTGCCTGGTTGCAGTAAAGGGATAAATTATGAAACAGGATTAGATTTAATCCAAGTTTGACACTATTCCTAACACTAGTGGGAATTTCAAACCTCTAGTGGGATTTCAACCATCACAGCACACTATCAGTCAGCTGAAGTGTCCACTTAAATAAGGGCGAAATTAATAGACGTTCTTTGTAATACCTCTGTGGGGCTAAGTCACGGATTGCGTACTGTGTAAGATAGGGAAAACTAATGCTAAGCAAATGACTTAAGTTATCGATGTTGTCTATTAATTTGGCGGTAAATCTAATCCGTATTCATAATTTGGGCCCTAAGGCGCCAACTTTACGTAATTTCTGTACAAAGTTTGCATTTGTGAATTCTTAGGAAGGGTCTTTACGTCTTGGTGGAAATTCTTCGGATCAAGGGTATTTTTTTACCTAACAGCAATAAAGGAAATTGAAGAACTTTCACCAGTTAAGCGATCTTTTTAAAAATTACAAATTGCAAAGTGAAAGTAACCGACGAATAATTGGCGCTGGGCTAAAAAAAGGGACAGTTTCAATCAAGAGTTAATTTTAATATGCTACCGCCACCATTTTGATACTAGAACTTGTTAAGGGTAAAGTGATTGTATATCTTAATTTTATACATATAATCTTTTTCAGCTTGGATGTAGCATTGTAAGCGAAAATTCCTCAAATACCAGTCGAAAAAAATTGTTCTGGAACCCTAGTTCAGAGGATCAATGTTTTCATAATTATTTATTATACAAGTACTATTTATTTATTTTAATATTTAATACTATTTATTTTACTATTTTATGATTTACTTTCATGTTCCGGCGTGATCAAACATTTTCATGGTAGAAATCTTAAAAAATACTTGTAAATTTTCATGGTGGAAATCAGTAGAATACTATAAATGAAGTTTGATTCGAACTGTTTACTAAAGACTAAGGGGTGGTGCACAGCCAACGAATGAATTCAATTTATATACAGGGTGAGACAAAAGTCCGAGAACACCTCTGTATATCTCCGGAACGAAAAGAGATACCGAATAGCCGTTTTCAATATTGTTGTTCAGTAAAGTAATTTATTTTCACGGGCGACAATAAATTTGCCCCCACGGGGAATCAGGGACGATTTGTGGTCGCCCCTAAAAATAAATTGCTTCAATACTCTGAATAACAATAATGAAAACTACAAGTCGCGTTCTCTTTTCGTTCCCGAGAAAAACCGGGTCCCGGATTTTTTCTCACCCCGTCTATAAATCGGAAATAAGACGCTAATAGGCTTGAAATTGGACTCACAACAAATTGATCTCAGCTTATTAGTACTTAATAATGAACATTCAAATTTCAAATTAAGTTTATAATGAACGGAAAGTTAAGTCGAAAAAAATGGGGTCTTTTTCAGACAGTTCATCTCTCAACTCAAAATTCCGAAAAGAACAGTTAGAAAAATACGTCATTTATCTCACATCATTTTAAGTTCATAAAAAAGTTTTGTATTTTCCAATACGCATGAAATAGTTTAATTAGGTTAAAAAAAAAGTTTAAACAGTCCTATTTTTTAATGTGAAAATGTCTCAACAGAGTCGTATTTAAATTTCATATTCGTATTTAAAGTAAGAATTTTTAAAGTGTCGTATTTCTCATCATAATTTAAATTTTATATGGTCATATCTCTCACTATGACAAGTAGTCATATTTATTAGTACAATAATTATAGTTTAAATAGTCATACTTATTTAATAATCAGTCATATTTCTTTCACTGATAATTTAAACGGTCATACCCCAACCTTTGCAATTTCTATTTAAAAACAAAGGCAAGGCGAGAAATTCTTTTAAAAACGTAAAAAAAACTGATTTTTTGTACGAAAACAAAAACTATTACAAGAGTATAGAAAATCTTTAAAACAAATAAAAAATACAATAGGGAGGCAATATAGAGTGAAAAAAAAAGAGGAAAATCGAGTTTTACAAAATAGAGTGGAGAGAAAAAGTTGAGAAACCAATGGAGAAGAAAAAATGGAAAAATAAATATAAAACAGCCCCTGAAGTATGTACAACTCGTGACATGTACAACTCGTGAAGCATGTACAACTCGAGAAGCATGTACAACTCGAGAAGCATGTACAACTTGAAGAATACATAGAGAAACGTTGGAGAGTACAGGAAATCTTGGGAGAGAAAGAGAGGGAGAGATAAGGAAATCCTTGGGGAGAGAGAGAAAGAGAGATGTCCATCATCCTTGTCTAAACCCTGTAAGCAAAGAGAAAAAGTCTGGTTAAAGCAAATAAAATTTTAAAATAATAAACTCAAATCTGGATGTAAGAGAACTCAAGGGACAGGATTTTTTTTTTTTTTGCTTATACATATATCCAGGTTTCTCTTTTAAAGAGGTTATTTTCCCTTATAGAGAGTTCTCTTATCAGCCTCCGTGGCGTAATGGTTGTGACTACTGCCCGTAGTCCAGAGTTCCCGAGTTCAACTCCCGGCTGGTGCAGACTTTTCGAAGAAAATTCTGTTCCATCCAAACACGTGAGGCTGTCATTTCCGGCCCTACCCAGGCTGGGTGAGGTCAATGTGGGTAGCTGGTACGATTCCCAGCGAATGGAGGGTAAAACCCCCGTCCTAATCCAGGACGTTAAATCAAATAGAATGGTTGGCGTTAGGAAGGGCATCCAGCCGTAAAAAATGTGCCAAAACCAACCAACCTCAACCATGAGGTTGAACATCGTCGACCCTGCTTGAGCGGGATAAGACAGAGTAAAAGAAGAGGAGAGAGTTCTCTTATATCCAAGTTTCTCATACATCCTGTTTTCTTATATCCAGGTTCGAATGTATTACAAATAAATAATATCATTAAACAAATAAACAAAATAAAAAAAAATGTGTGCTTGTGTTTTTTATATCACAATTATAGTGGGTGGCGCAGTAACTTTTTCGCTTCTTTTATATTTACAATGTATCATTTGTCCATAGTTTCTCCACTGGTCGCTTTTCACTTTAAGGCAGCTACCCATTTTTCCTCACGAGGTATGAGTGGAATCTGGACATCCAATTACAGAGCTGACAACATCCTACCTTACTAGGGATCGAACCCAGGTCACCACGAGCCTTCAAACCCTATCGGTATCGGATACCATTACTGTACTTTTCACAGAAATGAGAAGTATTTTTTTTGTTTTCACAACCATCAAAGAGAGAGACGAACTATGGGATGAGCAAGATGTACCTCAGAGACCCTTCTAAAAGAGCTAGATGGTCAAAAATTCCAAAAAAAATATACGCATCCTACTAAAGAAACGTTTCTAAAATGGCCGCCGTTTCATAACCTAAAAGAAATCTGAGGGCGGAATAAATTCACCTTTTTGTAATACCTTTGTGGCGCTTGATTTAGTCTTGATTTACATTGATTTACATTTTATTATTATTACCTATATGCATTTTCGTTTGGAGGACAAAGTAATGTACAATATTTACAGATAACATTAAGAAAAAAAATTAAATAGATTGAAAAATAAATAAAGAAAAAAATATTTTTTTTTTATCAGAACGAACACAATACTTCCAATTTCTAATACTAGAAATTTCTCGGAAGTAATACTTCCTAACTAAAGGGTGGGGGTTATTGCCTGTGGCAATCTCTTCCTCCCAAAGCCAATACGTACTGTCTTAGATGGGGACACCTAGTGCTAAATCATGACTTATGAACTCGATTTCGACTATTAATTTCGCCCCTGAATCATCTATCTCGATTCTACAGGTATTTTAGATAAAAAAAATAAATCATAAAAGAAAACTTTTTTAAGAAATGAAACTACCCCACAAAACAAGACGACTGTATACCCTTAGTGTGGGGTAGTCGCATTAAATATATGTTACCTATTATTATCTACAATTGTACGTGTACATGTACAATTGTACGTGTACATGTACAATTGTACGTGTACATGTACAATTGTACGTGTACATGTACAATTGTACAATTATTAATGCAAATAAATTACAAAACATGAGTTGCAACGTACCTGTGGGCGTGTCTCAAATGAGGGAGCTCCGCGAGAGGAGGGACCCAAACGAGGCGAGGGAGGCGGGGCCAACCTGATGGGAGGGGCCTGAGGGGGAGGAGGGCGGGGACTTGCGGACGTTCCGCACGATGGGCTCGTGCTGGGCGTAGTCCCCGATGTGTACCTGCGGGGGGACCAGAGACAGGCAAGGGTTAATAGTGTGAACAGGTTGGGGGACGCGAGACAGGTAAAGAGTTAATATAATAATAATAATATCGCCTTATTTATACTACCCGATTAGGACTATTAAGTCCCATTATTCCAGCAGTAAGCCCAAGGCATATTATTATGTGGTAAAAATCCCAATTGGGAGGATAACATGTCATGTCCCAGCTGGGTTTCGAACCCACGACCTCTGGAGTCTTTGGATTCACAGAGTGCCGCCTTTACCACTGAGCTACCGGACATATAGTGAACAGGTTGGGGGAGCGATAGTCTCTAGCTAACTAAACTCGAGAAACTTAAGTTGGCTTGTTCTAGACCACATATTTCTTGCCGAGCTCCGTGGCACAGTGGTTAAGAGCATTGGTTACTGACTCGGAGGTTGTGGGTTCGAATCCCGGCCGCAGCGGAAATTTCCGACCGAAATTTTCCGTTTCCAGAATGACATGGATGTAAAGGTAAAGTGACCTGAAGTAATGCGAAAGCGGTTCCGGGGCACACTTGCCTTAAAAATAAAATAAAAAAAAACCAGATATTTCTATGTGCGATCAACAACCATCGTGAGAACTTTGACTTTTTCCTTATAATCCGTTAAAACCTTGGGAAACTGCAAGCTAGCCTGGTTTGTTAAGAGTTATTATTATTATTATTATTATTATAAATGCTTTATTAGAAAGAAAAAAAAACATATATATGTATAATACAAATAATTATTATATAGAAAAATGGAACTATTATAAACAATAAAATGGAAAGCTATATAGATAAATACATATGTCCTAACTAAAGGGCGGGGTTATTGGCTATGGCAATCTCTTCCATCCAAGCTATTCTATTCTCTGTTTATAGTCCTTTAGTACTAGAGAGACACGGGTCTACTCCCTGTTCAACGTCTCCAGCTATACAAGTCAGTGGGATTCGTTCTGATTCTAAACCTAGAGCGGAGCATGAAACTACCTCGCAACGTTGCAAAACAAAATGTTGCACTGTGGATCCCGGTCCAAGTTTAACCCGTTAAGGTTCGACGGGGCAGGAATGAGTACGCACCTTGAGCCAGCAGGACCGACAGAAGTAACGGTAGCAGATACCTTCACGACAGAAGTAGGGACCAGAGTGGGTCTGGCACTCCGAGCATACGTTGTCCTCGAGATAGGGGTCGATCTGCAGCTGAGGACGAGAAAGGGTTAATCAGTATATTATTATGCAATTATTCAGTATTTAATTATAATTCATAATATTAATATCGCTTTTTTAAACTGCCACATTAGGACTAGCAAATCCCATCATTCCGGTAAACGTGAAATCTGGAGGTCAGTAGTTCAAAACCAAAGTTTAGCAACACTTTAGTCTAGCAAGTCTGAGAAATTGAGATATCACGATTGTGATCAACACAAATAATATATTTTATATATATATATATATTTTTTTTTAATACCTATTTTGGTATTTAATCAAATGTATTTCACCTTTCACCGCCATGTACGAGTATTTCCAATGTGGCTGAAAAGTACTGTAGGTATTATTTTTTTTTTTCAAGTGATTTTTATTTTAATTAAACAAAAACCTACAAGGATTCAAGAAAAAAAAATCACCACAAGGTCCCTTAACTACTCAAGTAATGACAAAAAAAAAAAAAAAAAAAAAAAAAATAGACAAAAAAAAATACTAACGAAAAGCCGCGTAAAAGCTTCTCTGGTATTTTTTTTTTTTTCTTCTTTTTCTTTCAGGTGATTTTTATTTTGACTAAACAAAAACCTACAAGGATTCAAGAAAAAAAATCACCACAAGGTTTCTTAACTACTCAAGTAATGACAAAAAAAAAAAAAAATAGAAAAAAAAAAAGTCTCAACGAAAAGCCGCGTAATAGCTTCTCTTAGGGCGGAATTAATAGACGACATCAATAACTGAGGTCGTTGGTAAGTGTCGATTTTCCCTATCTTACACAGTACGCAATCCGTGACTTAGCGCCACAGAGGTATTACAAAAACGTCTATTAATTCCGCCTTTAACCCTACACTTACCTTCTTGCAGATCCGGCCCGACTTGACCTCGATGAAGGCCGCCCGAATGGCGTCCGAGTATGCCCGAGTGGAGCCGAAGGTAATACGACCTGATCCGATCGGGTACTTGTGCTTGTCAGTGTCGATACCTGGGAGAGAAAAAGAATATTAATTTTGATAAAAATCGTAACATAAATTTTCGACCATTTTATACCTATGGGATCAAAAAACCTTCTTTGAAGACAAATTTACAAAAATCTCCCCTTAAAAAAATTTGTAAATATTTAATTAAATTATAACAATAATGTATATGTGTTTTATTTTGCAGTTCGTGAAACAATAAGCACAATTTACAAAAGATCTTTCAAATAAAATTACATTCAAATTATGAAGACTTAAACATAATTTAACAAAATATCATACATTACTATGATAGAAATTGCAAACAATAATTTTATTATCAATAATGAAAACAAGTCACCCCTTTAATAAAAAATCTTCCCTTAAAACAAACAATCCAGCGTCGATCGCAGGTTGACTATAATAATATTCCTTAGTGGAAGGTAACCACCAGGCGAGATTAATTGACCTCAGAGTCTTACTTAAAATTGTAATGTAGTCACAAACTAAAATTAACGAGGAAAAATCCATGCACTGGGTGGGATTCGAACCAACGGATAACAAGTTATTTTTCCTTGGATTGGTTATTTCTCTCCTCTAGTTATGACACTACTTGACAAAGTATCACTCTTGGAAAGATATGCTACGTTTGTATTTTTAAAGGAAAAACGCATAAGCACGCGTGAAAAGAACACGCTGCAAGCGTATTGTGCTATCTGGGATTATTATTATTAAAAATCAATATTATTATTATTATTTAACACTTTATTGGTCAACTACATACATTCAGCAAAATAGGACATGATAAAAAAAAAAAAAACAAAATAGAATATGTAGTCAACCAAGGGGTGAGGTTAAAGCCTGTGGCTTTCTCTTCCACCGAACCCCATAGAATATAAAAAATAATAGAAAGCACGGTTTACCTGCATAGACGACGTCACCAAACAGTTCATTCATCACCTGGTAGAGAGCCTGGGCGGTGAGACGCCCATGGAGTGCGCCCACGAAGATGGTCTTGCCCGGCTCCAGCTTGGTAGAGTGCCCCTGGGGCGAGTAGTTAGAGTCTGAGATCGCCCATGGGACCACCTCCACCTGGCCAGGGGAAATAAAAGCAAGAATCAGAATCTGACACAAAATCAAAGATAAAAGCAAGAATCAGAATCTGACACAAAATCAAAGATAAAAGCAAGAATCAGAATCGGACACAAAATCAAAGAAGGCATTGAAACACGGTCGAGTTTTTCTTATAAAGACATTATGTCTTATAAAGAGGTTATTTTCCCTTATAGAGAGATAAATTGACCTGGACATCGTTCTTAAATATACAGGTTTTTCTTATACAGAGGTTATTTTCCCTTATAGAGAGATAAATTGACCTGGAAATCGTTCTTGAATATACAGGTTTTTCTAAAGAGGTTTTTTTTTCCTTGTAGAGATATAAATTTGACCTGGAAATCGTTCCCCAATATCCAAGTTTGACCGTATATTCTATTTGGTCAAACGCGGAAGAAGTAAAAAATCACTAAAATACCAAGACATTATCTCATTTACATATTTCATTGTGCAAAAAAAAAAAAACAAATCATTGTGTTAAATAAAAACAAAAAAAAAACACTGCCAATTATGGACACAATACTTCCTCGTGATTGTTTCACATTGTTAACACGTGCCAATTTTGAGATTTTATACAAAATGAATTGTATCTCCAAAACGACTGAACCGATTTTCTTCAAATTTGTTTTATATGGTAGAAAACCGTTTTTTCTACATTCTAGATTCCACAAAAAATTCTGTATCGGCAAGTCGTGGTCCTTATTTTTTGACTTTTTTCTCCAAAATTTCGGATTTTCTTATATATCAGAGTCAAATTATAATTAATTAAATAATAAATATAAATATCTTAAGTAAAACAGTAATATGCATATTCTTACAAAATTTCATCAAAATCGGGTGTACCGTTCACGAGATATAAGCGTTTAAGTAAAAAGTTAGTGGTCAGGCGCATGGTCTCTTTCACCCAGAACCGCTGGTATGAATTCAATGAATTTAAAATGGGACCATCTACAGAATGTCTCCTAGATATGTGCAAAATTTCAACAAAATCGGTCGAGTAGTTTCCGAGATTTGCGCGGTACAAGGAATCGTTTTAACAGACCGACAGACAGACCGACAGACGGACACAAATCCAAATTTACTCAGTAGGTTATGAAACGTCCAGAAATATGAAAAAAATTGAAATCGGAGCAAAAAAATATTTTTTTTTTACAAAAACGAACACAATACTTCCGATTTCTAATATTAGAAATTTCTCGGAAGTAATAGATACATCATTATTGACCAATAAGAAAAATACTATAATAACAAAACATGAAATAACACGAACCACAAGAAGATATTTTCGAGGAAGGTAAAAAAAGTTTCCTAAATGAATTATCAATTTTTATGCGCGCCTGTTAAGAAATGACTCAGCACTTCTACCACTGTCTTTACAAGGAGGCTAATAATTGACAAGGGCCCCTAGAACCAAGCCACAATGCTGGTCTACTCCTTGTTTATAGTCCCCCAGCCAGACTGCTGGTCTACTCCCTGTTTATAGTTCCGCAGCCAGACTTGCACATTGCATAATTTATATTAAACAGGCGCACATAAAAATGGAAAATTTCATTTGGGAAACTTTTTTTACCTTCCTCAAAATATCTCGTGTCCGCGTTATTTTATGTTTAGTACTTATAATATTTTTTCTTATTGGTCAATAATGATATATATTTTTTGATTGCACAAATAACATTCCTCCACTGTCTGGCTACCATCGTTCACTATGACACCACCATAATAATAATAATATGATGATATACAATGTGCAATAATTATCAAAATATAGCTGATGAGCATAGTTATGACGGATCCCATATTTTTCTTATAAAGTTTTGATCATAACATCGAACGGCTTCAAATAATTAATTTTTCATTTTATGCACGCCTGTTTAATATGAATTATGCAATGTGCAATAGATTAAGTAAAGCTACTCTTCCATCAGAATAAGACGTATTCCGGATTGGACCAGGAGCAGCTCTCACTTCCACCTCCAAGATGAAGTGGTCTCTATTGGGTCATTTCTGGTGGTCATTATTTTAACCTCTGCTTAAAAATAAATTGTGGGATATCGCAGATCAATTACTTATTTCTAGTTTTAAAAATCGGAAGTATTGTTCGTTATTGTATTTTTTTTATTAAGCTTATTTAAAGTATCCATGTTATATGTTATAAGTCTTTGTCTGGAATTATTTACAAAAAAAAAGTCTTTGTAATTAATTCACAAAAAATAAACATTTGTTAACCACAGGGGTTAATATGTTAAATAAATAATAAGATTACTAGCATGAATTACCAAATTTACGTCAACCACCATGCAGTGGCGTATCTTAAAAAATATGAAAAAAAATTGAAATCCGAGCAAAAAAATATATTTTTTTACAAAAACGAACACAATACTTCCGATTTCTAATATTTGAAATTTCTCGTAAGTAAAATTGAATTGAATAACCCCGCCCTTTAGTTAGGACATATATATAATTTTTTTTTTCTTCTTGTTTATATTATTAATATTGTCAATTTTATATTTAATTTTTACCTTTATTTGTCTGTATATAATTATGTTCTACTAATAAAGAATTTCTAAATAAATAAATAAAAAAACTAAGCCACACTCACGTCCTTGAAGCTCCGCACCATGGAGCCCTGGTTCTCGCGGCCTCTCTTCCGCGACGGAATCTTGTAGTAGTAGCTCTGGCCGTCGAACGCGCACTGGTCGAGCATCGCCTTGGCGGAGGCGGCGCTGTCGTACACCAGATAGGCGAAGCCCTTGGGCGCCGAGGGGGACTCGGGGGTGCCCTGGGGCCACTCGACCTTGACGGGCCCGAACTGGGCGAACACGGTCAGGAGCAGGTACTCGGGGGTGTCCCAGGGCACGCCCCCCAGGAAGATCTTGTTCGAGAGGAGTTCATCGGTGAAGGAGGTGCGCAGGGGCAGCGAGCCCTCCCAGCTCTTCTGCGGGATCTGGGAGTCTGGGGGGAGGAAGAGGGTGAACATTATTTCATTGTAATAATAATAATTGAGAGTCTGGGGGGAGGAACAGGGTGAACATTATTTCATTCTAATAATAATAATTGAGAGTCTGGGGGGAGGAACATGGTGAACATTACTTCATTGTAATAATAATAACACTATTGTAGTGGAAGGTAACAACCAAGCGAAATTAATCAGTATCAGTATTAACAGAAAAGTGAGAAGTTGTACCAGATGTACATGAATATCAGAGCATACCTGGACAGCTGTTTCGAGCTTATTTGCTCTCATCAGTATAAACAGAAAAGTGAGAACGCGGTGCTGATGCTGATGCACTAGTAGTCAAGTGGTTACCGCGCTAGTCTGTAGTAATAAATTAACAATTTTCACCACCAAATTGGTAGTTTCATATTCATTAAAAATACAATTACAATAAATTACAAATATAATGCAGGGAAAAAATGAAAGCAATTGTTTTGTTATTTTTAGCAGGTTAGGTACATATTTCATGTATGTTGGATGATGACCTTAACACATAGATATCTATCTATGTGTATTTGTGTATGTATGTTAAGTGATGATTTCAACAATAACCATTGACAATTTTTTTTGTAGTATTTTTAAAGACTTAATTTGAAATGATCAAGAAATTTCCCCTCGTGCAAAACTTTTCGAGCCAGGCACGCGCCGGTATGGCTGCAAGTCCTGTGCTCGAATTTCAAAATTTTCAACATCAAAATTTCAAGTATACGAATGTTAAAAGAAGCTGAGTCCAAGTTATCTAAAAGATTAAATACATTGCGAAGAACACGGACGCTTCATGAAGTAAAAGAAGACTGTAATAGAGAAAAATTAAAAAGGCAAATAGTTTGCGAAACAATTTTATGTATAAAAATTTGAAATAAACAAAAAAAAACCGGTTTCTACTTACTTGCAGAGCTGCGGTGGTGACGGGCGGCCTGGTCGAGCGTGGACTGGACCCCGGTGCCATCGCCGCCGCCGCCACTGTAGAGGTCACCGCCGCCACGGGCTCCGTAGCGGGCGCCCGCACTGGAGGGGCTGGTGCGGGGGCTGGTCAGGGGGGAGTTGAGGGAGCTGGAAGTGCCTGCCCCGGGGGTGCCTCCTGGAATCATAATAAAAAAATAAAAGTTATCATATATGTGTTAATCACGATATGACGTCCCAACTATGGAATAATAATAATAAAAAAAAGTTCAACCTCACGGTTGTGGTTGGTAGGGTGGAGCACGTATTTTATGGCTGGATGCCCTTCCTAACGCCAACGATTCTATTTAGTTTTAACGTCCTGATGTGGACGGGGTTTTTTTTTGTTTTTTTTTTTTTTTTGTTTAAGTTCTCGGAGAAATTACTCCATTTTTATACCCTCCATTCACTGGGAATCGTACCAGCTACCCACATTAACCTCACCCAGGCTGGGTTGGGCCGAAAAATACTAAATCATACAAAACAAATCAAAACTCAACCTTACCTCCGGGCGTGATGAGCGACGCCAGCACACTGTCCAGCTGGTACACCAGCTCCCGGTGCCGCTTCAGATTGTCGTAGTACTGCGCCGCTATGAAGGCGTAAGTGTCTAGTCCGCCGCCATTGCTTCCACCATTGTTTCCACCGCCACCGCCGGAGCCACTGGCGGCGGCGAGCTGACTGTTGGCGCACACGGCCGCCAGGTTGTGCAGGTTGGTCCAGCCTGTGTTGTTCAGCGCGAGGCTCGCGAGTAACTCGTCTATGTTCTCTGCAACGGGAAACAAGAAGCATTAGACTTAATTTATTATACTTATTCATAAGAAGAAAAATTCAACATGTAACGGAAAATGGAGCTATAATTTGATCTATATTTGAAAAAAAAAAAATTTGCTTGTATTGTGATTGATGTTGGATCAAATATAATGGTTGAGGTAATGAGGTATAAAAAATGTTCCCACATTATACTAATTTTTTAAAGTTAAATATTTTTTTTTTCTAATAAATTTAAAAAAAAAATATTTAACTTAAAAAAATTAGTAAAATGTGGGAACATGATTAAGGTGGGGGAAAATGGGCACAGAGGGGAAAATCGGTATATTGTGAATATTTCAATGTGTCGCCAAAACTATGCATTAAAACAAACACAAAATTGGAGGGAATAATTTGAAATGTTTTCAAGACTACAATAATGTTTATAAAAAAATGAGCGATATCAACAAAAAAAAAAATATTTTTTTTTTGGCATTGTTTATTTTCCTTATTGGAATTTTCCATACAGCCACTATCCCTTACTTCGGGCTACAATGCTCTGTGATTTGTTTAAAACTTCGTGAGGCTGTGTCTGGCTTAGCCTCAACTCGAATACTGTTTCAAAACGAGGCCCTAAGACACACAGAGTTGAAGTAATATTTAACAGTCCCACAACGTTATGGTTTAGCATTTTTATTATACAAAATCGATCAAGTTTTATTTAAATTGGGATTTTTAGGCTGGCAGTCATGAATACCGGGTGGTCCATGTCACACTTTTTGGCATGAGCTTTCCCCTCCTCAAAAAGAAAAACTATAAAGTAAACTGTATATACTATATTTTGTAAATAAAACCTGATTAAATCTGTTTAATAAAGACAGAAAGCAAGACGCCTGAGGATTCTCACCTATGTTGCTGCTGTCGGTCATGCTGGCGTTCAAATGGTTGCCGCCGCCGCCACTATTGGCGGCGTAGTTGTAGCACCCGCCGCCACCGCCACCGCCACGGGCGTCCAAGTAGGCGTGGTGCGAGGGGGCGTGTCCATTGTACGAGAAATAGTCCCCGCCCCCCTGCGTGTAGTAGGGGGAGAAGTCAATCGAGTCGTCCCCGCCTCCCCCCCGGCCAGACTGGTGGTAGGGGGGGGAGCAGCTATCCAGGGAGTGCGATCTGAAAGCAAACAAACAAGAGGGAGGGGGTCATGTTGTGCACACGAGGTTGAGTGGAAATCCATTTTTACTTCCGAACAATTTCTAAGATTACAAATTATTTTTACAAAATTTCTAATTACAAATTATACTTTTTCGGAAGTATTTTTTGATTTTTTAGGTCGCTTTCAACTGCAAGGTAGCTAGCTACTAATCACGACGGGGGTTCTACCCTCCATTCGCTGGAAACTCACCAGCTACTCACAGATTAACCTCACCTAGCCTGAGTGGGGCCCGGAATAGCCAACATCACAAACGCGGGTCCGAAATTTAATGGTCACCCATATCAAGCCCGCTGGACGTTGCTGATTCAAGCTACGACTACGCTGCCAACGAAAATTGTAAATTCACAAAAATACCTTAAATCACATGTTGGACTCCAAATTTAATCTCTGGGGTCATGCGAACAAATCAATCACAATTAAAAGTTTAATGTTAAAGTGTATTTTGACTGATAGGTAATGTGGTTCCCAGACAGCACAGTCAACTGGATGTATACCATACTGTTAGGTGGAAAAAGTCTACTTGCCCACCTGGAAATCAGCTGGAGATTTCCACCTTCCACCTGACCTCCACCTGGAAATCAACTGGAAATGAACTGGAAAGTAACCCAACTTTTAACTGGAAGTCAGTTGCCCAAAGTCAACTGGATTTGTTCCACTTATTTCCAGCTACTTGTAGCGCTCTCTAGTGGATGGGTAGTAACTCACTACCACAATGTTGACATACCTATTTACCTATACTGTACATTATACTACATAATAATCAAATGCTGCGCTCTTGGTTTTGAGGTCATGGGTTCGAATCCCATTATATGCATTTTTTTTTTTTTTTCAAAAAAAAATAATAATAGTAATAAAAATACTAGAAACAAATGTATATTAGGCATAAATTCAATTTCAGTTATTTAATTTAGAGGCCATACATTCAAATCTCATGAAGAATATTTTTTTTGTATAAAAATAAAGTAATAAATTTTAAATAGGTTTTTTTAACACATACCCACACACAAATTTGGGTATAATTTTTTTTATAGAAATTTGGAAAGAAAAAGAAAATAACTAATCTGTTTTAAACAACACAATTCAAATAAGACTCTTTAACATGATTATATTTTACAATAAGAGTGTTTATTATTAAAAAATTGTCCCAAAAGTGTAAAATGCACTATCAAATTTCCACCATGTCACAAGACCTTGTACCAATGTATCACAATTATTTCCTAAGTAGGTATAATCTCTATATATAAAACTCAAAGTTGTGCATGTCTGGCTGACTATGTCCTCTTGGGGTTACAATACCAAACGGTACTCTCACTGAGAGTTCACCCCCCCTAAGCCACCTTCAACATACTAGAAAATTATCAAAATTAAAATATCTAATACAATTTTCAAGTGCACTGGTAATCAAGTGGTTAACGCGCTAGTCAGATAATCAACCTAGCGTAGGGTTCCGTTGTTTCAAATTTTTCCTCATTATGGTTGTGACCACATAATAATAAGACTCTGAGGGTTAGGTTAGTAGAAAATGCTTTGAGCATAACCTTTAACCTTACCTGGTGGTTACCTTCCAATTAAAAGTGTTATTATTATTTTTATTGGGACACCGGCCATGAGAAAAAACCTTAATGGTGACAAAATGCCAGGTTTTAGCTAGTATAGAAATAAAATAATGATATCCAATTATGAAATATGCTCATAACATGTACATAATCACAATAAAATAATAATACTATGTAAATTAAAATATATTTCTTTTGTGAAACCAAAAATAACAAAGAAATAAACTAATAGCCAGCAGAAAATGAAGATGGGGCATGGAATACACCAGTTTTCATGAAATTGCAAAAGTTAAGCAATGTCTAACGTGGTGGAACATGGATTAGTGAATTTTATTATGTATTTGTAATCCTTCATGACAATTTACATACTTCTGTGGCTAATTAGAATTGCTGGGTTGTTTGCTTTGAGAATTATTACCAAAAAAGCATTGTTATACTTAAATTAAAACAAAATTGACTTAATTGTTAAGACTAGTGAAATTATAAAACACAATAGTGTGGAACACTTTTTTTTAATAGATATAAAATGAACACAAAATTTGAGGGGCTTCATAGTAATAGGTGGTTTAGAAAGCTGAATAGTTAATATTATTATTAGAGACAGTGCACAGAAGATTGGCTAATTAATTTTGAGTCAAATAATCAGGAAGCATGTAAAAAAGTATACACTACATCATCTTTTTAGTGTGGCAGAAGCACATACGAGTGAAAAATTCATTTTATAATAATATATTATGTATTGCATATCTAAATAAAATCCACAGAATGAAAATTTTCATTATCTAGCACCATACATCAGATAATTCAGCTGTTTCCTTGCTTGACCCAGGACCTTTTTTAAGGTACAATTCCAAGTGAATTGATGGTGTTGACTGTCCAGTGTCCAGGAACAGTAGAGTGCAGAAAGTTCATTATTGTCCAAGTGCATGGAGTATTGTCCAATGAAGAATGTTATCCATTATTAACTGTTTGTTGTGTCCTCTCCTTTTCTTCTGTCACGATTCACGATTTAGAATTTTAGACAAACCAAAGAACTCCTTCTGTGACATCTCAAAATCAAATATGGAGTTCAGTAAGAATTAACACTTTCTCGAAATCAAATTTGAAGTTCAGTAAGAATTAATGTTGGTTTATGTTAAATAACAAAACACAGAGATGCAGTTTAGTCTGATAAGTAACATATTTTATTGGAGTACAGAGATTACAAAAGGTTTTCCAGCAAAAGATTCAAAAGGCAGAACGTCAAGAACAGATCACACATTCTTAATAACAAAAAGACAAGAGGGAAAAATGAAAATATAAAACCAGTGTTGTCAAGTTTCATTTTGTTCCCCAACAATTAACACTTGCAGTAGTTATAAAAATGTTCAAAATCTAATTGAAATAGGTACCAATTATAAAAAGAATTAAAACAACTCACAATAATCGAGAATCACAAAAACGAAATTTCTCAAAAAAATTATTCAAAGATTAAAGATGGCGAATTCAACAAGAACACTCTCGGTAAAGTTCGTGTGAAACCCGAATCTATCCGAGAACGCGTTTTAACTGAACTGGAAAAATGTGGAGCATTTCCAGCTGACTGGTCAACTGACTAAATTCTAGTTATGTCCTAGCTGGAGAGAGTCGTTATACTTCCAGCTGACTGCCCAGGTGACTGAGTCTAGATGGATTTTTGTTGGAAATATCCAGGTGGCTGGTCAACTGATTTAATCCATGATGGAAAAATCCAGCTGTCGGGACAGTTGGAGGTCCAGTTGACTTTATACACCTGGATATTTCCACCTTAAATCCAGACTGGAAGTCAACTGCCGTGCTGTCTGGGTTATGACAGTTACTTGGTCTATCATCATAGAGTGGCGTCATCGTGAACGATGGTAGCCAGACATTGAAGGAATGACTCAGCACTTCTACCACTGTCTTTAGAAGGAGGCTAATAATTGACAAGGGCCCCCAGAACCAAGCCAATGCTGGTCTACTCCCCGTTTATAGTCCCCCAGCCAGACTTGGTCTATGGAAGACAAATATAAATATGTCTGGTGACAAATTGTACCAGGGGCGGCTATTCAGGTGAAGGGAGGGCTGGATTTGTTACTCACCCAAAAGGTGACGAGCCGGCCCCGTAGCTGTTGGATGAGAAGTTGGCGTCAAAGGGACTGCGCACGATCTGAGGAGTCATCGGAGTGAGCGACGGGGAATCGAACCAAGGACTGCTGATGCCGGCGCTGCTACGGTCACCGTCCAATGAGTAGCCGCTGAGGGTGTCCAATGTCAGTCCCTGGGGAGGAATTCGGATTTATTTATTTATTTAGAGTGCAATACAAGTAGAATCTTATAATTGACTATACTAAAATAATAATAGTAAAAATAACAGCCTTTATTAAAAAAAAAAGTCAAACTAATAAATCCTCAATAGAGAAAATCATAATACATAAAGAATATCTCTAAGATCTGCTACAAACGGGGTGAATAGTTAATACGCCTCCTCGTGGTTCACCCTGGGCAACGCATTGACATGCGGCTAAAGTACTGACAATTTTGGCGATCAGACAATCACTGCCATCAGATTTCCTGATCAAATTTATTACTTAATATATGTCTTGTCACTTTGAGATGTGTAATAAAGCCATACGATAAATAAATAAGTAATAATAATAAGGGGATAAGGGGCGAATTCTAAAACGGGATTAATTTAGAAGTATTAATTATTAATTTAAAATAATTTATATTTAATGATCAAATATATAGCGGTAGTCTGGTAACCCAGGTAGCGCAGGGATTCGTTGATTCGAATTCCACAAAATGCATGATTTTATCCTCATTTATTTGAGTGTATGATCACATAATATTTATAATGAGGGTTAGTTGGTAGAAAATGCTTTAAACATTTAGCTCGCGTGGTGGTTACCTTCCACTAAAGAGTATTATTATCATATTAAATTTAAGATAAGCCAGACCCTGCTTCAAGTCGGAGTTTCAATCAATCACAGCGCACTATAGTCTGAGTTGAGGGACAGTCTGGCTTATCTTAACTCTAATCCTGTTTTATAATTCGATGCTTGAATCCGAGAAATATAACATTTTCCTATAAATTCCACCAATATCAGCCAACAATTTGTCAATTTGTTCTTACAATATGGCTTAAATCCACCTACGAGATTCACTACAGATTTATACCACAAATAAAAGTAAAATATCACTATTTAAAATCAATCATACTGTTAAGTTCCCATTTTAAATTTTGGTATTCCATTCAACCCAAATTCCCGTATCGTTAAATTCCGTCTTCTGAAATGAAACATTCAAAGGAAAATTCATCACCCGACCAAACATATTTGCTGCAAAAAAAGTTCATAGCGAATCCAAAAATTTAAGATGCGGTACGTAACCGTTCGATAGATACTCTGATAGGGGCTCCAAACCAAAAACAAAAATTTATCAATCACCGATGCTATAAGGAACCCTTACGCCAAAACCGGTATAAAAAAATCTGAAACGGTATAATAATAATAATATTGCTTTATATATACTGCTCGATTATTACTAATGAGCCTCATTATTCCAGCAGTAAGCCCAAGACGTATTTTTTTGAGGTCTACATACCAAATGGAAAGAAATCTTGTCATGTCCCGGCTAGGTTTCGAACCCGGCTAGGTTTGACCACTGAGCTACCGAGACAGGAAAGATTAGATTTCATTTATTATTATAACAATTAATATTTGTCCCAAAAGTCGTTATAGTTTTTCTTTATTGTCATAGACAATTAATTGGTAAGAAAGTTGGTATGAAAATATTAAAAATTGGTATTAAATTAACATTGGTTGAAACTAAATATGAAACGGTCGCGTGGTCCCCGAAGTTTGAGTTTTGAGTTCGCCAAGTTCTAAGCCAATCCATAATACCAGGATGATTCTTAAAGCCTGGTTCAAACTTAGCCAATTTCTCGGAGGAATCCCACATACCTACTCAAGTGTGTACTACACAGAATACTCGTGATACCACGTCTTTTTTGGGAAACATTCCGCGTTCTCCCTTTTCTTCAACACAAAGTGTAATTTTTGCAGATTCATAAAGTCTGTAACGTAACGGTCCCAATTCAAATACTTACTCTCAAGCAAGCAGAGAACAGTGCAGACAAAACGAGAGTGTGACAGCAAGAGAAAAATGAGAACAAACGATGTTAAGAGAAAATATGAAATGAGAAATTAAAGACACAAAAAAGATGAAACCAGGACAAAAAATGCGACAGAAAGCTTTGCGAAACAAAGAGAGAAAAAGTAGGACAGGAGAACAAGACCCAATTCTAAAGTGTAAAAAAATATGAGACCGCGATACGACAAACTTTTTATTGCAAAAAACAATGTTTATTCACGGAGAAAAAAAAAAAGAAAAAAGATTACGTCTATAAAATCAAAATTTTGTGAAAATGGACTATTGAAAACTGCTGAAAAGGGGGGCTATTCTAAAAACTGGAAAACTAAATGTGAAGACTGATGGAGTGAATGAAGACTGGCCGGGGAAATGGTTGGCCAGAAAGCAGGACACCTAAGCAATGCAGTGGCCAAAATAAAAATACTAAACAGTCTGTTGATCCTTGTCGAGTGAGTTGAGTTTGAAATAAATGCAAGTCGGCGACATACGATGGGGATTGCGTTTCTCCGTCAGTACCCGACTTGGGTATTGGTTTTTTTTTTTTTTTGGTTTTAACGTCGCTTTCAAGTGCATGGTCAAGTGGCAACCGGGGTTAAGTGACAGAGAATGTCTAAAGCATTAACTTAGCCCCGGATTACAAGACAATTGTAAATCAAATATAAATAAAGTTTTCCTATATTTTATTTTGTAAATGTTGTTATTTATTTAATTGTTAATAGTTTATTGTTCATTGTTTTGTATAAAAAAATTAAATGTTAAAAAAATATGGTCATAACACGATGGGGTTTTTACCCTCCATTCGCTCTGGAAACTCACAAACCATCAGCTACTCAAATTAACCTCATCCAGCCTGAGAGGGGCCGGAAATGGCCAGCATCACGAGGGTTAGGAATTTGAAAGGTCACTTATCAGGTCCTAACCTCACTGCTGGAAGTTGCTTAACTTCAGTGACAGAAGGAGAACTGGTGTAGTCAACGTGCCAAACAACGTGCCAATTTTTTTTTTTTAAATACGAATTCACATAAATGGGTTTCTTCCCAAATCTTGTAAGGGGACTTATAATTATCCATAATTATTTTCTATTTTTTTTAAGAATATTTACTTTCAAATAATTATCTAGACATTTGTCTGAAGAAAAATCAATGTTTCAGTATATATACTTTTATTTTTTTACAGATAATATATTTCTGCCAGCGCGCTAATTCACTCGGCCACGGTGACTACTGCAGTACATCTCACGCTAGAGTAATTATGTAGATAGTAGATACTAATTTATCTGTGCAAAAATATTAAATCATCAGAAGAAAAAAAAATTCTGGGCCATAAAAGAAACTATGTCATGAATGCACTTAAAAATAACGTACAGTAACTTTCAGCCTAATAAAATCAAATAGATGAAAAACACGTGACCAAAGTTAACTTACAATCACATCAAACGGACGGTCGTAAATACAACACAAATCCTTTGCTATCTTGAGAATACGTCGGAAGTTAATTTTATTATGACAAAAAAAAAAAAAAAAAAAATCAATTAGGTATTACTTATCACGATATAAAATACAACGGACGCGAAAAATATATTAAAACCTCGTTAAAAGAAATTAAAACTACTATGGTACTGTTAAACTAAAACTTAATTTAAAAAAATTCGCTACGACTGTTTCCGAATAAAATCTGTTTAAAATTAATTTAAAACGCACGAAAGACTGTGTATGTATGGCTTAAGAAGATGGTTTGTGTAGAAAAATATTTTTTGCAAGTTAAAAAAAAAAAAAACCGTAAAAAAAAAATAGTTAAAACACGCCGTTTATCGGGTCGGGGTTTGGTAGTAATAATTGGTCGGGACAACAAGAAACGTGTGGTGCAACGTTTCGTCGTACAGTCGCATCCTCTGCAGAGGTGGATGATGTTCTAAGGAAAATTGCCCCACATGGCGGCAGTAGCGACGGTGGCGTGGCGGCACGTCATTCTTCGCGAACAAAATCTTCCGCCAAAATCTTCCGCCAGCGAGTTCCGCCAAAAATTGTTTCGCACGACGCGGCGACACCACACGGGCGGAAAAGTCGGAAAAGCGTGTGCGTCGTGTTCAAAAAGGTTTCAGGTTTGGCGAGATTTCGTCGTCGCAGCAACATTGTCAGCTCGCCAGCACAACCAGCCAGCGAGGGGCCGCGTCGCCGACATTTGAGAGCGGCGGAGAACGTGTGCACGGCGGGCACACGAGTGCGGGTGATGAGAGGGGGAGAGGAAAGGGGTGATGAGAGGGGGAGAGGAAAGGGGTGATGAGAGGGGGAGGTGATGAGAGGGGGAGGTGATGAGAGGGGGAGGTGATGAGAGGGGGAGGTGATGAGAGGGGGAGAGACAGGAGGTAATGCAGAAAGATGGTAATGAGAAGGAGAGGGAGAGAGAAGGAGAGGGAGAGAAAGAGAGAGAAGTAGTAATGAGGGATAGGGATGAGAGAGGGAGAGAGAGAAAGAAAGAGAGAGAGAGAGCTAGGAGGTACTGAGGTAGAGAGAGAGTAAGAAAAAGAGTAATGAGGGAGAAAGGGAGAGGGGGGAGGGGGAGGAAGAAGGGAGAGAGGGAGGGAGAGAGAGAGAGAGAGAGAGAAAGAGAGAAAGAGAGAAAAGAGAGAAAGAGAGAGAAGGTTATGAGAGGGAAGGAGTGTACTGAGGGAAGGAGAGAGAAAAGAGGTAATGGAGAAAGGAGGTAATGAAATAGAGGAAGAAGGGTACATGATAAGAGAGAAGGGGATAACGAGAGAAAGAGAAAGAGAGAGAGAGAGAGAGAGAGAGAGGGTCAAATATGTGCCGAGAAGGAAAGGATGGTTGAAAATAGCCTTTGCCTTCATAGAAGCGAAATATAGAGAGAAAGAGAAAGAGAGAGAGAGAGAGAGAGAGAGAGAGAGAGAGAGAGAGAGAGAGAGAGAGAGAGAGAGAAAGAGAAAGAGAAAGAGAAAGAGAAAGAGAAAGAGAGAGAGAGAGAGAGAGAGAGAGAGAGAGAGAGAGAGAGAGAGAGAGAGAGAGGGTACATGATAGGAAAAGACAGAGGCAAATAGACAGAAAAGTGAAAGAGAAACGCACAAACAGAAAAATAAAGAAAAGGAACAAGAGTAAGAAAAGGAGAGAGGGGGGGGGGGAGGGGATGAAAAGGAATGAGAGAGAAACATTGAAAGGATGACCAAGAAAGAGTTGAGAGTCAAAAACAGAAGGAAGAAACAGAGAAAGAAGAGAGAGAGAGAGAAAAAAAAAGAGAGATGGAAGAAGAGAGAGAGAACGAAGAGAAAGAGAGAGAGAGAAGTAAGAGAGAGAGATAGTGAAGTAAGAGAGAGAGAGATGTAAGAGAGAGAGAAGTAAGAGAAAGAGGAGAGAGAGGTAAGACAGAGAAAGAAGGAAGAGAGAGAGAAGGAAGAGAAAGAGAGAGGGGGGGTGAAGAGCTTATGACTGCGTGTTTCGGGTACGCCATTGCGCTTCCCTGCAACACCCCCCTCGCTCCCCTGCACTGCGGGTCCCTTCTCTTCCACCCAACCACAGCCCTCCCCCCTCCCCGTACCCCCTTTCCCTCTCTCTCTCAGCCACGAGTTAAATATTTACACCCAACACTTCTTGTAAGTAAAATAATAGACGAGCAGAAGGGGCGGGGGGGGGGGAGAGGAAGAGACGAGAAGAATAATTGTTGGAGAAGATGGGAAAAAGAAATTAAGAAAGAAAAAGAGAGAAAGAAAGACAGAGAGAAAGAAAAAGAGAAAGAAAGACAGAAAGAAAGACAGAAAAAAAGAGAGAAAAAAAGAGAGAGAGAGAGAAAGAGAGAGAGAGAGAGAGAGAGAGAGAGAGAAAGAGAGGAAAGAGAGAGAGAGAGAAAGAGAGGAAAAGAGAGAGAGAGAGAGAGAAAGAGAGGAAAAGAGAGAGAGAGATGGGAAAGAAAAAGAGGAAAAAGGAGACACAGGAAGAAGACAATAGAGTGAGAAAAGAGGAGAGAGAGAGAGAAATATTAGTTGAAGTTATAGACTTATACGATTAATTTAAGAAAACAAATCATAAAATGAATGAGTACGTGAGAAATATCGAGAGATCAACCCACTCTAAAGTGACGCATAGAGTATGATCTATTTGTAGAGAAGCAAGAGCATCTTTACATATCCTTTGTGGGGGTGCCACAGGATTGCACTAATATAATGATGGCTCTTAGGACCGAATTATAAAACAGGATTAGATAAATCAGTATAGCATAAAAAGAAAAGTGAGAAGTTGTAATAGATGTACATGAATATGTCAGAATATACCTGGACAGCTGTTTCGAGCTTATTTGCTCTCATCAGCAGGTAATAGTTCTGAATATCCTATTTAGATTAATCTACGTGCTGTGATTCGTTGAAGTTCTCACTAGAGGGCGTGTTAAGGGATAATGTCCACTTTGGTTGATCTTATCCTGTTTCATAATTTGGCCCTAAGAGCATCCTCTACATATCTAAATTATTTATGCAATATTTTTTTACTCTGATAATGACACCATCTGTCGTTTCTAATACAAGTTAATACTCCTTTTTCCTCACTACGCATATTCATTACTGTTTAAAATTAATCCACACAATGACAAGAACTTTTCAAGACGAGACTTGGTATCTTAAATTTTATAAACGTCTAGCGCTCTTATTCAAAGAATAGTTGGTACAAGTACAATAATATCTACCTTGGAAAGCTTAAATAAATACCTATTACATCCCAAATGAGTAGTGAGCAAAAAGCATATCTTGCGGCTCTCAATTAATTATTCGCAAGTTAGCAAGCTGAAAAATTATTCACAAGAAAGATTCTTTGTTTTAGAGCTTTTGAAAATTGTCGTTTTTTATTCATTCTTATTAGAATAAAATTTAAAATAATAATAATATGTTCGAGATTTTTCTACCATGAATTTTCAAATCATACCGGATAAGGAATTACTACTTAAATAAGATGATCTGATTGATCACTACTGACAAAATTGGTTTTTTTTTGCAGTTACACATATTACAAGTACATATTTATGTATCTACCTACAAGTATCTGTATCTACCATATCTACAGATACATGGTCATAATTTCCTCTTCTCTTGTTACTACGGTCAAAGAAAAAAGAAAAAAACAACAAGAAAACTCACCGGGTTAAGCCTCTGCAGACGCGTGGTGCCCCCGGATCCAGGGCGGCTCTCAGGGGCGATCCTATGGGCGGCAGCACGCCCGTCACCTGGTTGTTGTTGCTGTCCAAACAGTCAAAGTCCATGTCGGCGGACTCCAGACGGTGGCGTCTTGCCGGGAGCCGGCCGCCCTGGATGGACGAATCCGGCGTCTCAGGGCGTTGAAGCGGCGGACACCCAGACCGCCGGTGGGCGTGGCTCCGAGGCTGAACAGGTCCGAGATGGAACGGTCAGACAGCGGCGTATCCAGGATCTCGTTGAGAATCATCTCCTGGTCCTGGAATCGAACGGTGGTTGGGTTTAATCTGAGAGGAACAGGCATTAGAGGGGTTGATTTGATACAAAAAGAATACAGGGGTGCTTGTTTGAGAGGAATGGATTTTTGGGGGGATTATTGGAGAGAAATAAGACATTCTGAACGTTTCTGGTGTTAAAATCTAATAAAAAGTATGTTGACAGTAAAAAGTGAAGATAAAAGTAGTTGAAAATGGTTAAAATAGTCTGATTAAAATAAACATCATAAAAGAAAAACAAAGATTTTGAGAGTTCAGAAAAGTTGAAAGTTCCAGTTACTCGTAAAAGTCCTTTCACAAGCAATATAAATAAAAGAAATTGATGATTTATTTAAAACTGATTAAACCAAACGAATAATTATATTAGGTATTTAAAATATTAAACTTCCAATTATGTAGTTCTGAACACGATTTTTTAAAACACTTGAAATTTTGGCAAATCTTTCCTCGCGAAAACGCTCTCAAAGTTATGAAATCAAAGAACTGGATATTAAAAAGTTTTGTGACAAGATCAAACAAATTTCAGACACTTGAGGAGATCGCAGCATTTTTTCATGCGCAGAAACACAAAATCATCTGTTCGTGGTCTTCAGGATAATTCAGCGCTTCTCAAAATGGCAGTTTAACACGTTCGTTACCGAACGGCCATATGTGGATGTTTTTGTGTTTTTTCTGTGGGACCAAAACACACATGTGGCTGTTATCAAAATTTTAACGAGGGACCGGACAACCATATATGGCCTTTTTGAGGTAGGTTGTTAGTGGTAGAACAGATATAGGATCGATTCTTGTACAAATACGATGCGAAATATGCAACAAAAAAAAATTTTGGTACCCAGGATGCAACAGCGACTTTACCGCCTGGTCCCTACGTAAAACTTGAAAAAATTGGCTTGGTAACGAACGTGTTAAGATGTCGAGTGGGTGACGAGAATCTTATGAATTGTGATTGAACTTTATAACTAAGGGCTTGATTGATGTTAAGTAAGAATTTGAATATGAGATTGTTGACCAAAGTCTTCAAATTCAATTTTAAGAAGAAACATAATTCAATTTGTGTTAACAAAATCAAAAGAGAAATGGGTAATGATCAATTGATCACTATCATCTTACTTCGTTTTATACACGATATTTTTTTTACTTTGACAAGGAATCGAACCCTGACCACCAACCAGTTCGAAATTTATAGCACTAAACACATTATAATTTAGTAAAAATCTGAAATGAATTACCAAAACTCTGAAACCCTCCGTAACCTCGACTAAACTACAACATCAAAAACAAAAAGGGTGCTAAACAACACCCACTCACCCAAAAAAATAAAACTTTGAGAACCGCACATACTGCGTGACCTTGAATTTGAAAAAAAAAATCAGAGCCTCAAAATGATTTACTTTCCCATTCACCTTTGTGAAGTGTAATCCGATGACGTGCACATTCAAAGTGTGTTCCCTAAAGTTTTTTCTCAATCCCTCCTAAAAGACTTTTGGTGGTAAAACTATAATAATCAGAGAACTGAAAGATGGGGTAACTTTTAAGAAACTCAAACAATAAGCTCTATAATGCTCGTACCTATAGTAAAATTCACAAAAAAATTGTCCCACAATAAAATAACATATGAAGAAGTAATAAAACACCTAAACACTAAATTTTGAATAACCAAAGGAAAATTAAATTTGCTAAATTTGTTGGAACTAACTTTAAGAATCTTAATTTACCTGTATAACATTTAAATGTTAGAATCTATAAATTTTAAGTAACGATCATACAGTTCATATCACTGAAGATATGGCTCAGACAATAAATTTAATTAACTTTATTTAATATTTTAACCAACTTATTCGAGAAGGGGTAAAAATTAACAAGTACAAACTAGTCAGAACTTAGAGCGAGGACTGATTTTAGTGCGTAACTTTACAGCAGGTAGCAGCTTGTCACTTTACTCATTGGTGGGGAGAGGCGCCAGGATCAGAATTTTAGGTTGACCTTTCACTCCTTGGGGTACATCAAATACCTACTAGTAACTACTTACTACCTAGGGCAAAATAGTTAATAGATAAAATCTATAACTTAAGTCATTGCTTAGCATCGGTTTTTCCTTTCTTAGACAGTACCCAATCCGAGACTTAGCGCCACAAAGGTGTATTACAAAAACATCTATTAATTCCGGTCTTTAATTCGGGATCCTACTGATTGCAACATTTTGTTGCGCAACTTTGCGAAAATGGGAAGTGTTGCAAAGTGTTGCGAAGTCAGTGGGGGTTTAATCCCATTTGGTACTAGAGAAAGAGTCGAGCATGAAACGTTGCGTGACAAAATGTTGCACGCTGTAAGATCCCTGCTTAAGTACTAACGGTGAAAACAGACATTTTAAAGTAGCTCGTGGACTTAAGTTTAGATTTTAAGTGGGGAACTGTAGTGTGGAATTAAAAGACGTTTTTGTAATACCTCTGTGACGCTAAGTCACGGATTGCGTACTGTGTAAGATAGGGAAAACCAACACTTAGCAATGACTTGTGATATAGAATTTATCTATTCATTTCGCTCGTAAGTTCTGAGAACTTGTGAATACGATTTTGTCCGTTAATTTTGCAATATATGTGAAAATGTAATATACAAAACCATTAGGCAACGATTCTGTGTGGTTCAAGGATAAGTAAATAGCCCACCGTAAAAGACTCATATTACCAATTCTAAACCAATTTTCGTGAGGTATTTATGTATATGGAATCATAATTTAGACTGAAAATAATATAGAAAGGGGGAGGTTTTTTAAAGGAAGAATTTTTTCTAAGGAAAAACTGCGATTTGAGTGATTCTCACATCGAAATGTGCGGTTTCCACGAGTTACATCAGCATTTAATATTGGTACTATCAGAATTCTTAAAAGACCCCATTTTTTGGTTCAGGGATGAAATTAGTTAGTAGTAAAAGGTCTTCCTATTTCTGAGCTTCAGGAGACTAGAAATTAATTAGGTGAACAAAAGTTCTGGTGATTTTAATAAAATGAAACATTAACCCTTTCGAGTACATGGGTTTCAGTAACACAATTTATTTTATACTCCTGTGATTATCTTGATAATTATTTGCAATTTAATATTTTGCCAATTTACAAAAGTTACTGAGGAGGACCTTGGTAGATTAAACACGTGTAAGTATATGCGCACCAAATTTTGGGATCCTACAAATTTCACAATTATTAAGAGAGACTTAACGAATCTATTATCTTCTATTGAATTTCAAGTGCAAAATAATATCTGAAACATGTGGTGAAATTTAAAATTTGCTTTATGAAAGAAGAGAATAAAGAAAAGTTGGAACTCTTACCTGATTCTGTAGAACTGGCATGCTGCAATTTAAACTTTAAAAACCGGTTTTATAAAATTCAGTAAAACGAGTTGGTTAAAGATTCAAATTTTACAAGTATAAAATCTGTCTTCGAATAAGTAAGAACTTCTTAAAATCAATAAGAAAATCGAATAAATTTTCAATTCGAGAAACGGACTAACGATCTTGACGCTGGGAGAACCGAAGCAAAAGTGACTACGGCGTAATTTTTCAGAGACCCTGCTAGGTCGGTTAGAATTTTCCTCCTTTCTCATTGGTCGAATCGTTATCATACGATGGGTTGCCAGGTAAAGTTTGAACAAAGGAAAAGGTTCATGGAACTTTTTGGTTGCAATTTTCCCAGGCCCAAATCAGAAACTTTCCAATTCGACCAGTGGCGTCGAGTGCATTTTATTTTATTCACTTTTTTTCCTCAATTTTTTTTCTAATATTGCCATCAAGAGGTTAATGATTTATTTTATTGTAGTTCAAGAGGAAGATATTTATTGGGAGTTGCGCTCATTATAATGTTATTATAGAAGTAGGTACCTAGAGTCTATCTATGTGCCAAGTGGTGTAGTCATAGGTCGGGTAATGTAGTTTTGATTAGTTTTAGATAAGAAGTAGGTACCAATTTCTTTAACAACAGCTTCAATCCCGCTAACTAGAAGGTGTTTGGGTGGTGGATGTGCCAACTTACCAAGTCCAACTGTCTTTGTATGTCACATTGCATAACTATGGGTAATGAGGCACTCCTACAAATCTGGTCACAACTTACCATTGGATTCTATACAATATTACACATTGCATAATCATGACATTACCAGGCATTTATACAAATTTTTCAAAGTACCTATTTAGAATTTATAATGCCTAAAAGTTAACCCCCAGCTACGCCGTCGATGGTACGTTGGCTAAACCATTTCTCGTCAGATCACTAAGGTTAAGCCACGTCTAGCGAGGTCAGGAATTGGAGGATAACCAATCAAGTTCTTTAAAGGCAGTTTTTCTTGTCGTTTCTTGATCACTGTTGCCGGTCTTTTACTCTCCATTCACTGGATATTAAAAAAAACCTCAACCAGCCTATTTGGGACCGGGAATGGCCAGCATGAAAAGGGCTTAAATATAGGTGGTCACTCACGCATAATATGTCTTGGGCTTACTGCTGGAATAATGGGACTCAATAGTCCTAATCAAGCAGTATACATAAATAAGGTGATATTATTAATATTATTATATTAAGCTAACGGTGCATTGACTCCTGAACTTTATCGTCAGTTGCAATTGTCTCGAAAGTCGTAGATATATTATGGTTCAATAAACCACAACTCCTAACCAATACTAGGGAAGAACAAGGAAAAAAACGAAAAAATTCAGACCTACAAAAACAATCATAGAATTTTTGCCTTCGAAAAATTCTCACCTACGAGACTGTTAAATTTTATCTAGAATTTAGGTAAAATTTCCAGTGTCGAAGAGAAGTTAGAGAAGGACTTCAAACCAGTGCCGTATAAACAATTTTATTTAAAACAAACTAAACGAAGATTTTCTTATATTTCATCCAGGTTTTTTATGATTCGATTTCAAAATATACAGCATAAAACTTCAGTATTGCACTGTTCAATGAGAAATCGTAATATTATTACTTTTATTTTTATGAAAATGTTGTTACATTCGATTTAACTTGTTAAATTTATTTAGTTTTACAAATGAATTAGGTACCTATTTGGCATACCTAGCTATTTTTTACTATCATTAAACAGATAATGTGCTCTTCTTCTTCTTTCACTCTTTCTTTTCTCAAGTCTACTTGGGGTCGGTATTGCTCAACCTCATAAGGTTTTGGCACATTTTCATGGCTGGATGTCCGTCCTAACTCCAACGATTCTACTTGATTGAATGTCCTGATTAGGAAGGAGGTTTTACCTTCCATTCGCTGGGAATCGTACCAGCTACCCACATTAACCTCACCCAGCCTGAGAAGGGCCGGAATTGCCAGCCTCACGTGTACGGAGGGAACAGAATTTTCTGTATGAAAAGTCTGCTCCGACAGGGAATTGAACTCAGGATCTCTGGACTACGGGCAGTAGTCACAACCGTTACGCCACGGAGTCTCTTACCTCCGTGCTGTGCTTACTTACCTAATGTTGCATATTGCATACCTACCAAGTTCCAAGGCTACCATATAAACTTTTAGACAAATTCCTTGACTGGAGAGAGTGGAGGGTGTCACCAACGACCATCAGGTTAGATGAGGTGGTTGTTGTAACCAGCTGGGGTCAGTGAACTCTGTGATGGTCTCCAGCCAACATCAGTTGAAAGTTGGCTCGCCCTGAAGCACATAATTTTTCTCCCATAAAATTATAAAAGTTTATCCCATAAAATATACATTTTATACATATAAGACTTGTTTGACTACTGGAGTAAAGGGACTTCAATCTTACCTCGGCAGTATAAAAAATATTTCTATGTGCGACCACAACCATCGTGAGTTTTTGAGCTTTTTCTTCATGACCCATTGAACCCTTGGAAAACTGCAATAGCCTGGCTTTTTAGAGAGCGAGTCCCTACTCTGTTTATAGTCCTCCAGTGAGGCTGGGTGAGGTTGAAGTGAATAGCCGGTAGAGGTAGAGTATCAGTGATTGAGGCTAAAACCGAGCCTACTCAGGCTGGGTGAGGTTGAATTGAATATTTGGTAGAGTATCAGTGATTGAGGCTAAAACCGAGCCTACTCAGGCTGGTTGAGGTTGAATTGAATATTTGGTAGAGTATCAGTGATTGAGGCTAAAACCGAGCCTACTCAGGCTGGTTGAGGTTGAAGTGAATAACTGGTAAGAGTATCAATGAATGCAGGCTAAACCCGACCCTACTCAGGCTGGATGAGGTTCATATGAAAAGCTGGTAAAGTATCAGTGAATGGAAGGTATAACCGACCGTATTCGGGCTGGGTCTTATCAATGGACTAGCGCATAGAAGATGCAACCTTGAGCTCTGTCTCAGCAAATTCGAATCTTTGAGATGCTGACTATTCTCTGCCCAACCTAGGCTGGGTGAGGTTAATCAGGGTGGCTAGTTAGAGTTTCCAGGGAATGGAGGGTAAAACCCCCGTCTTGAATGACCTAGATGTTGAGAGGTTAAGCTATAAAAAAATGCATAGAGTTTTTGCGGACACAAATGGCGGAGTAGGTGTATTTTTATGATACAAAACAAAAAAGAAATTAAAAAAAAAAAGAAAAAATACGCAGTTACAAATAGTACACAAAATAATCATTTTATTTACAGCAATATAATACAGAATACACAATATTGAACTATACAGGTAAAATTCATTAGCAACATCTCGAAAGATAAAAAAATTAATAAATAAAATAATGGCGCAATAGTATATTGATGGTCTCGATTATCACCGTGGCCATGTGGAGGGGCGCACTGGGCTGGGTTCGAACCCTGCAGGATGGAATAAATATTCTATTCTGTATATATTCTGTATTTTGGATACCCGCCCAGGGACCACGTATACCTCGTGCCAGCCTCCGTGGCGTAACGTAAATGAGATTTTATAGCTTGAATTTGATGTAACGCGTAATCATCTCAAATCAGCCAAGAGACACGAGAAAAATCAAATTAAAAAAGATAGCGGTACGTGGTTAGGTCCATCATATCAGACGAGTAGGTTATAACTTTATAACCAGCTGTTAAGTTAAAATAGTTGGTTAAGACGTGTTTTCGTCATGCAGTTCTACCTGAAAGCTCTCGTGACTAGCGGTGGGAGAAATGGTGAGGTCCATCAAATCAGAGGAGTAGGTTATAACCAACTGTTAACAGTTAACCAGGTGTTGGGCAACTTAAACAGTTGGTTAGGACGTGTTTTCGTCATGCAATTCTATCTCAAAGCTCTCGTGACTAGCGGTGGGAGAAGTGGTGAGGTCCATCCAGAGGAGTAGGTTATAACCAACTGTTAACAGTTAACCAGGTGTTAGGTAACTTAAACAGTTGGTTAGGACGTGTTTTCGTCTGTAGTTCTATCTGAGAGCTCTCGTGACTAGCGGTGGGAGAAGTAGTGAGTTCCATCATATCAGAGGAGTAGGTTATAACCAACTGTTAACAGTTAACCAGCTGTTACGCAACTTAAACAGTTGGTTAGGACGTGTTTTCGTCATGCAGTTCTATCTCAAAGCTCTCGTGACTAGCGGTGGGAGAAGTGGTGAGGTCCATCCTATCAGAGGATTAGGTTATAACAAACTGTTAACAGTTAACCAGGTGTTAGCTAACTGTTAACCTGGTGTTGGGCAACTTAAACAGTTGGTTAGGACGTGTTTTCGTCATGCAGTTCTATCTCAAAGCTCTCGTGACTAGCAGTGGGAGAAGTGGTGAGGTCCATCATATCTGAAGAGTCGTTGTTCTCGATATCCACGTCCTGGGCTGGGTTCACGATGGTGCCTCGGATGATACCTGGCGACACAGAGAGAAGAGAGTTTGTTGAGTGGCAGAGAATGCCTGAGGCATTAATTGCGGCCCGGATTACAAAACAATTGTAAAAATGTAAATTCATATTGTTCTATATTTTTTGTATATATTTTTATGTTTTTTTTTTCATTTATTGTTATTAATTTATTATAATAATAATAATAACTCTTTATTGACAAAGGGCGTGATTATTGCCTGAGGCAATCTCTGCCATCAAACCCATAATTGTTGATAGTTTTGTATAAAAAATAAAGTGTAAACAAATAAATCAGAGAGTCGTGTTTAAAAATATCTGCCTTATTTCTATATTTTATTACAGCCAGTGTCGATGGCACATTGAATACACCAGTTCTCTTTCTGTCACTGAAGTGAAGCAACGTCCAGCGAGGCTATGACTTGGGTGGGTGACCTTTCGATTTCGAACCCTCGTGATGCTGGTTATTCTCGGCCCCACTCAGGCTGGGTCAAGTCAATGTGAGTAGCTGGTTCGTGAGTTTCCAACGAATGGAGGGTAAAACCCCGGTAATGATATGACCATGCAGTTGAAAACGACGTTAATTTTTTTTTAAAGCAAACTTTACTCCCTTTTTCTATATATCAATGTTATCAATATCTTCTCTGGGATTCGGTAGCTGTGTCCCGGTAGCTCAGTGGTAAAGGCGGCACTCTGTGAATCCAAAGATTCCAGAGGTCGTGGGTTCGAAACCCAGCCGGGACATGACATGTTATCCTCCCATTTAGGATTTTTACCACATAATAATACGTCTTGGGCTTACTGCTGGAATAATGGGACTTAATAGTCCTAATCGGGCAGTATAAATAAGGCGATATTATTATTATTCGAACCCGGGACCTTCACTCACCTAAGGTGTCCTTAGTCTTGGCGCTGGCGGGGGTGGTGTTGGAGGAGCACATGTCCCAGGACACTTTCTTGGGCTTCGCGTTGAACTTCACGTACACATCTCCGGCACCTGGGGATGTTGACACAAGAGGAGATTCCTGGTTACACCCTGTACAGTTGTATTTATTGATGTTTTTGTAGGTTGTTTTTTTTTGTAGTGAAGCACAAGGCCTCTTCACAATTTTTGTGAGTAGCGCAGCATTACTAAGAGCCTCCTTAACATTTCGAATTATTCTATTACATTAATTTCTTTTTTTAATTTTCCATTTATTTATTACAATTATAATATGATACAGATTTTAAAATGATTTAATGGTACTCTTTCTGAAAGTTAAAAAAAAAAAACTGTGTTGAGAAAGGGTACCATTGTGTATTACTCTGGTAATGTCGCCACTGGTCGTTACTCATACAAGTAACTGCTCATTTTTCCTCACGAGGTATGAGTGGACCCCGAACATCCAAGTACAGATCAGAAAAATTCCTGGCCCGCTGGGGATCGAACCCAGGTCACCATGCGTGCAATGCCTAGCGCTCTAACTCACTCTGCCACGGTCACTACTTTTTTTTAGGTCTGTATGTACATTATTGTACATATATCATTGACTAGATGCAATAAGTACCTATAAAGCAATCCAAGTATCTCGAAATTTACTAAACTTGCTTATATTTCGATTTTTTATTTTAAATCAACAAGATGATAAAACTTAAAAGAAAAAAAAAATTTCCTTCGTCTGGACAGCATCTGGTAGTGAACCAAGGATGCTGGTCGCATTGCCCCTCTGGATGTCCAGAGAAATGAACCTTTTTAGAAACCCTACTTACAAACCTCTTTCTTGGAATAGTTGAGATTATTATTATTTTTAAATACAACATTCAGTGGCTCGTCCTGAACCACATATTCTTTTGTGCGATCAACTTCGGCTATTAGGTCTCTAAACACTAGACAAAACTCTATTTTTTTGTTCCGATTTTTTTTTTCTTTAAATATTTCAGCTTGATTTTTTTTTTTAACGTTTCTATGTATTTATATTTCAAAAATAAACATCTTCAACAAATTATGAGGGTATAGGTATACCCGCCTTCAAAAGATAAAACATCTTGTGCTGAAGGTGGGGAAATTGTTTCTGATTGAGGTCTACATTGAGGTTTGCAGAACCACCGGTAGCAGTAAGCCCATACCAGGGAAGGGCGGAGACTCCTCAATGAGCTGTTCTATCACATAGGAGAGCATGGTGGTAGCGAAGGAGTCATCCCTCTTCAGTGCCAGAGTCTTGTGGAAGTAGTTCACAGCAGAGTCCAGGTCTCCCATGAGAGAGTGGATGTAGCCTGGGGGACCGAACAGGCAAGTCTATTATTATTAGAGCGCAAGATTAGCTCAGTGGTAAGAGAGAGTGGATGTAGCCTGGGGGACCGAACAGGCAAGTCTATTATTATTCCATGAGAGAGTGGATGTAGCCTGGGGACCGAACAGGCAAGTCTATTATTATTATTATTATTATTAGAGCGCAAGATTACCTCAGTGATAAGTGTCCCGAAGTAATGTTACTGTAGTGTTAAACAGTTTCGGGACAGAGCTTAAAGGAGTAAAAAAAAGGCAACATGAGCGCACTGAAAGGTATTTCTTTAGCCATATTTTTCTTTCTAACCAAAGTGGATTCAACTGGAATAAAATGAACGAACTGTTTTTTCTTTTGGAAGAGGAAAAATCTTCTTCCAGTTTGGTTAACCAAAACGGATTTATAAATTCCTTGCTTCCATTTCTTTTATAGGTTAAGTGCATTGTTTATCTTTAAAAGTACCGAAACGCATTATTCTTTCACGAATAGTGGGGAAGCTAAACTGGAAATATTTGGAATAGAATGGAAATATTTGGAAATACCGAACTTGGAATTTTTTCTGTAATCCAAAAGAGAAATACACCTTTACAAACACTGCAACTAAAATTTTAATACATTTTTTTTGTGTCAGTTCTGGGATTGGAAGGGAGAACTTTCCGTACGACAAGAAAGATTTTATCAGCTGACCGATAAGTATTCTAATAAGATTTTCTGTCACGATGGCTGGCCACAGCTCCGTTGCGCCATAATAAACAGCTACAAAGCCCGGCTTAGATGTGATCTCTTCAGTTGTTGTCAAGGTGAAAGTTAAGGTATATTGTTAACTAAGATTAACAAATACTGTTTCATAATTCGGTCCTAAGTTGGTTAGACAGTTGTTAACTAGTCAGTTAGATATCTATTCGGTCACCATGAGGCCTTCATAGGAGCCACAACCAGAGCTTGCTAGTGAAACCCGAGTCCCTCTTCGTACTTCTTGAGTTTCCAACTAACATGTCCCAGGTTAGTTAGTTCTATCTATCTATCTATATTCTATTATATTGAAGTGGTGTTTTTCAACTTTTTAGTTATATACACCACTCTTTGCGGTGGTTAGTTATAAAAGTTTAATGATGTTAGTAACCTGGAGAAAGGATATTATTTTTGTTTGTTCGTCTTTGAGTAGAGGTGACAGTATGAATGGAAGTTTGAGATTGGTTTTTATGGAGGAGAATTCTGTACATTCGTCAAGGAGGTGTT
This sequence comes from Bactericera cockerelli, assembly GCA_024516035.1. Taxonomy (NCBI): domain Eukaryota; kingdom Metazoa; phylum Arthropoda; class Insecta; order Hemiptera; family Triozidae; genus Bactericera; species Bactericera cockerelli. The sequence goes on along the minus strand of CM044961.1, from coordinate 35,266,748 downwards.
TTTCAGTAAGAGCTTGGTTACAGGTTTAGTTAGTTAATTCATTGGTTAATCAGTCCATTCATTAGTTACCTATGCAGCAGAAAGTGGAGGCCTTCATAGGAGCCACAACCAGAGCTTGCTTGTGAAACCCGAGTGCCTCTTCGTACTTCTTGAGTTTCCAACTAACATGTCCCAGGTTAGTTAGTCCATTGGTTAATCAGTCCAATAGTTACTCAGTCAATTATTTACTCAGTCAATCAGTTACCTATGCAGCAGAAAGTGGAGGCCTTCATAGGAGCCACTACCAGACCTTGCTTGTGAAACCCAAGTGCCTCTTCGTACTTCTTGAGTTTCCAACTAACATATCCCAGGTTAGTTAGTTAGTTAATCAGTCAATTAGTTACTCAGTCCATCAGTTACCTATGCAGCAGAAAGTGGAGGCCTTCATAGGAGCCACAACCAGAGCTTGCTTGTGAAACCCGAGTGCCTCCTCGTACTTCCTGAGTTTCCAACTAACATGGCCCAGGTTAGTTAATTAGTTAGATAATCAGTCCATTAGTTACTCAGTCAATTAGTTACCTATGCAGCAGAAAGTGGAGGCCTTCATAGAAGCCACCACCAGAGCTTGCTTGTGAAACCCGAGTGCCTCTTCGTACTTCTTGAGCTTCCGACTGACATGTCCCAGGTTAGTTAGTTAGTCCATTGGTTAAACAGTCCATTAGTTAATCAGTCAGTTAGTTACTCAGTCAATTAGTTACCTATGCAGCAGAAAGTGGAGGCCTGGATCCCGAGTGCCTCTTCGTACTTCCTGAGTTTCCAACAAACATGGCCCAGGTTAGTCCATTAGTTAATCAGTCCATTAGTTAATCAGTCAATCAGTTACCTATGCAGCAGAAAGTGGAGGCCTTCATAGGAGCCACAACCAGAGCTTGCTTGTGGAAGTTAGTTAGTCCATTGGTTAATCAATCCATTAGTTACTCAGTCAATCAGTTACCTATGCAGCAGAAAGTGGAGGCCTTCATAGGAGCCACAACCAGAGCTTGCTTGTGGAAGTTAGTTCAGGTTAGTTAGTTAATCCATTGGTTTATCAGTCCATTAGTTACCCAGTCAATCAGTTACCTATGCAGCAGAAAGTGGAGGCCTTCATAGGAGCCACAACCAGAGCTTGCTTGTGAAACCCGAGTGCCTCCTCGTACTTCTTGAGCTTCCAACTAACATGTCCCAGGTTAGTTAGTTAATCCATTGGTTAATCAGTCCATTAGTTACTCAGTCTATTAGTTACTTAGTCTATTAGTTACTCAGTCTATTAGTTACTCAGTCTATTAGTTACTCAGTCTATTATTTACTCAGTCTATTAGTTACTCAGTCTATTAGTTACTCAGTCTATTAGTTTCTCAGTCTATTAGCTACTCAGTCAATTAGTTAATCAGTCAATCAGTTACTCAGTCAATCAGTTACCTATGCAGCAGAAAGTGGAGGCCTTCATAGGAGCCACGACCAGAGCTTGCTTGTGAAACCCGAGTGCCTCTTCGTACTTCTTGAGCTTCCGACTGACATGTCCCAGGTTATTGAGGAGTGGCTCCCACTTGTCTGCAATGATCTCCCCTCCCAGGGCCTTCACCTTGCTCAGAGCGTCGTTGAAACAGTTCTCGGCAACAGTGTAGCTGTGTGTGAGAGAGAGAATACATATATTTATAATAATAATAATAATAATATCGCCTTATTTATACTGCCCGATTAGGACTATTAAGTCCCATTATTCCAGCAGTAAGCCCAAGACATTCCAGCAGTAAGCAGTAAGACATATCATTATGTGGTAAAAATCCCAAATGGGAGGATAACTCGTCTTGTCCCGGCTGGGTTTCGAACCCGCGACCTGTGGAATCTCTGGATTCACACAGTGCCGCCTTTACCATTGAGCTACCGGGACAGACTATTTAAGTGGGGTTATAAGCAGGCGCGGCCGGTGCTAAGGAGCTGCGGAACAGCAGCACCCCCAGACGAAAAACAAAAAGAGACGATTTTCTCAAGTCCTAGCTCGTACACAATGAAAATTATCACATATTTGTTGAATAATCTTTAAAAAAGACTCCCCATGTCACAAATACTAAAATATAGGAGAGAAGAAATGATATGATACTAATCAAAGTAGCAAGAAAAAAAAAGAACTAAAAAGTACACAGGCACAATTTATTACAACGGTCAGGATTACAACTTATAAATTAACACTAAAAAAATAATTTAATACATTTTCCAACGCAACTTTATTTTGTAATGTACCCCGGACAATGAGTGCATTGGCTTATTGAATTGAAATTAGCTCATACTGTTAGAGAATTCTAAAGGACTTGTTTCACCGTGGCCGAGTGATTTAGCGCGCTAGGCATTGCACGCATGGTGACCTGGGTTCGATTCCCAGCGGAGCACTATATTTTTGCTCTGTACTTGGATGTTCGGGGTTCACTCATACCTCGTGAGAAAAAATGAGTAGCGCTTTGATGTGAAGCAACGACCAGTGGCGGAATTATAGGCAAAAAAAATAGTACAAGATATTGTTTATGAGAGTGGTAAAATCCTATGATTCTGAGCTACCCATTAAAATTGTGACATAATAACACAAAGAAAAACATTATTATTTTTATTATTATTATTCTAAAGGACAGAAGGCTACCCTCAACTTACTTGTGGTTCTGGTAGGCTATGACTCCCATCTCATGCAGGCTACCCTCAACTTACTTGTGGTTCTGGTAGGCTATGACTCCCAACTTACTTGTGGTTCTGGTAGGCTATGACTCCCGACTTACTTGTGGTTCTGGTAGGCTATGACTCCCATCTCATGCAGGCTACCCTCAACTTACTTGTGGTTCTGGTAGGCTATGACTCCCAACTTACTTGTGGTTCTGGTAGGCTATGACTTCCATCTCATGCATGCTACCCTCAACTTACTTGTGGTTCTGGTAGGCTATGACTCCCATCTCAACTTACTTGTGGTTCTGGTAGGCTATGACTCTCAACTTACTTGTGGTTCTGGTAGGCTATGACTCCCATCTCAACTTACTTGTGGTTCTGGTAGGCTATGACTCTCAACTTACTTGTGGTTCTGGTAGGCTATGACTCCCATCTCAACTTACTTGTGGTTCTGGTAGGCTATGACTCTCAACTTACTTGTGGTTCTGGTAGGCTATGACTACTTACTTGTGGTTCTGGTAGGCTATGACTCCCATCTCATGCATGCTACCCTCAACTTACTTGTGGTTCTGGTAGGCTATGACTACTTACTTGTGGTTCTGGTAGGCTATGACTCCCATCTCATGCAGGCTACCCTCAACTTACTTGTGGTTCTGGTAGGCTATGACTCCCATCTCATGCATGCTACCCTCAACTTACTTGTGGTTCTGGTAGGCTATGACTACTTACTTGTGGTTCTGGTAGGCTATGACTCCCATCTCATGCAGGCTACCCTCAACTTACTTGTGGTTCTGGTAGGCTATGACTCCCATCTCATGCAGGCTATCCTCAACTTACTTGTGGTTCTGGTAGGCTATGACTCCCATCTCATGCAGGCTACCCTCAACTTACTTGTGGTTCTGGTAGGCTATGACTCCCATCTCATGCAGGCTACCCTCAACTTACTTGTGGTTCGGGTAGGCTATGACTCCCATCTCATGCATGCTACCCTCAGTTTAAGGGTTGCGTGGAAGAGATTGCCACAGGCAATAACCCCGCCCTTTAGGTAGGATATTGGTGTTGTTTTTTTTTATTATTTTTTTATTTTTTCACTTATTTATTCTGTCATTTGTTTGTTTTTTCTTAATTTTATACTGTTAACATTGTACTCTGTCCTCCTAATAAAGCATAATATAATAATAATAATAATAATAATAACTTACTTGTGGTTCTGGTAGGCTATGACTCCCATCTCGTGCATCACAAACGGATCCTCGTGGGCTATGCTCAGAGCCAGGTCGAAGAATTTGGAGGCCAGCCTCGCGTTATTTGTGAGGCCACACTCGAGTCCCACGTACAGCGCGGGGAGATGACATCTGAAATCGAACAGTACTTAGGTTAGCTCAGTGGTAAGCTACTCGCTTGTCATGTGGAAGGTCCCAGGTTCATGGTTGATTCTAGCTTTTTCTATAAAAGAGAAAACCCTGTTTCGAGTGAAGCTTTTTTAACTCACCCTTTGAACAGATTGAAAGCGTTGAAGTAGGCCGCCATCGCCTGGTCGTGCTCGTTTTCGACGGCAAACGAGTGGCCGTACATGAGCCAGGCCGGCAAGCATAGCCGGTCCAGCGAGGTGGCTTTCCCCAGGAAGCGGCGGGCGGGATCACTGCGGCCTATGAGGTAGTAGTAGCAGCCCACAGCGTACCACGCCAGGGCAGAGTCAGGGTAGAGATCTACGAGTTCATGAGCCAGCTTGAACAGTTCTGGGGATAGAAGTAAGCGTGGAATTACTACAGGAAGTACGATTTCGGCTTAAGACTCTAGAAATAATTACTGGAATTACTACAGGAAGAACAATTTCTGCTTAAGACTCTATGGGCGGGGTCACTGCGGCCTATGAGGTAGTAGTAGCAGCCCACAGCATACCACGCCAGGGCAGAGTCCGGGTAGAGATCCACGAGTTCATGAGCCAGCTTGAACAGTTCTGGGGATAGAAATAATAATTTTTTTTTTTTTTACACTTTATTAGGTAAGTAATAGGACATATTATATACAATACAAATAATTACTAATGAAAATACAATATACAATACAATGGATCTCATGAGCGAGTTTGAACAGTTCTGGGGATAGAAGTGAGCGGCGAATTACTACAGGAAGCACAATTTCTGCTTAAGACTCTATGGGCGGGGTCACTCCGGCCTATGAGGTAGTAGTAGCAGCCCACAGCATACCAGGCCAGGGCAGAGTCAGGGTAGAGGTCTACGAGTTCATGAGCCAGCTTGAACAGTTCTGGGGATAGAAGTAAGCGGCGAATTACTACAGGAAGCACAATTTCTGCTTAAGACTCTAGAAATAATTACTGGAATTACTACAGGAAGAACAATTTCTGCTTAAGACTCTATGGGCGGGATCACTGCGGCCTATGAGGTAGTAGTAGCAGCCCACAGCGTACCAGGCGAGGGCAGAGTCAGGGTAGAGATCCACGAGCTCATGAGCCAGCTTGAACAGTTCTGGGGATAGAAATAATAATAATAATAGAAATAAGCGTGGAATTACTACAGGAAGCACAATTTCTGCTTAAGACTCTAGAAATAATTACTGGAATTACTACAGGAAGAACAATTTCTGCTTAAGACTCTATGGGCGGGGTCACTCCGGCCTATGAGGTAGTAGTAGCAGCCCACAGCGTACCAGGCGAGGGCAGAGTCAGGGTAGAGATCCACGAGTTCATGGGCGAGTTTGAAAAGTTCTGGGAATAATTATAAATATATTTTTAAAGTAAATCAATAAATAGTTGAGAAAAAGTATAGTAAGGTAAAGATTGTTGTGAAGCCAGTTTGAACAGTTCTGGGGAGAGAAGTAAGCGTGGAATTACTACAGGAAGTACGATTTCTGCTTAAGAATCCATGGGCGGGGTCACTCCGGCCTATGAGGTAGTAGTAGCAGCCCACAGCGTACCAGGCGAGGGCAGAGTCAGGGTAGAGGTCCACGAGTTCATGAGCCAGCTTGAACAGTTCTGGGGATAGAAGTAATATTTTTCTTTTCTTTTTTTTACACTTTATTAGGTAATAGCACATATTATATACAATACAAATAATTACTAATGAAAATACAATATACAATACAATAGAAGAAAAAAAATAAAGAAAAAATAAATAAATATATACATAATATATGTTCTAACTAAAGGGCGGGGTTATTGCCTTAGGCAATCTCTTCCATCCAACCCTCCGTTTTTTTTTAAAATAATTCCGTGTCCGTAGTGAGAAAGGTATTTGGTACCTAAATCACGGTGGTGAGAGGATTATATTATTATTATAGTAAGCTTTATTAGGTAGAACAAAAATATATTCAGTAAAATACAATGAAATTATAGAGAAAAAAAAACAAAAATATTGAGCAAAAATAGAAGAACAAAAAAGAATATGAAGTTAATGTCCTACCTAAAGGGCGGGGTTATTGCCTGAGGCAATCTCTTCCACCCGAACCTAATATGGGCGCCCAGATCCAATGCCCAAGGCTCCCTTCATGTCAATTGATTCTATTTGGTTTTACCGTCCTGACTTGAGGTAGACAGAACGGGGCTTTTACCTTCCATTCGCTGGGAATCGTACCAGCTACCCACATCAACCTCACCCAGCCTGGGTAGGGCCGGAATTGCCAGCCTCACATGTTCGGAGGAAACAGAATTTTCTGTGCGAAAAGTCTGCTCCAACCGGGAATCGAACTCAGGATCTCTGGACTACGGGCAGAAGTCACAACCGTTACGCCACGGAGGCTGGCATAGAAATAAGTGTGGAATTATTACAGGAAGTAGAATTTCTGCTTAAGAATCTATGGGCTGGGTCACTCTACCCTATTAAGAGTAGTAGCAACCCACGACGTACCACGCTAGCGCGGAGTCTAGGTAGAGATCCACGAGTTCATGGGCAAGCTTAAATAGTTCTGAGAAATGATTATAAATATATTTTTTTTAAATAATTTAATAAATAGTTCAGAAGAAAAATAGTGAGATAAACATTGAGTGTTAGAGACTTTTCTTTAAATAAATGTTCATGAAAATAAAAATGCTTTAAGGAAAGAATTTTTTCGACATATGTAGAAGAAAAGAAAATTGTAATAATACACTCTTCAGTGGAAGGTAACCACAAGTCAAGGTTAATATTTTTAAAGCATTTCTCATTATTATGTAATCAGTTAATCACATACTCAAATAAACGAGGAAAAACTGATGCATTGGCATCCAGCGCCTATTCAGGTGACAACCAATACTTGGTCCCATTTTATTATTATTATATTTTTTTAACTGTTTTGGATTATTTAAAGGTTTTTTTCCTAAGCTAATGATAAAAGCTTCTATTTTTTCTATTCTATTTTATTCTAATAAAAAGATAAAAAATAATTGCCAATATTTTGTAAGCAAACTTCCCTTTCAGATATATCTTATTTTTTTCTTTTTACCAAACTTGGAATTTTCTCCAGGTTACAAGTCCACAGCCTCTACCGATCAAACTACTGTGGTAGATGTTTCAACAGAATTGACATCAGAGGAGAGGCATACGACGGGATGGGGAGGCCACAACACAGACCACAAGCGTCTACAGTAGCTCCTGTTTCATGGCTACGAAATAAAAAAGGCTGTGAAACACTCATCTTTAAAAAAAAAAAAAAAAAAAACTCACTATTGGACTTGTTCATCTCGACCAGACAGGCAATGTGCAGGGGCAAGCAAGCCGTATGGTACGGGTCCCTGCTCAGCACCTGCTCAGTGATGGTGAAGCACTTCTTGTAGGCGCATGCGTAGTAGAGACGCTCCGCATTGGCCACCTGAGAGTGAGAGAGAAAAATATGAAAAGAATAGAATAGAATAGAATAGAATAGAATAGAATAGAATAGAATAGAATAGAAATTACCTTGTTTATACTGCCGAGGTGAGACTGAAAAGTCCCTTTATTCCAGCAGTCTAAACAAGGTCTCTTGTTTATTTTCAAATTTAAATAGACATTTTGTACATACATTTAATACTCTTAAAGTAAAATAAAGAATAATAAAAAATTAAAAAATGTGTCTTATTATATCATAATTATAGTGGGTAGAGCAGAATTATTGGACTTTATCGTATCTTTGTTATCCTAATATCTTATTTTTCAATGAATTGAAAAAAAAAAGCTGAAAAAATAAAAAAATGTCAGTCCCGGTAGCTCAGTGGTAAAGGCGGCACTCTGTGAATCCAGGAATTCCAGAGGTCGCGGGTTCGAAACCCAGCCGGGACATGACAGGTTATCCTCCCATTTGGGTTTCTTACTACATAAAATTATACGTCTTGGGCTCATTGCTGGAATAATGGGACGTAATAGTCCTAATCGGGCAGTATAAATAAGGCGATATTATTATTATAATAATAATGCTTTTTCTTTGTGTTATTATATCACAATTTTAATGGGTAGTGCAGAATTATAGGACTTTAGCGTATCTTTGTTATCCCAATAACTTATTTTTGCCTATAATTTCGCCAATGGTCGCTGCTCACATTAAAGCAGCTACTCATTTTTCCTCACGAGGTATGAGTGGACCCCGAAAACCAAGTACAGAGCAGAAAAATTCCTGCCCCGCTGGAGATCGAACTCAGGTCACCGTGCGTGCAAGCGCGATAACTCACTCGGCCACGGTGACTACATTAGATTTAATACTATTATTATTACTACCAATACTTGGCTTTTTTGAAGAACCAATGAAGGAATACCAAACTTAAAGATAAAGAGCTAGTTATTTGTGTTATTATCTCACAACTTTTAGTGGGTAGCATCGATATTACGAGAACTAATGCTAATTCATCATATCTCCAACCAACTGTAATATTCCAATATCTACAACTACCCCCATTGTCCTCACGAGGCTCGGATAGGCCCCAACATCCAAAGTACAGAGCCAAAAAAATTGCAACCCCGCCGGGATTCGAACCCGGGTCACCTGGAGTGCAAGCCGAGCATGCTACCGCTAGGCCAAGTGACTACTGGTATACCAAACTTACCATCATGTCCAGGTTCTCTGGTAGCACCATCAATGCCGGGGCTTCGTACTTCTTGATCATGCTCTGGTAGAGAGTGCGGATGAAGAGGAGATCCGCCTGGCTCTTGCATTGCTCCTTCAGAGGCAGAGATTCCACCAGGGACTTCTCTGCAATGGAGAAATATATATATATTTTTGATTATTTGTATCAACAACAAAGTGTTATTACAAAAACAATTAGCAATTACATAATTAGAGAACAGTTAAAAATAAAAAAATATAATAAAGGATTTTTTTCTTTTTCTCTTCCTAATTTTTTTTTTTACTACAGAGAGGTAAAATTTCATTTTTTTCCTTTTTTTTTCTCTTCTTCTTCTTTCTTTTTTTCATTTACTTTTGATAGAGAGAAAAGGAATAATAATGTACTATCCACACTTTTGATAGAAAATGGAGAAATAAAATGTATTGATAGTATGATTGCTTTTTACAATTATTGTAAATAGATGAATAATAGTTAGTTATTTACTTTTTTACACTGACTACATACCCTGACTCTATAAAAAAGAATCCATTCCAAGGCGCAACAGTTCCTTGTGCTCTGTTGATCACCAGACTAGGTCTTAACCACTATGACCATAATTTTTTTTAAATGTTTACCTGTGTTGTTGTTGTAGCCAGCTTAGCTACAGCTGGAGGGGTGAGTGATGGTCTCCAGCCAACTTTGAAATAAAGTGCCAACTCCAGCCAACTTTGAAACTGAACCACATACTTCTATGTGCAATCAACTATCATGAAGACTTGAACTTTTCTTTATAAGCCATTAAACCCTTAGGAAACGGCAAGCTAGCCTGGCTTGTAAGGGTTGGTCTGTTCTATGTTTAATTGTTTATAGTTCTCTAGCAAGACACTGGTCTTCTCCCTGTTTAACGTCCCCCAGCCAGACAATTTAACGTCCTCCAGCCAGACTATTTACCTGTGTTGGAATCCATCATCTGGTGTTGTGACAGGTTAAGGAACGCATCATAGCAATGCACATCGGCCAGGAGAGCTCCCTTGTAGCAGTCTGCAGCCAGGGCCCGGTTCTCTAGAGCTTCGTACACCCGGCCTTTCAGCAGCAGGAGGGCACTTTTCATCTGGAATCAATTGTTTACACGAGGAACTTATTTTAAATATTTTTTTTTTTGTATCTCGATTGATTTTTCTTATAAATATTGTTATACCTATTGTACAAAGAGCTCTGATGCTCGTTAATAAATGAACCGCTACACCCGGTGTTATTATTATTATTCTAAAAAAAAAAAAAAAAATAAGTACCATAGCGTGTAGAAATAAGAAGTGTGGAAACAACCCCCCGCCGACCTACATCGTGGCGTCCTCAGCGCTAGTATCGCAAAGGAGTCTCCTCTCCTCGTCCCTCACAAAATCTCTTCCCCCGTATCAAATGTAAACATAAAAATAAATAAATCAAACATATATATATACATAAATAGACCGCGAGAAATATTCTACTCCTTTGCGATGGTGTCGCGCTATGAGGCGTTTCCATGCAACTGGGGTTCGTTTCCTCACTTCTTAATTATTCTACATGCTGTTAGTACTGTGGTTGTAATGGCTAGGAGACAAAGTATGAGTTAAAGAATTGAATTGAATAATATAATTATTTTTATCAAGCGAAACGGTCGTTGCGCGGGAGAACGCCTCCCAGAAACTGCAGTGCTTGTATAACGGTGAATATAGTTTGTATGTATTTTGTTGTCTTGTTATTTTATACAATAAATTTGACTTTTTATTACATATCGCCTGAGCTTATGCAAACTTCTGAAGAGAGATTACCATAGGTCAAAACTGTTCCACACAAAAAGGACATCAATTTCTTTTGCTCAACCTATATTTGAAATTACACAAGTTTAGAAGAATTTCTCTCAGCTAAACATGTGACCCTTTAATTTTTAGATGGTCAATTGACACAAAAAATCAGGGATTTTATTGAAAATTTTTTTCTATGTCTTTTGAGAGAATATTTTCAACATCACAATGATAAAAATAAATGATGATGTTGTTGTTGTTGTAGCAATGTGAGCTACGCCAATTTGTTCTGATAGTCAGTGGGTCAGTCATTAAAAGTTTTGGTGTGTTGTGTCCTTTACAACATTTATTTATTTATTTATTTCTTACAAGGGTGGAGTATACTACTATTTCACCCAGAAATACTATTTCACCCAGAAATTTTAGATAATTTTAACTTTCTTTATCTGTTTCAAGTCTCTTTAAAAATTGGCCAGCTAGCTAGGTAACACACAAGTAAAAAAAGCAAATAGCCCTACTATCTTTTACTCCCAAAAGGTGCAAATGTACTTAGCGGTACTTTTAGTAATGATTATTATTGAAAACCGAATAAATTTATTATTATTATTATTATCTAAATCTAACTAGATATTAGTGAAAGTGATCACTGAGCTACAGTTCTCTATAGCTGCTTACATTGTGACTGATTCCTGGAACCATTGTGTCAGTGGACTGATTCATTTCTGAAGAGTCATTGCATCCGCTCAGTTGTAAATCCAACACGGAAAGTGCCTCGCTGTATTCTTTGCCTTCATACAAACAAAGACTGGCAATGTAGTGACATAGACTGTGGGTCTGTATGGAAGGAAAAATGAGAAAATTAGGTGCTTTATTGTCACTGTTGACTTGGAACAAGTGGTCCTAATATGGCAAAGGTTCAAGATAATAATTGTGTCAATATCAAAAGTTCTATTTTAAACCTAAATGTATTAGAAGATTAGTGTTGTATTATTCCAATTCTTCCAAAACAGCATTTGGACAAAAAAAAAAAAAAAAAAACAAACAGAGAAAGTTCTTGAATTTTCTTTAAGACAGAAAAAAATTTAACAGCATAAATCACCATAATTTTTTTATCAAATATTTGCCATACTAGAGACTAGAATCAACAACCTCCAGATTACAAATTAAAAGCCTTATTGATCAAGATACTGAGGTTACTACTTGGCAGTAAAATAATACTGATTATACATAATGATAAAAGTTCAAATATTTTTTTGCTAAATACCAAACAAGTATGAAACAAGTTACTGGTTTTATGGAAAACTAGTTGTTTAAGAAAATTCTACTTCAGAATAAATTACCTTCTCCAAACCTTTACTACGGATTAGATTGGCACCTCGGTGATACTGCTTCAGTAAGAACATGCACTGTGCTAGCCAGTAGATATCATGGGCATCATTAGTAATGCTGACTATTTTATCTGCCCAAAAGAGTGCACTGTTATAAGAATGCTGTAACACAAGCAAAATAAATATTAAATTTATTGGTGGGGTATAAAACATTATTTTTTCAATCCATGAAATCAAAACAAATTTTATCATATTCTACATTTATTATGACCAACTTTGGTTTTAAAAAATCTTTCATGATACTGAGGTATCTTTTTAATGATACTATCATGGTTTTTTCTCTATCTCATTAACTGGGGGAAAAAAGTAAAGAAACTCTGTACCTCTGAAAAAAGTAAATAAAGTTATAAGTATGGTCCCTTTTATTTCTTACAATAATATACTATTGGGCTGGGTGAGGTTAATGTGGGTAGCTGGTACGATTCCCAGCGAATGGAGGGTAAAACCCCCGTCCTAATCCAGGACGTTAAATCAAATAGAATCGTTGGCATTAGGAAGGGCATCCAGCCGTAAAAAATGTGCCAAAACCATTCAACCTCAACCATGAGGTTGAACAACGTCGACCCTGCTTGAGCGGGATAAGACAGAGTAAAAGAAGAAGAAGAATATACTATTGGGAAATTAATAATATTCTTCATCAGCCCTTTCACTATACAATAAATGTCTATATATTATAGATTAGATTCTAAGGTAACGCTGACAGAATGAAAAACTACATGTCTAAATATGTGCATTTACCACTATTGTTCATGGCTAATGATAATTTCCTAGGATTCAACAGGGAGGTTATTTCAAGACAGGGCTTTTACCCTAAATACAATAGAATCTTACTAACCTGCTACCCATAATAACCTCACCCAACCTGGGTTGGGGCAACACCATTAAGTCTTTATCTTACTCTTTTTGGGTAAATTACACCATGTTTAGGGGGGGGTCAACTTCAAGAACTTTTTTAATCTCTCTTTTGGTTACAAGTAAATACCTACAAGAAAAAACTAAAAATTTAACTTTTGTTATTTTTTTTATAACATTTTCTACACCTGGTTCTGTCTCCTGAGCACTCAAGGTAAAATACACATTTTACTAGGCTAAAATCACAGTATTAAGCTTGCCTTGCATTTTCTAGAATTACCCATATTTCTATGTACAATCAACTATTGTGAGATCTTCAGCTTTTTCTGTATAAACCATTACAGCCTTGGGAAACGACAATTAATCCTGGCTTGTGAAGGTTGGCTAATCCGTTCTCTGTTTATAGTCCTCTAGCAAGAAACTATTCTTCTCCCTGTTTAACATCCCCCAGCTAGACAATTTTTCGGTGGTATTTACTTTTTTTCATCAGTATTATTATTCTTGTTTCTTACCATATCAATGAAGTTCCTCACGAGCTTCCTGTACTTGTCCAGATCCAAATTTTTAACATCCAGAGTAGTGTTTTCAGTTTCCAAAAAGTCTCCTGCCATTTTGATGACTAATTCACAGCTTCCTTTCCACGGAAATTGGAATTCCTGGCTATTGAATAAATGATAATACAAAAATTCGAATTCCCTTTCTAAAAAATGTACTTAAGTAACTTTAGACTTGCTTTGGAAATTAATATGAAAAAGTTTTTCCACTTTTTCCAAGTTTTCTTGAAAAAATTTAAATTCAGTTCCCAAATGTTCCCACAAAAAAGTTTTATTCAATCATTGCACTGATTGACACAATGGACTCAATTGACTTTTTTAAAGCATATTTCAGTTCTTTTATGAACTCTGCACATGCGCAGCAATGCAAGATAAAACTTGAATCCATACACCGGACATTTGAGGAGAGTGATTAAAACTCGTCTTATTTACAAAATTTAAACAGAAAACGATATTTGAAAACCAGTGGCAGATTTGTAAATCACGGAAAGCCACATAGGATCCGTTTACAAATTAACCAATAATTAAATAATACTGTTATGTAGGTAAACCTAAAATCCTCTTCTTTCCTTTTCAATAACAAAAATAATAACAGTGCCCAACGCAATAGTATAAGATAAGGTATAAAAGTAAATACTTTATGCTTTATAATATAATTCTATGAAAGGTTTACCTACCTATTTTTGCTAAAGATGTGGTACCCATTCAGTTCACACCACCGTTTTGAACTCTTGTCACTGGTCGTTGCGCCGTGCCGTAGGCTCGAAGTATAATATGTCATGTCCTGGTTGGGTTTCGAACCCGCGACCACTGGATTACCAGACCGCCGCCTTTACTACTGAGCTACCGGGACGGACTAAGTCGCCTTCCTGCTTACCAGCAGATTGTCAAGATGACAGGGTACCAGATCGTGTAGGTATATTATGCGAAGATAATTTGGAAGGAATATTTATAGAAGGTTGTTTTGGAACAGTTTATAGTCACATTTGAATTCAGGGAAAGTTTATACATGCAGGTAGAATAGAATAAAGTTTAATGGTGAAATATTTGAGAGTAATTGATAGTGGGTCGATTTTCATACTAGATTCCAAACCTTCATGATTTTTCATAAGTGACTGTGCCTTGACAAAATAATTTAATGACCGCTGATTTTAAAAGTCAAAACATCGCTGATCGCTAATTTTTAAATGAGTTCCCGGCGCGAACGACCTGCCCCAGCAGAGTTAAAGCGCCTAAAAGGAAATAAAAATGAGTTCCGTCATTCCGTGGCAAAGTGCGGCATTTACGGAAAACGGTGTGAGAGATGAGAGAGAGATAAAAAAAAACAATACAAAAAGCAGAGAGGTTACCAACTTCTCACTGGTCTTTGATTACGTAATTGAACCGCGGGTGTTCAAATTTTGTTATGTAATAAAAACGCAAAAGAGGCCTCCACCCACGATCAGAAAGTCAGAAACGGAAATACAGAATACAGAAGTCCTTCACATTCCATGAAGCATGAAGATAACTTAACTTTTAATTAAACTAATTTCCTTAGTTCTCTCGTGCAGTGTTTTTTTTCTCTGTCAAAAACAAAAGTTCAAAAGTTTTCTCTAATTATCAAAATAATCTGGTAACCTAACCGGTGAGTACCATTTCATTATTGTAATTCTTGTTCTTCTGACTTCTTGGGCTCAGAAACCGGTTCCTACTACCCACACACCAATGCCCCTCTACTTCCTCTGATCTTTGATAAGATATCGAGTTACTCTTCACACACTGAGGTCTTGTGGTTTTATGAGATTCTAGTTTTATATGCAGAGATGGTAACTTCAAATCAATTTGTCATTTCTCTGTCAATATCTCAGACACTTTGAAGTAATGCTTCTGACTTGTTCTGTGGTTGATTACTCGTTTTTGCAGTTAATTAAGTTTCTGCAGTATTAATTTTCTACACCATTGGATTTTCATTCATTCTCAGGATCAGGTTTGTTTACAGACTTGTTAATGCCTTAATTAAAAGGACAATAACTTGAGATAGGAATCTTGGATACCCTTCTGCTCAGTATTGTCCAGTTACATAACAGTATTGTGCCCATTCAAATTGTAAAGTGGGTGTGTGCTTTTTTAAAAGAAAGATTTCTTTTTAATTATTATTTAAAGTAAAATAATTACTGTGTTCTTAAGTGTTTTTTTACTAACCTTTTGTGAATGATTGAAGTGTTTTTCCTATAGAGGTGATTTGATTGTAGGTACCTATAATATTTTAACTTACAATATTAGTTGTATAGAGATTTCCCAAAAATTAACAAATCAGGAAATAATTTTCCTAAGAAGAGCTCTATCTAAGACAGGTAGGTAATGTTTAGAGATCTGACACTTGTAAGATCTTTTTTATTATATATTATTCTTTTAGTGTGATTGGTCAATGTTGGTAGGTAATTAATGATAAATTTATTATTCAAATTCTTTCAATATGACAGCATTTCATTATTTAGATTGCAGTTGAAATATATTCAAAGGACATTTTTTGTTTTAAAGTAATATACAGGGTGATTCAGAAAAGTACCGTCAAACGTTAACCACATATGCTATGGGCTAGTTAAGGAGGGGTCAACTCTATAAAAGAAAGTGCGCAAATGCCTCCTAACGGAGGTACACGCCCCTTAAGGTGTTTTTAAACAATCGAAATTTTCATTTTACGGCTTACCTATTTGGGATATCGCAATGTGGTAAAAAAATCACTCTCAATACTAGATAGCACCTTTCTTTTGGCACAAAATTTAACACCATTCCAATGTCAGGGGCGGTCTCAGGAGGGTCAGATGGTAGAAAAAAGGTTCTAGCTTGTTAGTCGTTGCTTGTAATTGAATTTGGTTTTCACCCTATTAAAACGTCTGTCATTGTCTACAAAAATGTTCAGAATAATTTTTTTCTCAAACCAACACAAACGCTTGAAAATCGAAATTGAGGGGCGTAAGCCGAAATAAGATTTACAGCAAATGTTCCACATGGGCTCCTCTGGCTTCAATGCAGACCTCCATATGCCTTCGAAAAGATTGACGAACACGTTCAAATATTCCAGGTGTATTTCTTTGCTAAATAATGAATTGGCTGAAAATTCTTGTTCTAAAATTGTATGCTAGTTGCATAGGTTTCAAAACTTAATGCGGTTTTAAAATCTTCAATTTCAATTTTCAAGAGTTTGTGTTGGTCTGAGAAAAAAATTATTCAGAACATTTTTGTAGACAATGACAGACGTTTTAATAGGGTGAAAACCAAATTCAATTACAAGCAACGACTAACAAGCTAGAACCTTTTTTCTACCATCTGACCCTCCTGAGACCGCCCCTGACATTGGAATGGTGTTAAATTTTGTGCCAAAAGAAAGGTGCTATCTAGTATTGAGAGTGATTTTTTTACCACATTGCGATATCCCAAATAGGTAAGCCGTAAAATGAAAATTTCGATTGTTTAAAAACACCTTAAGGGGCGTGTACCTCCGTTAGGAGGCATTTGCGCACTTTCTTTTATAGAGTTGACCCCTCCTTAACTAGACCATAGAATATGTGGTTAACGTTTGACGGTACTTTTCTGAATCACTCTGTATAATGTCAAATATTACAAGAAGAAAACAAATTCAAAAGATATAGAGTCCATATTTTTTGGATTGATAGTTTTCTGAAGTATTAACTTTATTCATCTTGTAATATGACTGTTTGAATTGGTCAAAGATGAAAAAATAGCTACCCACAAATTTCTACTTATTTTCTCTCAATAAAAATTAGGAACTCATGAAATAATTTTATAGATTTACAAAATAACTGAAATAATTAATCCTTTTCAGATATCATTATTTTGTACATGCTGTGTAACTGTTAGGCCACTAAAGGCCACCAAGCAAATTCAAAGAGGGCAAGAATCACAATGACAAAAGATAACATTGCTCTGACTTGGGAGAACATCACACGCTTTGCTCCTTCTAAAGCTACGGGAGGAAGCAGTGTGTTCAGTAAGAAAAAACCTTCATCAAACTCAAAAGTCAAACTTCTCAATAATGGTAACTAATTAGTTTTTATTATTATTATTTTTTATCTTCAGTTTATACTACTCAAGATGGTAAAATTATATAATATGTGCATTGGATTGGTACTCAGTAAATAAATAATTGAACTAGTACAGTTAAAATTATAAACTAAAATCATTAGATGTAGGTAAGGTTGAATTATATCTAACAGAAAACAATCCTAGGAAAATGGAGGCTTATGTAGATGAATGCTAACTAACCCCAAGCAGCTTTGAAAAAGAATGTCATAAAGTTATAACTAGAGGTTCAAAGATAAAGTGCCTACCTATAAACATGACAAGAATCCTTTTAAATAGTGGGTACCATGGGTCTATGAAAAAGTCCCTGTCTTAGAGATTGTACACACTTGTGGATAGAACTACTTGTTGAGTCAAAGTTCATCAGGTAATAAAATAACATCTCTGTTATGATCAATTCAATGTATTCATATAATTATGTAACCTTGTAACCTATATCTTCAGCACAATACTTAAATTTATAGGTATCTTAACATTGGTGCATAGGACTACTGGACTACTAATGCAAAGTACTGTGCATTGGTAGTCAAGTGGTTAAGATGCTAGTCTGGTAATCCAGGTAGCGTAGGGATCCATTGGTTCTAATCCCACCCAATGCATAAATTTTTCCTCATTAATTTGAATATATGACCACATAATAATAACACTCTGAAGGTTAGGGGTAGTAGAAAATGCTTTAGGCATGAACCTTGCCTGGTGGTTGGTGACCTTAACTAAAGAGAACTATTATTATTATTTTTTAAAAACCACTCAAATAATGAAAAAAAAAAAGAAAATAAAAAATCTAAGTTCAATGAAAGAAAAAAAATCTGAAGACTTTAAAAAGAATATTATTTTGTTCTTTTTTTAATTATGTTCCTTTTTAACTGTTAATATGTATACCAATTTATTAAATAATTGTATTTATATTATCTGTGCATCTTAGTAATCAATAAATGAGACTTTGTTTTAACTGATAGCAAAAAGGGACTCTTTAGTCCTGCACCGGCAGTATAAATAAAGTATTTGTAATTGTAATAAAAAATAAAGTATTTGTAATTTGTAAACATTCACTTAAATGTGCTTTAATTTTACAAACAAGGTCACTAAAAAACCAATCTGTCTATTTCTGTTTCTAGTATCTGGCATCGCTGAATCAGGATCCCTCACTGCCATTATGGGACCCAGGTATGAATATGATTTTTTGTTGTTTGCTATTTGATGGTGATAAATTTAATTTTCTATTCAGTGTCAATGACAATTTGAAGACACTAGTTCTTGTAAGATTTCTGTACCTAAACAATATCCAGTGAAGATAGGACCAGATTGACTACCCAGGTTTGATCCTTAGTAATGCTGCCTATTCTTAGGGCAACCCAGGCTAGGTAAAGTTAATGTTGCTGGTTTTTGTAGAGTAAGTAGAGTGTAAAATCACTGTCTAAAGTACCTACTAATTAAAAAAAAAAAAAAAAAACAAAAAAAAAAATCACACCATTATATTATTTATGTAACTCTAACATAAGTTCCTATAAAATATACTTTGTGCGACATGATTGTGATTAACCTTTTGTGCTCTCTTTTTTTCCAGTGGTGCAGGCAAAACAACATTGTTAACCACTATCAGCCAAAGAACAGCAGGTCAGTAAAGAAGTTCTATTATTATTATATTATAATTGCTCATGGTAGTCTCTGGATTTTTTTTTTTTTAATTTGGGTTTTACGTCACTTTCAACTGCATGATCATATCACAATGGTATGTTACCCTCCATTTGCATGAAACTCACGATGGTTTGGGTATAACATAAATAGCTATTTTCTTAAAGCTCAGCTCTCAATAGACAAATTTATTTCATGGAAGCATTATTTTTATATTTTAAGTATTTAAAAATTGAACCGACCTCAGTAGCTTGATCAGTAAGGCGGCGGACTAGTAACCTGGAGGTTGGTGGTTCAAGTCCCGGTTTCAGCGTAGATTTAGTAATGTGAGTTTGAGTAGTTGTGATATCACGAAAGTGATTAACACAAATATGATAACTTCTTTTAACTTTATTTAAAAATTGAAGCATACTATCTATATCTACAATGTTGTCTCTTATCTCGTAATATTTGAACCACCATTAAAAACATCTGTGTGATATTTGTGATAACCACAAAAAAAAATGTGATAACATTGAGACTCCAGACACTCATAAGCAAGAGGGTCAGTATTATTGACAATGACGTTGAGTCATTTGAGACTGGACTGAGATCATAAAGAGTTTCATCAACCCCATCATTGCTGGATAAACAGAGTATTGATTGTACCAGGTGGTCAAAGAGTACCTTTCCTATGTAAAAAAATCGTATATTTGTTATACATTAATATTATTGAAAATTGATTGTAGTCACTGGTAGTCAAGTGGTTAACGCGCTAGTCTGGTAATCCAGGTAGCGTAGAGATCCGTTGTTTGGAATCCCACCCAGTGCATGAATTTTTCCTCATTAATTTGAGTTTGTGACCACATAATTATAAGACTCTGAGGGTTAGGTGGTAGAAAATGCTTTGAGCATTAACCTCGCCTGGTAGTTACCTTCTACTAAAGAGTATTATTATATAAATAAGGCGATATTATTATTATGTTTGGACTGATAACATAAAGCATCCTACCCCGCGGCGCGTCGGCGTATTTCAACAAGGAAATTGAAATTTTAAACCATCATGATTGTTGTTCCTTTGTTTATTGAACCTTTGAACCAATAAACCAGACTTTGTTTGAACCAATGAACATTTACATTTTAAACCATCATGACAGTTGTTCCTTTGTTTATTGAACCTTTGAACCAATAAACCCGACTTGGTTTGAACCAATAAACCAGACTTTGTTTAAATTGCTAGAAAAAAAGGAATTCTTTAGTCTTTAGAAAAAAAAGAAAGGAATTCATGCCGCGTCCGTTTATTTATTTTCGTATGACTTTATCACACATCTCAAAGTGAGAAGACATAATTATGTAATAAACTTGATCGGGAAATCTGATGGCAGTGAAGGTCTGATCGCCAAAATTGTCTTTATAATGATGCCGCGCCGGTAATATGTATAAATAAGTCTTTATAATAATAAAATAAATATATGGTGGATGATGGATTATTGTTGTTTTTTTCTATTTTTTTTTGTTGTTCTTACAATTATATTGTTGGTATAACTGATTATGAATCAGGTGGCACGACCCTCTTATTGATGCTATCGTTACAACTCTTTGGATGAGATATTTTATTGCAAAATTAAATCTACAACATGATTTCTAAATTTCTGCTGGCTCAACATTAGTTCTGTTGGACTAGATCGCTATTATAAATTACTAGCGGGCTGTCGCCCGCTTTGCGGGCCGAGGCATGGCCCGCAAAGCAAAAAATCTTTTTTCGCCAATGGCAGGTGTTGTAGTGGGAATTTCAAAAAATCCCGTCTTATTGCACATCTAGACTATGAGACAAGCTACCTACCAAATTTCAGCTCGCTAGGTATTAGTGGTATTACGGTTTGGGCTGTAGAGCGATGATCAGTCAGTCAGTGGTCAGTCAGTCAATGACTTTGACATTTATATATTAAGATTATCATGTAAATGTATGCATGTGTTTTCATTGTTCGTTATCATGTCACAACTGTAGTGGATAGCTCAGTTAGCTCAGCAATACGAATCCAAATTTCATCTGTTTTCCAATATCCATATTCCTTCTAGTAATGCCGCCACTGATCGCTAATCCATACAAATAATAAATAAATTATAATAAATGTGTTTCTTAGTGTTATTATATCACAATTTTAGTGGGTAGCGGAGAGTTATAGGACTTTTCCATATCTATAATATCTTATTTTTGCCTATAATTCCGTCACTGGTCGCTGCTAACCTTAAAGCAGCTGCTCATTTTTCCTCACGAGGTATGAGTGTACACTGAACACCGAAGTACAGAGCAGAAAAAAATCCTGCCCCGCTAGCGTTCAAACACAGGTCACCGTGCATGCAATGCCTAGCGCGCTAACTCACTCTGCCACGGTGACTACTTAATCCATACAAATAGCTATATTGTTATTATTTTAAATGTTGCAGGAGACTTCAGCGGGGATCTGCTACTGAACGGCCACCAGATAGACAGGAATCTTATGTCTCGCATCTCTGGCTTTGTCCCTCAGAATGATCTGGCTTTCGAGGGCCTGACAGTTCGAGAGCACCTCGAGTTTATGGTAAGACATTTTTATTATAAGATGAGTCTTTTATAGCCTTTTTTATTTCGTAGCCATGAAACAGGAGCTACTGTAGACGCTTGTGGTCTGTGTTGTAGCTTATCCATCCCATGTTCATTCATAAACATGGGCTATGCCCGTTAATTTGTTAAAATCTAATAAAAAAAATCCCATAGTATTCCTCCCCTCTGATGGGTGAGACGTGACACAATACTTCCCATTTTTTAGGTGCTGGATCAACACGTTTCTTTCGTCCTTTGTGTCCTCCTCTGTAGAATCAATTTTAGTTTTACTTCCGAGAAATTTCTACTATTAGAAATAGGAAGTATAGTGTTTGTTTTTGTAAAAAAAACAGACCTTACTGTTTCCAACTCAATTTTTATCTCAATCAAGTTTAGTTGTATTTTAGTGTAAGTATTCTTATATATAGTGTCTGTTTATGTCTTATTTGTTCTATACTTCATTAAATAAAAGCCATAATAGCCGCGATGACAATCTACAACGACCTAGAAGATAAACCTGATTTATTTTTAAGCCTCCACGTCATTAAATGCTTATTAGATTACATACTACATTACATTATGTACCTAATTAAGGGTATGTATATATTGTATATTGAGAAAAAAAGTTTTGTTAATTGTCAAAATTCATTTGACATCCGTATTACAATTGAAAGAAACGAGATTATTAGTAAAATCTCTCAGAAGAGAGATTTCACTTTATTGATACATACATTATTCTTCTTCTTATGATTTTCATCGCTAAGATATGGATAAACATATTTTTTTATTATACAAAAACATTTATGTAATCATAAAAAATAAATTGGTCAAATAGAACATTATATAACCATGGGAAAAAGACTAAAACTGTTTCAATATTATGCTTAGCGGTGCGCGCCGAAATGCTCTTTACCACGGAGTCAAAGCGCCTAATTGAAGAGGGGAAAAATGCTTATCTTATCGGCTTGCTTTTTGGACCCTTGCCGTCCTGTGTAATCATAAAAAAAGAAAGATAAAGAGCTAGTTATTTATTATTATTATACAACGCTTTATTAGGTATAAATGGACATTATGTACATACAAATAATTAATTTAACAATGAAAAAAAATGGAAACAATATATACAATGAAAATGAAAAAGAATAGAAAATATATAAAAACATAAGTCCTAACTAAAGGGCGGGGTTATTGCCTATGGCAATCTCTTCCACCCAACCCTCATGTTATTAAGTCACAATTTTAGTGGGTACCATCGACATTACTTGCACTTATGTCTGTCCCGGTAGTTCAGTGGTAAAGGTGACACTCTGTAAATCCAGAGATTCCAGAGGTCGTGGGTTCGAAACCCAGCCGGGACATGATAAGTTATCCTCCTATTTGGGATTTTTACCACATAATAATATGTCTTGGGTTTACTGCTGGAATACTGGGACTTTAATGGTCTTCATCGGGCAGTATAATTAAGGCGATATTATTATTACTGACTCTAACTGACTGACTGACAAGGAACATCAGACCTCGAGGTACCTCATTCGTTCTCAATGAGGTTTCAATGTAATACAAACGGATTTTCCAAGCACAAATAATAACTATGTTATCAACTTATTACTGTCTAGCAATTTCATATCATTGCATGTTGGAAAAAATAATTAGTGTCTCGTGTAGGTATTATGTTTTGGATAGTTTAATTCTTTAATTCAGGCTTTGGTTTCTTCAATGTCATTTTCCCATTTATGCTACGTATGGAGGCACCTACATAAACTGTTGGCATAATGGGACTACCTGTCTTGCGCTGACAGTCTAAATAAAGCACTACTACTTATACTTATACATTGATACAGTACGTTGGCTGGGTCTGGCTGGGGGACGTTAAACAGGGAGAAGACCATTGTCACGCTAGATGACTATAAACAGAGAACACACTAGCCAAACCTTACAAGCAAGGCTAGCTTGCAGTTTCCTAACGGTTTAATGGCTTATAAAAAAAAGCCCAAGTTCTTACGATGGTTGATCGCACATAGAAATATGTGGTTCAGGACGAGCCAACTTTGAAAGAAAGTTGGCTGGAGACCATCATTCCCCCTCCAGCTGTAGCTAAGCTGGCTACAACAACAACAACATAAATACATTACCATGAACATTGGTACTTCCACATATATACTTCCAGACTCTGTTAAGATTTATTTTAATACGTGTACACTGTACATTCTTTTTTCAATGTTATTTTCCTAAGTATGTATTGATTCAACGTATTCCATGTACATTATTCGATATACACCTTACATACTTGGGTTCAGCACTCAGCATGGACAATTGGATAACCTATTCCATTCCTTATGGTTGTATACATATTTAAAGAAGGTTTTATAATTTATTGGCTTATTATAGTAAAAACACATGTGACAATTGTGACATTCATGTTATACAAGCTTAGTGAGAAAATAATATCGCCTTATTTATACTGCCCGACGAGGACTAATGAGTCCCGTTATTCCAGCAGAAAGCTCCTCAAGGCGTATTATTATGTGGTCAAACTTCCAAATTGGAGGATAACTTGTCATGTCCCGGCTGGGTTTCGAACCCGAGGCCTCTAGATTATCAGACCGACGACTTGGCCAGCGGGACCGACTAGTAGCTACCGCGTTAGGTTTTGGCACTCCTACTTCTACTTTATAATACTGGATACTGGATGCTCTTCTAGCTGAAGGCGCCAATGATTTGTGTACTTCTGTCTTGGCCTGATAAGGCTGGTTTGACAGTTTTCTAAGACGAGATTTTAAATCTATGTACTACATCAAGTAGTCATGCAATTTTACGTAATACCACGTTGTATACATATTTAAAGTAGGTTCTATAATTTATTGGCTATAGTAAAAACACATGTGACATTCATGTTACTTCAAGCTTACTGAGAAAATGCTGCTGGCGCTTGTTTTAGTTATCTTACATTTATAAATTTGCATAAAAATAATTATAGAAAAGAAAATTGAAAGAGAAAAATGGTGGAGCCAAAGAATGCATCAGTAGAATTAGCATTTTTCCTCCTTAGATAAGTTATTTTTTCCCCTCTATAACAATACTTCAGGAACATCTTCTTTCTTAGCTATTATGATTATTATTATTGAATACTTTATTAATAGGACATATTTATGTACAAAGAAGTAATGATAAAAATTATGAACAATATCAACAAGAAAAAAAGATGAATAATATAGAACAAAGTGCACTGGTAGACAAGTGGTTAATGCGCTAGTCTGTTAATCCAGATAGCGTAGGGATCCGTTGATTTGAATCCCACCCAGTGCATGAATTTTTCTTCATTTATTTGAGTATATGACCACATACTAATAAGACTCTGAGGGTTAGGTGGTAGAAAATGCTTTGAACATTAACCTCGCCTGGTGGTTAACTTCTACTAAAGAGTGTTATTATTATTATAACAAATATATACAGATGTCCTAACTAAAGGGTGGGGTTATTGCCTATGGCAATCTTTTCCACCCAACCCTATAACTGCAGTATGTGCAGTATAGGTACTTGTGACCTTTGATTCTTCAGTTTTCCCTTTATTAAGATACGAATGATCTCGCTGCGGACATATTTCAAATAGCTGTATTCGATTTGAACTTGATAAAGCCAATCTTTTGTACGCTTTCAACAACTATCCAAATTACCATTGGAAAATGTTACTCATATGACAAACCAATATGACATTAGGATATTAGAATACATGTCTGGCTGGGGGACAAAAGGGAGAAGACTATTGTCTCGCTAGCGGACTATTAACAGAGAACTGACTAGCCAACCCTAACAAAGGGTTTAATGGCTTAAAAGAAAAGTCCAAGTCCCCACGATGAAATATGTGGTTCAGGACAAGCCAATTTTGAAATAAAGTTGGCTGGAGACCATTATTTCCCTCTCCAGCTGAAGCCAAGCTGGCTACAACAACAACACCTAATACTTGATGTAGCCCAACACTTGTCATTAATTATGACACTTTGGGCTAGCAAGACATTACACTTTTGAAATTTAGCTATAAAAAGCAACTTGACGAAATTTTATTATTTTTTTACATTCATTATCTGATTTTATTTTACCTGTTTCGTTGATTGACGATTTTTATGTTTTTTTTTTTTAAATATTGATTGAAAAAAAAAAAAAAATTGAGATTTTTTCCGCTTAATCCGCCAATTAAAAATATACTCCATCCATCAAATCACACCGTTCAAGATTTTCTTCCTGGTTAATGTATAATTTTTTCCTGTCAATTTATTTTTCACACCTATGATTGATAATTTGAGGTGTCAATCATTTTCAAGACTTATTTATTTGAATCAGCGCGAGGCACTGATTGATTTATTTTCCAACTTATTCCGTAGTTCGTTCAATGATTAATTAATATAATTATTTTATTTTTTTGTCCCTCGCAAGCCAGAGGGGCAATGCAATGTTAGGAACCCTCCCAGTTCATAAAGACTTGGAAGAAATTTTCATGTATTTATTTTATTATTATCTGACCTGGTTATAGGGTTTTCAGTGAAACCCTTGCAATTAACACTGCAACCTAATTAGATCTATTGTGACCAGTTGATTCTATTTGATTTTAACGTCCAGATCAAGACGGGGGTGTTACCCTCCATTCGCTGGGAATAGAACCAGCTACCCACATTAACCTCACCCAGCCTGGTTAGGGCCGGAAATGCCAGCCTCACGTATTTGGAGGGAACAGAATTTCTTCGAAAAGTCTGCTCCAACCGGGGATCGAACTCGGGATCTCTGGACTACGGGCAGTAGTCTGAACCGTTACGCCACGGAGGCTGGCAGTTATCATGTAATACACTCTGATTTTTTAATCTAAAATTATATAATCGCGTTGTCTGTATTAACACTGATTCATGTACCTACATATATACATATTTTGCAAATCTTGGTGGCTGAACAGTTTCCCCTGTTTGACCTCGCGGATCCCGCTTTCTCATCAACACTCGACCGTGCATTTAAAAAGATACATTATTTTTTTATGTTGATATTTTGAGGTACCTACAGTATACTTTTGTTATTTTGTTCTTTTTATCAACTACGGAAGAGATGACAGTTGAGTATTTTGATGGAGTCTTTGATAATTTGTATGGAGATGTCAGTTAGTAAATTGGTATATAATCCATGTTTTCTGAAGAAATCACTGACAGTGTTTGGAATGGCTCCTCTTGCTCCAAATAATAATCCATCTTTGAGAAAAAGATAAACACTTGTCTTCACTCGACAGAAATTTCTGTCAGGAATTTCTGTCGATTGAAGACAAGTATTTATCTTTTTCTCAATTATGACGTTACTTGACAAAGTATCCTTCCTGCAAAAATAAATAATCCATCCGTTTCAAAATTAGTTTCAGGTATTCGATATTTTTTTGAGAGGTCTGGGATACATGGATCGTAAAAAAATTTATGTCTCAATTTTTTAATCTGATTTTTTAATCTAAAATTATAAAAGCGCGGTGTCTGTATTAACACCACTGAACATTCATATTACTGAAAGGAATTTTATTTTATCGCGTCTATCTAGGTAGGTGCAGACTTACTTGTTTATTTGCCTGAGGTAGTGAACACCATCCCGTGTTCTTGGCGCGACATTCCATTTCAAAATACAAGAATCATCATGATATTCATTTTACTGTGCATATGAATCTGATACAAGAGTGGTAATGTCAGATCTAAAGAATAAAACTAAGGCGTTACTTGAAACCATGATGTGTATAATTTTAGTATATTAGGCGATTCTCGGAAAGTGAGCAAAACCCTATTTAATAACCGACCTCAGTAGCTCAATCGATAAGGCGGTGGACTTGTAATCTGGAGGTCGGTGGTTCAAGTCCCGGTTCCAGTGTAGATTTAGTAAAGCTAGTTTGAGTAGTTGTGACATCACGACAGTTATTAACACAAATATGATACCTTAACTTAACTTAAACTTAAAGGTTAATGCTCAAAGCATTTTCTACATCATAACTCCTAACCCTCACAGTCTTATTATTATGTGGTCACAAACTCAAATTAATGAGGAAAAATTCATGCACTGGGTGGGATTCGAACCAACGGATCCCTATGCTACCTGGATTACCAGACTAGCGCATTAACCACTTGACTACCAGTGAACGGGTTAGGCTCTTCTCGTACGCAAGTGGTATGTTCTTCTGTTAGAAATGTCGTTTAGGTTGGCTCTTGTGTTAGAAATGTCCGTTTGAGTAGTCGTGATATCAGGAAAGTGATTAAAATACTCAAAAAATATGATAACTTATTTAATAACATTTTTCGATGAAATAATTATTATTTCAAATTTGATATTCAAATTAAGTAGCAGAATTTGATATTCGCGGTGCTATAAGAATTTTAAACTCTAATGATAGTATTGCTCCTGTGAATCATAATACACTAGCTGCACTTATTGATAAGCATCCGCCCCCTTCTAGAGAGTTAATATTCCCAAATTCTTCTGAAGATGATCTTGAAATACTCCAAGTTAATACTGAAGATGTTCGAAAAGCAATCTTTTCCTTCCCTAATGGCTCTTCGGCTGGTATAGATGGTATTTCTCCACAAATCTTGAAGGACTTGATATCAAGATCGGCCAAGGAAGGTGGTGTTCAGTTATTACAGTCAATCACTCAAATGTGTAATCTAATGTTACGAGGTGAAATTGTTGAGACTGTTTGCCCATTCTTCTACGGCGCTTCCTTGTTGGCTCTTCAGAAAAAAGATGGTGGCATCAGGCCAATAGCAATCGGATGCGTGTATCGTCGCTTAGCAGCCAAAATAGGTTGTTCATACATTCGTGATGAAATTTGTTCATATCTCCAGCCTCATCAACTGGGTTTTGGAACACAACAAGGAGGAGAAGCCATAGTACATGCTGTTAGATCTTTTGTCAATACCAATAAAGACGAAAATAATGTTATACTGAAAATCGATTTCCAGAATGCATTCAATACTGTCGAAAGAGATAGCATTTTACAAGAAGCAAAAGCCAAAGTTCCATCACTTTTTTCCTACCTGCAGCAATGCTATAAAAATCCTTCACATTTACTGTTCGGTGAAGATATTATTTCATCAATGGTAGGAGCTCAACAAGGTGATCCGGCTGGGCCTCTCCTCTTTAGTTTGGTTTTACAACCCATTATTTACAAATTGAAAGCCAGCCTGAATCTTTGGTACTTGGACGACGGAGTTTTAGGAGGAAGTCCTGATATTATTCTTCAAGATTTAGATCAGTTGGCAAAAGAAGCAAACCGAATCGGTTTAAAGATAAATCCTCAAAAGTGCGAGCTCTATTTTTGTCATGGAAATGTTAATGATGAAACCATCCAATCCTTTCAACAATTGTTACCAGGTGTTCGTATTATAGGAAACGATGAGTTCATCATACTTGGAAGTCCTGTTTGTGAAGAAGCATTTGAATCACATTTCAACGAACGCTTTGAGAAATTGACTGTAATGTTTGAGAAAATGGAAAGCCTTAGTACTCATGTTGCATATTTTTTAATGAAGAACTGTACAACTATACCTAAACTGACATACTCTACTCGAACGACTCCAATGTGGATGTGCCCAGACAGTTTGCAGAAGATTGACTCTTACATGAAACTAATAATGGAAAAGATCTTCAACACACAGTTATCAACTATTCAATGGACACAAGCTTCATTGCCAATTCGTTCTGGAGGTTTAGGTTTGAGAAGAATATCAGATGTCAGTCTTCCAGCTTTTATTTCTTCGGCAAATGGAGTAATCTCCTTGGTTTCTATGATTTTAAAAACACCAAAAGAAAATGTATCCATTTGTTATCTGGATGAAGCAATGAATACTTGGAATGGCAAATACACCAAGGTTCCCGTTGATATTGCAGTTCAAAAGGAATGGGACAAGATTGTGGTGAATCATATCTTGGATGAAGAAATAAGATTGATAGATGACAATGATATTGCCCGCTTCAAGGCCCTGCAATGTAAAGAAGCAGGCGCGTGGTTGGAAGCAGTTCCCGCAAAACAAATTGGAACTCTGATTGAGAACAGGTCATTCCGCATTTGCATATGCTTGAGGTTAGGAAGTAACCTTTGTAGGCCTCACCCATGCATTTGTGGTATGTCAACTGTGGACAGCAGAGGTATCCATCCATTGAACTGTCAAAAAAGTACAGGGAGATTCAGTAGACATAGCTCAATCAACAATGTTTTAAAAAGAGCTCTTGCTTCAGTAGATATACCATGCCAACTTGAACCGACAGGTCTAACATCCAACACTTCGGTTAGACCAGATGGCATATCTATTGTACCTTGGTCAAACGGAAAAAATGTTTTATGGGATGTTACTTGCACGGATACTTTGGCTCCCTCTAACATAAAAAGATCAATTGAATCTAGAGGAGCAGCTGCTGAATGTGCTTCGAAAAACAAGAAAAGAAAATATGCAGAACTGTGTGATCAGTATACATTTGTAGGGTTTGCGGTAGAGACAATGGGTGTTTTCTGTGAAGATGCGAGGCGTTTTGTTCAAGAAATAGGAGCAATGTTGGTAGATAAATCTGGAATGAAGATGGCTGGACAGTATTTATATCAGAGAATCAGCATTGAGATACAGAAGGGCAACGCCGCAAGCATTGTTGGCGCATGTCCAGTCCCAGAAGATCTTAATGAAATATTTTACTTGAAATAGTTTAAAATGTTCGAATTCCAAATATATATATTTCAAATTGATTATCATTTGCATGTAGCTTCGGGATCCGTTGGTTCGCATACCATCCAGTGCATGAATTTTTCCTCACATATTTGAGACTTTGATTACATAATAATGGCACCAAATCAACTGCTGGAATAAAGAGACTTTTTAGTCCTAATGGATAAATAAATATCTTTATTTCTGAATTTTTTAGGAAAATATTTTTTCTTGAGGTTAGATAGAGGAAAAACAATAATAATAAAAAAAATGCTTTTTTAATTAGAATCTAATAAAGAGATTGTATCTAATATACATACCGACCTCAGTAGCTTGATCGATAAGGCGGCGGACTTGTAACCTGGAGGTCGGTGGTTCAAGTCCCGGTTTCAGTGTAGTTTTAGTAAAGCGTGTTTGAGTAGTTGTGATATCACGAATATGATAACTTTATCTAATAATGTAATAAACATCCTACAATATCATAGCTATAATAAGATTATGAAAGGATAGGTAGTCACTGTGGCCGAGTGAGTTAGCGCGCTAGGCATTGCACACATGGTGACCTGGGTTCGATTCCCAGCGGGGTAGGATTTTTTCTGCTCTGTACTTGGGTATGCGGGGTCCACACATAACTCGTGAGGAAAAATGAGTAGCTGCTTTGATGTGAAGCAACGACCAGTGGCAGAATTACAGGCAAAAAAATAATACAAGATGTTGTAAATTAAAGTGGTAAAGTCCTATGATTCTGCGTTACCCACTAAAATTGTGACACAATAACACAAAGAAAAAGCATTACTATTATTATAAACCATGAACTTGTACTTTTATTAACAGTTTTTCTTAGTTTATGTGAGGAGTAAATTCATACTTTCTCACATATTATTATTATGAAAGGATAAATTATTATCTTGAAATTTATGAAACTTGCAAATTTTCTTTCCATTAGGCTCGTCTGAAGATGGACAAGCGGCCTCGTTTCAGTCGCGCCGCTGCATCGTGGCCTCCCTGGTGCAGGACCTGGGCCTCGCCAAGTGGCAAAACAGCGAGGCTGAGCAGCTGGTCGGGGGGGGGGGAGAAGAAGCGAGTCTCACTAGCCGTGCAGGTATGTGGGGGGGGGGGGGGGGGGGGGGGGGGAGAAGAGCGAGTCTCCTAGCGTGCAGGTATGGGGGAGGGGGGGGGGGGGGGGGGGAGAAGAAGCGAGTCTCTAGCGTGCAGGGAGTGGGGGAGGGGGGGGGGGGGGGGGGGGAAGAAGCGAGTCTCTCTAGCGTGAGGATGTGGGGAGGGGGGGGGAGGAAGAAGCGAGTCTCTCTAGCGTGAGGTATGTGGGGGGGGGAGGGGGGGGGGGGGGGGGGGGGGAGAAGCGAGTCTCACTAGCGTGCAGGTATGTGGGGAGGGGGGGGGGGGGGGGGGGAGAAGAGCGAGTCTCTCTAGCCGTGCAGGTTGTGGGGAGGGGGGGGGGGGGAGAAGAAGGGGAGTCTCACTAGCCGTGCAGGTATGTGGGGAGGGGGGGGGGGGGGGGGAGGGAGAAGCGAGTCTCACTAGCCGTGCAGGTATGTGGGGGGGGGGGGGGGAGGGGAGGGAGAAGGCGAGTCTCACTAGCCGTGAGGTATGTGGGGAGGGGGGGGGGGGGGGGAGGAGAAGCGAGTCTCACTAGCCGTGCAGGTATGTGGGGAGGGGGGGGGGGGGGAGGAAGAAGCGAGTCTCACTAGCCGTGCAGGTATGTGGGGAGGGGGGGGGGGGGGGGGGAGGGAGAAGCGAGTCTCACTAGCCGTGCAGGTATGTGGGGAGGGGGGGGGGGGGGGGAGAAGAAGCGAGTCTCACTAGCCGTGCAGGTATGTGGGGAGGGGGGGGAGGGGGGGGGAGAAGAAGCGAGTCTCACTAGCCGTGCAGGTATGTGGGGAGGGGGGGGGGGGGGGGGGGGGGGAAGAAGTGAGTCTCTCTAGCCGTGCAGGTATGAGGGGAGGGGGGGGGGGGGGGGGGGGGGGAAGAAGTGAGTCTCTCTAGCCGTGCAGGTATGAGGGGAGGGGGGGGGGGGGGAGGAAAGTGAGTCTCTCTAGCCGTGCAGGTATGTGGGGAGGGGGGAGAAGAAGCGAGTCTCACTAGCCGTGCGGGTATTATTATTATTATTATTTCTTCTTTATCACATAACTTGTGTTATGGTTTCATTTCTGGGATTTCACCGAGTGCAAACCATGCACCTGGGGTGAATCCTTGATTTGATGACATTGCGTTGGGATCATCACAGTACTTTGCGTAGTATGTGTGCTGTACTCAGCACTACAGTTTTCTGCATCAGGAATAGATTGTGTGTTTCAGGGACTTCTTTCATGGCTTCACAGGTAACGTTTGATATGAGCCCTGTAGCTCCTATTATAATTGGCACGACTTTTGTTCTATAATGCCACATTCTTTGTGCAAAAATAAGGTCTACAACTAGCTGATACAGATTACTTTTTTTGTAGAATCTACAATGTAAAAAACAGTATTCTACCTTATAAAACAAATTTGAAGAAAATCGGTCGAAAACTTCTGTAGATACAAGTGATTCAGTAAAAAATCTCTGATCCTAGCGATAGTAAAAAGTTGAGAATTATAATTACCATTCACGAAGAAGTATTGTGTCCATATTTGGCAGTGTATTTTTAGTGTATTGAACTTTTTGGAATTTTGGACATCTGTTTACTAATTTATTCAGTCATTTTTTAGTATTTTTTGGCAAGCATTGTCTACACCGGAAATCCATTCATTAGCCAGCATAGCCTCAGCAGAAAAAATCTGTTTAACAGAATGTTAAACAGATTTTTTCTGCTATGACTATGCTGGCTAATGAATGGATTTTTATTCAGTATTTTTTTTCTAACATTTCGGACCAAAACTCAACTCAAACGGTACTAAACTTATACAGGCTGAACGAAAAGTCCCGGAACGAATGTTTATCTTTTTAACGGCTCAAGATAGAAACTTGAATTTTTCTATGAAGTTCTAACACAAGATTGTCGATTTTTAGGCGGAATGGAAATTTCTGCAGGGTTTCCCAAAAACTGTGAATCAGGCACCAACTTTTGATATTTAAATAGAACCCCTATTTTTTATTTTTATAATTATATATGTCGATATTCCAAATCTACGTTAAATTTTACAAACAATTGACCCCTCACACAATACTTTGATTGAACAGATTGTCGATGAACCCGCGGAATCATGGACTTTGCTCTGGAAAAAAAGTGTTGATACCCAGAGTATGATTCTAAATCACGTGGTAGCTTTGGTTTTTCCATATTTTACTCCGAGAATCTCGCTCGAAAACTAGCTGTAGGTCTAGCGTGTAAAATTTGGAAAAACCAACTGTACCAAATGATGTAAAATGAAAAACTACACTAATTTGATGTATCCCTTTGTAGGTTTTAACCATTTTTTGCCGAAGAACAGTCCATGATTCCGAGGGGTTGATCAAAGATCCGTTTGATCAAAGTATCGAGTGAGGGGTTAATTATGTGGAGAAGTTGACGTAGATTTCGAATATTAAATAAAAAATAGTTCTATTTAAAAATCCAAAATTGGTGCCTCCTATTTCACTTCTTTTGGCATAACCTGTAAAAAAATTGCTTCTGCCTAATGATAATAATATCGCCTTATTTATAATGCCCGATTAAGACTATTAAATTCGCATTATTCCAACAGTAAGCCCAAGACATATTATTATGTGGTAAAAAATCCCAAATGGGAGGATAACTTGTCATGTCCCGGCTGGGTTTCGAACCCACGACCTCTGGAATCTGTGGATTCACAGATTGCCGCCTTTACCACTGAGCTACCGGGACAGAAAAAATGGACAAACTTGCGTAATAACTACATAACAAGATTCAAGTCTTTAATATGTTTACCCGTAATACCCGTTGAAAAGATAAACATCCGTTTCGGAACTTTTCGTTCCCTCTGTATTACTTCTGGCAGGAATTTTTTTTATTGTTATTTTTTAGCGACATTATTATTTTGACGACATGGATGGTATGTATAGACATCTTATATTATGAAATAATTTGTTTGTGTGTGTGAATTTTTAAAACGCTATAAAACTCGAGAACCGCAAGTTGGATTGAACTGAAATATTGCATGGTTACCAATGACTGGCTCAGTGCGGTCATGCGCTATCCAAAAAGTCCATATGCACTGGTAGTCTAGTGGTTAACGTGCTAGTCTGGTAATCCAGGTAGCGTAGGGATCCGTTGGTTCGAATGCCACCCAGAGCACGAATTTTTCCTCATTAATTTGAGTTTGTGACCACATAATAATAAGACTCTGAGAGTTAGGTGGTAGAAAATGCTTTGAGCATTAACCTCGCCTGGTGGTTACCTTCCACTAAAGAGTATTATTATTATTTCCAAATATTGAGCTTTTAAATGAGATTTTTCAAATACTACATAGTATATCTCGCAAAGCACAAGTCCGATTGATCTGAAATTTAGTATGGTTCCTAATAGAAATGTATAAGAGCTAATGAGATTCAAAATGTCCATTTTTTTCAAGTCACTCACTCTCAAATCTTTCCGTATAAATCACTCAACATCATCATATAAATCTTTATATGCTTATAAACTATACATAAAATATTTTTTTATATATAAATTTATTTAGTATAAATTTCTTTCGAATTTATACTAAATAAGGAACACATAAAAGTCTTATATTATGAATATACAATTTGTTACATATTGCATGTCAAACTTTTTGATTTTTTTTTATTTTTTTTATGAACATTTATTTAGAGAGAGGTCAATAACAATCGAAGTCCTTGCCCTTTTTTTTAATTTAAATTATTTTTTTCATTCATTAAAATTCATACAAATTGAGCTTGGTAGTCACTTTACGAGCTGCTCCTTTCAACAAAGCATTGGCGATATCTTGTTCCTAGGTGATTGATTTCTGTCCCACGGTAAAACATTTTTTATTATTCTGAATAAATATATTCCTACTTTAAAACAAACTATCTGAGTTGAACCATAAAATTTATATAATAAAAAGAAACTTGTATTAAGCACCTGTTCTGTTTCGATCCTTTCAATTAGTTTGTGAATATGTTACCGAATATAAATGAGTTTGTATACTTTGTGTTATTACAATTTTATTGGGTGTCACAGAATTTGAGGACTTTTCTGTTTATTTTATGTTCTTGTTCGCTCATAATTCTGCCACTGGTTGCTGCTCTCAGCTACTCATTTCTCCTCACGAGGTATGAGTGAACGCCGAATGTCTAAAGTACAGAGCCAGAAAATTCTACTGGTGTAGAATCAGAAAATCAGAAAAAAAGATAGGAACCTAGAGTCCAAGCCTAGTGGACTATAACGGGAACATCACGGTGACAACGTACCCAATGCATAAAACTTGATAAGTATAAAAAATCAATTGCTGAACCGAAACGCATTTTTCTTTCACGAATAGTGGAGAAGCTAAACTGGAAATATTTGGAAATACCGAACCTGGAAAAAAAATTTATCCAAAAGAAAAAAAAAAGAAAAAAAATACGCGTAATATAAACAATAAAAAAATAAAAATAGATAAATATACAGGGTGTCTGTATAGTTCGAAAAATTCTGACCGAGTTTTTCGTTTTTGGAATGGCATGGATAAAGGCAAAGTGATCTGAAAATCTGGCCAAGCGGTACGACTCATCATTTTTTATAACATTTTTTTTATCAATAAAAAAATAATAATCTGTCATTTTTTTTGATATCGTGAACTTTTGGAATTTTGGAAATCTGTTTACCATTTTATTCAGTAATTTGTATGTGTCAAGTTATTTTTAGTATACCTTCGAATTTTTTTTTTGTTGGTAATATTTGTCTAGACTGGAAATACATTAGTCAGCATTGCCTCTGGAAAAGAAATCTGTTAATTCAGTAATTATTCAGTATTATTCATTAATTAATCTTCTTTTTTATTCGTGTTATTACGTCGCATGAAATTCAACTCGATTTTTTTTAATGAATATTTATTTATTTAAAGAGAGGTCTGTCAGTAAAACTCAAAATCCATTAGTCAGTATTACTTCTGGAGAAGAAATTTGTTTACTATTTTATTCAGTATTTTTTTAAAATATAATTTAAATGCAGCAAGTATCTTTTACTGTAAGTAAACTTTTACCTAGCCTGGAACTTTTTTTTTGTAATTATTTTGCCAAGATTTGTCCAGACTTGAAATCCATTAGCCAGTATTACTCTCCTGGAGAAAAATCTGTTAACCATTTTTTACAGTTATTATTTTGTAACACGTCGACCGAAATCCAATTCTATTTTTTTTAATTAAAGAGAGGTCTGTCTGTAACACTCAAGATTCCTTTAGAGACCTAATACTCTGGAAATTTTTTGTTGTATTTTTAAATTGTCGTTGCAAGTTGTTGAAATCCATTAGCCATTACTTTGGAGAAGAAATCTGTTTACCATTTGTATTTTTTTTGTCAAGATTTGTCCAGCCTTGAAATCCATTAGCCAGTATTACTCCTGGAGAAAAATCTGTTTGCCATTTTATTCAGTAATTTTTATGTGGCAAGTTTTTTAGTATACTCCCTGGAAAAGAAATTGTTGACAATATTTGTAAAGACTGGAAAGTTATTAGTCACAGTATTACTTCTGGAGAAGACTCAGTTTACCATTTTATTCAGTATTTTTTATTAACACTTTGGATCAAAACTCAACTCAAACGTTACTAAACTTATTTTAGTTCTGTCAAGAAATGATTTTTTTTTTTTTAATTGACATTATTTGGAAGTTTGACATTTGCATGGTATGAATAGACATACAATGTATTTTTATATACTTATAAAATATAATAAAATGTGTTATGCATTCCTAAATTCTCTGGAAATTGCATAAATAATTAATGAATCCTAGTCTCATGTTAAGAATAAATAATTTGTTACATATTGCTCGACAAACTTGTTGAATTTAAATTATTTATTTAATTCATTGAAATCGATTTAAATTAAGCTCGGCAGTCATTTTTCAAGCTGGTCCTTGACGCTATCCTGCCCCCAGGTGATTGATTCAAAACTTAATAAATCTGTCACTCGGTAAAACATGCTCGGTAACAGTGATGCTGGCAATTCCCACTAAGGCTGGGTCAGGTTAATTTGAATGGATAGTTTGTGAGTTTCCAGCGAATGGAAGGTAAAACCTCCGTCGTGATATGACCATGCAATGCAGTTAAAAGCAACGTAAAAAATTGATCCAACTTGTGTCATAAAAAAATATAATGATCATCATAGGGTGGTGTCATCGTGAACGATGGTAGCCAGACAGTGGAGTATTGACTCAGCACTTCTACCACTATCTTTACACGGAGGCTTATAAATAAAAATATAATAAAACTCAAAAATGGATTTCAGATGCTGACGGATCCCCCGTTTCTCTTCTGTGATGAGCCCACCACCGGTCTGGACAGTTTCAGTGCGGGCACCGTCATAGCTGTCCTGCGCTCATTCACTCAGAGAGGTAAGACTGGCAGTTCGGAGGTCGTGGGTTCGAATCCTTTATCCTTATTAAATTATTTATTATTATTATTATTATTAATAAGGAAACTCTTTAGTGGAAGCTAACAACTAGGCGAGGTTAATGTTCAAAGCATTTTCTACCACCTAACTCTCAGAGTCTTATTATTATGTGGTCACAAACTCAAATTAAAGAAGAAAAATTCATCCACTGGGTGGAATTCGAACCAACGGATCCCTACGTTACCCAGACTAGCGCGTTACCCACTTGACTACCAGTTTATTAGATAATATAGACCAATGTCAAATAATGATTACAAAGAAGTGGGAACAATATAAACAATAAAAAGCAAAAAAAAAAAAAAAAAAAAAAAAAAAAAGATAAACATTTACACATAATATGTCCTAACTAAAGGGCGGGGTTATTGCATATGGCCATCTCTTCCTCACAAACTTTATTCAACGAAGTTTTGGTTTTAGTATTTCACCCATGGAGAACTCGTTATACCTCTAACCTTTTCTTATTTTATTATTATTACTAAAGTTATCATACGACTAATTTGTGTCAATCACTTTCGTGAGAATCGCCCAGAGCGGGACGTTATGTGAGACGAAAGTAATTACGAACACTAATTAAGACTGGCTTGAGACCGGCCTGGGTTCCTGGAAAATGTGCTGGAGAAACAACCTGGAATTTCTATAGCTCTGTTTAGATATTTTTTTATGGCGGGGTTATTGCCATGCCCTTTAGTTAGGACATCTGTATATATTTTATGTATGTTGATCAATAATAATAATAATGATTCTATGACCGGACCCTGAATTTTCAATGAAAATTACTGAAAATGTTAAATATTTTATTATGTATCAAAAAGTTATCATATTTGTGTTAACCATAAGCACGTTCGTGACTTGAACTTGGGAATTTTTGTAC
The DNA here is from genome assembly GCA_024516035.1 of Bactericera cockerelli. Lineage (NCBI taxonomy): Eukaryota > Metazoa > Arthropoda > Insecta > Hemiptera > Triozidae > Bactericera > Bactericera cockerelli. Next base: position 35,228,093 of record CM044961.1, on the reverse strand, counting down.
ACTTCCTCAGGCAAAGCAGTGCTGTGCACAATCCACCAGCCAGCGTCCGGAATATTCGAGCTGTTTGACCGGGTGATTCTCATGGTGCCGGGGGGCAGAGTGGCGTATCAGGGGCCCGTGGAGGACTCCCTGGCTCACTTCAAGAAGTAAGTTTTGTGTGGAAGAGATTGCCACAGGCAATAACCCCGCCCTTTAGGTAGGACATCAGCTTTATTCTCTTTTTTTTTGTTCTTGTTTCTTTGTTCAATCTATCTATTTTTTCTACATAATTTCATTGTACTTTACTGTATATATTTTACTTTGTCTTAACAGAACAGAATTTTCTGTGTGAAAAGTCTGCTCCAACCAGGGATCTAGAGAGGTACACTTTTGTACTAAAAAGTATGCGAGAAGCGTAAAGACAAAGAAATTGATACAGTAATATTTTGGTAATAATGTATTTTGATACAAACATTCAACGTTACATAAAAGCATTGTGTTATACTAATCCGAAATATTTTCAATTACTGAATGACCTTTTATAAGCATAATTCTCAAGTCACCGTGAATCGCAACACTTTAAGCCTTAGTAGTACACTTTACTCTTACCTTTGATAGGAGACAGCAGAACATCAGGTGCTTACCTTTGAATTTTGAGAGTTGGATACGTTTGGAATTTCGAAGATACATTGAGATTTTGAGCTGGATACATTAATTTTGAAGACATTAATAATTTTTAGCAGGATACATTATTTCAATTTGATGACACTGGATTTTGAAGACACATCAGGAATTTTGAAGACACATTAATAATTTTGAACAGGATACACATTCTTTAATTTTGATGACACTTTTGAAATTTTGAAGATACATTTGGAATTTGAGCAGGATACGTTAATTTTGAAGACACTTGGATTTTGAAGACACATCAGGAATTTTGAAGACACATTAATAATTTTGAACAGGATGCACATTTTTAATTTTGATGACACTTTTGAAATTTTGAGGATACATTTAGAATTTGAGCAGGATACGTTAATTTTGAAGACACTGGGATTTTGAAGACACAATAACAATTTTGAACAGGATACACTTTTTTAATTTTGATGGCACTTTTGAAATTTTGAAGATACATTAAGAATTTGAGCAGGATACGTTAATTTTGAAGACAGTTGCATTTTTGAAGACACATCAGGAATTTTGAAGACACATCAGGAATTTTGAAGACACATTAATAATTTTGAACAGGATACACTTTCTTTAATTTTGATGGCACTTTTGAAATTTTGAAGATACATTTAGAATTTGAGCGGGATACGTTAATTTTGAAGACACTTGGATTTTGAAGACACATCATGAATTTTGAAGACACATTAATAATTTTGAACAGGATAATTTAATTTTGATGGCACTTTTGGAATTTTGAAGATACATTTAGAATTTGAGCAGGATACGTTAATTTTGAAGACACTTGGATTTTGAAGACACATCAGGAATTTTGAAGACACATTAATAATTTTGAACAGGATACACTTTTTTAAATTTTGATGACACTTTTGGAATTTTGAACACACATTAACAATTTTGAACAGGATACACTTTCTTTAATTTTGATGGCACTTTTGGAATTTTGAACACACATTAACAATTTTGAACAGGATGCACTTTCTTTAATTTTGATGGCACTTTTGGAATTTTGAACACACATTAACAACTTTGAACAGTATACACTTTCTTTAATTTTGATGGCACTTTTGGAATTTTGAACACACATTAACAATTTTGAACAGGATACACTTTCTTTAATTTTGATGGCACTTTTGGAATTTTGAACACACATTAACAATTTTGAGCAGGAATTTCACTGGGGTAATTTTGAGATACTTCCTTGAATTTTAATTTTTACCTGAAAATAAATCAAACAAATCTTTGTCAGAAGCAACTCAAAACTTCAAACGAGGCCGATAGAGAATATTATAATTAACAAAAAGTTGTGTCAGTTGAATGTTGATTGTTATTGCCTCAATAACAATATAATAGCCCTTATTTAAAGTTAAAAAAAAAAAACAATAGAGCTTCTAAAACCCGGTTTTTCTTCAATTATTTATTTATTTTCTACTTAGAACCATCTGAAACTAAACAGTATATTGTATATTATTTACAGATAATATATTTCTGCCATTTGCAATCCTGAGGGCAAAGTACCTACTCAGAATACTTGAGCCATTTCCTCTCTGGATTACAAGTGACATTTTTTGGAATAAGAACCATCTGAAGATATTGAAAGTAGTTATTTATTTTTTTATTTTATCTGTAAAAAAATAAATCAAAATAAAATTGAGAATTCAAGTTAATTGGAAATTCAAGTTCAACTCACCTTTTAAAATTCTCGTTCCGTGGTAAGATATCTATACAGAAAATTGGATTTATGGTGACTTGAAAAAGTGATACTTAAACAAAAACGAAAGAAGTTGTGAATTTGTTTTAAAAAAATACAAGACGAAGAAAAAGGTCATTCAGAAATTAAAAATATTTTGTGACATTATTAAATGATGCCACATTAAGAATCTAATTGGTGTTCTCGTTTTATATAAATTTTGGTTTTAGAACCTTACTACGGTTCATTTAAAGAGAAATACTCAGACAGCCGTGACTCTCATTTTAGCATATTTCTTTTTCAGTAATAACATATTACTCAGTGGTGAAACGATTGTGACTACTGCCCGTAGTCCAGAGATCCTGAGTTCAATCCCCGAATTGTGGGCAGAATTTTCCAACAGATAATTCTGTTTCCGAACACGTGACTCTGGCATTAACCTCACCCAACCCAGGCTAGGTGAGGTTAATGTGGGTAGCTGGTATGATGTTCAGCGAATAGAGGGTAAACCCTCCGTCCTGAATATCTCAAATCAGGACATTAAAACCAAACAGAATCAACTGGTCACCATAGATCTAATTGGATTGTATCTGCAGTATCTGCACTCTGCCGCGCTGTCTCTTTCTTTCCATTGGGTGTTCTTCAGATGTAGAGGTGTTTGATGATGCTGCCACTGAAACACTAAAATGAGTTCAGATAGTAAAATGGTTAGAAATAGCTCACACCGCAATCAATAATAATAAATCATTTGTTTTGTTGTTTTTTTTTTTCTCCTTTTTTTTTATAGAGGACCCATCCTAAGCCATTTTTATTTGGCTTCTAAGATGAGTGTATTTATCTTAGTCTTTCTTTTGAGAAAAATATTAAAACATGAATGAGAAAAAAACCTTTTCTTTAGTCAGCGTCAATGTCTCGTTCAATACAGCATTTTTTTAACGCTGATGTTAAGCAACGTTGAGCGACACCTGGCAAGGGATCGGTGACGTTGCTTGTCTGGCTGGGGGACAACCCATCCTCGATGGCACGTTGAATGCAACAGCTCTCGTTCTGTCACTGAAGTTAAGCAACGTCGAGCGAGGTTAGGGTGACCATTCAAAGTCGAACCCTCGTGAGGCTGGGCGAGGTTAATTAGAGTAGCTGATTTGTGATTTTCCAGCTTATGGAGAGTAAAACCTCCGTCGTGATATGACCCTACAGTTGAAAGCGACGTTTAACCCAAATTAAAATGAAAAAATATACAACTATTCAAACCGTAGGTATGCTGCTAGCATCTTGAACTAAAGTAAGTTTCAGTTTTCTCTCTGTGCACGCAAGCAGCTTGAAATTTCCATTGAAGAAAAGATTTCTTGCTCTACTATTCAGGCCCCACTCAGGCTGGGTAACCATTCCAATGTTGAACGTGAGGATGATGAACTCCATATCTGACGCTGTGATTTTGCGGATTTTCAAGTTTCTGTACAAAAATTTCGATTAAATACTTCAAATTTTGACGTGTGCGTGTTTTATTTTGTTAATAGTTTCATTTTAAAATGTTTGTGAATTTTAATCGATGGACAAAATTGACAGTAATTTCATGAGTTTATTTAAAAAAAAAGATAATTTTGAAAATATTTGGCTATTAAAATGAGCATTAGACGGCGCTTCAGTTACCATGCGTTCAAAATACTTTCTTTTTTTTTTACACTTAATTGTTTTTATACAAAACAATCAACAATAAATTATTGACAGAGAGGAAAAAAAATAACAATTTACAGAAAATAATATAGAAAAAAACATATTTAAACTTAAATTTACAATTGTCTTGTAATCTGGGGCGAAGTTAATGCCTTAGGCATTCTCTGCCACTTAACCCCGAGGCGACCATTTTTTATTTTACAGTACCTAACCATCATTATTTTTTTAATTTTTAGTATAGTGGGTGGGTGTTTCTGGTTCTAACACCGACAGCCGACCCTATAAATAAGGTAATTCTACTTCCACACACATTATTCCTGTTTGTGCATATGTGCGTGTACTATAATTATTTCCCTTCTATTTTTTTATAATTTAATTTATTTATTTTTTTCTTTTTTTAATTTTACCTTTTCAGCTTTTTTTTTAAAATTAAAGAAGATTTTTTTAATGTTATTAATTAATATGTAAAATATTTATCTTATAAATATATAAGACCTGTTTGACTGCTGGAGTGAAGGGACTTTTCAGTCTTACCTCGGCAGTATCTTCTTCTTCTTCTCGTGCCTATTCGCTGCGAATGTTGGCAACCATCTTGACAATGTCGGCTTTGTTGGTGGATGTCCGGAACAGTTCTTCAGATGACATTTTGCACCAATCTCTGATATTGGCGAGCCAAGACAATCTTCTACGACCAGGTCCTCTCTTGCTATTTATTTTTCCTTGTAGAACTTCTTGTACAAGGTAATATCTCTTTTCATTTCTCATGATGTGTCCTAAACCTCCCCCCAGATTGAACATCCAGTGTCCCCCCGCGTACAACACAGCAGAGTTCCTCATCAAGCAGCTGGCTCAGACCCCTCAGCGGGTAGACTGGCTGGTGAAGCAGTACGAGAAGTCCAGCTCCTACTCCGACGTCACGCGCGCCATAGAGACCATCGCCAAGAAGAATCAGAACATGGAACGCGTGTTTGGGGTGAGTTACCGTGTACAGCCTCCGTGGCGTAATGGTTGTGACTACTGCCCGTAGTCCAGAGTTCCCGAGTTCAACTCCCGGCTGGTGCAGACTTTTCGAAGAAAATTCTGTTCCATCCAAACACGTGAGGCTGTCATTTCCGGCCCTACCCAGGCTGGGTGAGGTCAATGTGGGTAGCTGGTACGATTCCCAGCGAATGGAGGGTAAAACCCCCGTCCTAATCCAGGACGTTAAATCAAATAGAATCGTTGGCGTTAGGAAGGGCATCCAGCCGTAAAAAATGTGCCAAAACCAATCAACCTCAACCATGAGGTTGAACAACGTCGACCCTGCATGAGCGGGATAAGACAGAGTAAAAGAAGAAGAAGAAGACCGTGTACTGGTAGTCAAGTGGTTAACGCGCTAGTCTGGTAATACAGGTAGCGTAGGGATCCGTTGGGTCACGCGCGCCATAGAGACCATCGCCAAGAAGAATCAGAACATGGAACGCGTGTTTGGGGTGAGTGAGCGACCGACCGCGACGCCGACGGCGACGGTGCGAAAAATAAATTGAGCTCGATCGGACCTGAAGGGTATCCTTAAGGGCTGATTTATACTGGGTTTTCAAGAAGAAAATATGCAAAAGTAAGGAGTGTAGTAGAAATTGCTGATTCAGTTTTTTTTTTTTTGTAACCGACCTTAGTAGCTTGATGGATAAGGCAGCGGATTTGTAACCTGAAGGTCGGTGGTTCAAGTCCCGGTTTCAGCGTAGATTTAGTAAAGCGAGTTTGAGTAGTTGTGATATCACGAAAGTGATGTACACATAACAACTTACTTAAGATTTCTGATATTAGAAATTTCTCGGAAGTAGAATATCTTAAGAGATAGGTATTAATATCATAACGAAATTCGTTTGGTAATAAAGTAAAAATTGGTTGGAAAAAAAAACCTAGAAGGGGTTCAGTAAGTATTTGAATAAAAAAAAAATCGGCCGGGTATCGAACCTGGGAAAACCGTTATGTAATTTTACTTTGTTAATTGTAGGTACATTTGAAAGAGAACATGGAGTGTCCAGCTAAAACCATGATTTGCCCCACTGTGCGACGCGCGACAGTGCGAAAATTAATTTGAGCTCGATGGGACCTGAAGGGTATCCTTAAGGGCTGATGTACTGGGTTTTCAAGAAGAAAATGTGCAAAAATAAGGTGTGTAGACCTTGCTGAGTCGGATTTTTCTGTAGAAGCTAGAATGAAGAAAAAACGGTATTCTACCATATAAAACAAATTTGAAGAGAATCGGTTCAAAAGTTTAGGAGATACAAGTGATTTAGTATAAAATTTCAAAATTGCCACGTGTATACAATATGAACCAATCACGAGGAAGTATTGTGTCCATAGCTGGTGGTGAATGTTTTACATTTCAGTATTTTGTCATATTATTTGTACTTGAGTATCAATTTTATCTGTTTATTTTATTTGGCTGGGGGACTATAAACAGGGAGTAGACCAGTAGTCTGATTGGGGGACTATAAATAGGGAGTAGACCAGCAGTCTGGCTGGGGGACTATAAACAGGGAGTAGACCAGCATTGGCTTGGTTCTGGGGGCCCTTGTCAATTATTAGCCTCCTTGTAAAGACAGTGGTAGAACTGGTAGAAGTGCTGAGTCATTCCTCCACTGTCTAGCTACCATCGTTCACGATGACGCCAGCCTATGATGATATGATGATTTTATTTGAAAATGTAAAGAGGGCTAAACCCGTCAATATACACCCGTCTACCGTGCATTATATTATTATTTTTATAAGTACCTCTCATCAGTCATAATTATTTCATTTTTTTCTTGCTTTCAGATCGAGGAAATGTTCCTGAAGTTCTACTCCATGTAAGTCTTTACCAACTGAAAAATTCAGGAGTCTTTCTATTTAATTATTATTATAAACTGGTTGGAGTGCCACAACAGAAGGCCTATTTAGTAAACACATTTCTATTAAATACATTATATTAATAAAAGACCATGCCTCGGGTGTAATTCAATGATACCTATTACGTGTTTCTATTGTAAAAAATATGCTAGGCCTAAACTATGTAGATATAAACTCAGGTAAAACTGTAAGAACGGGAGAGAATTCGGTGTTGAAGAAACCATGAGTGGGAGGGAACTCGTGGTACTCTACCTGACCAAAAGTTGGGTCGGGAGAGAACTTGGTGGCGATGACGAATCCTATCTTGCACGAAATTCTATAATAATAACACTCTTTATTGGTAGGTAACCACCAGGCGAGGTTAACGCTCAAAGAAGTTCCTACCTCCTAACCCTCAGAGTCTTTTTATTATGTGGTCACATACTCAAATTAATGAGGAAAAATTCATGCACTGGATGGGATTCGAACCAACGGATCCCTTCGCTAACTGGATTACCAGACTAGCGCTTTAACCACTATTTATTTTCAATTTTATTCCCATTGTATTGTATTGTATTGTATAGTATTGTAGTGTATTGTATTCCTATTTTATTGTATTGTATTGGATTGTATTCCTATTGTATTGTATTGTATTGTATTCCTATTGTATTGTATTGTATTGTATTGTATTCCTATTGTATTGTATTCCTATTGTATTGTATTGTATTGTATTGTATTCCTATTGTATTGTATTCCTATTGTATTGTATTGTATTGTATTCCTATTGTATTGTATTGTATTCTCCTAGGCAACCGCCCAGCAGTTCAACCCAACTCTCCTGGCTGGTATGGAGGACTGGCCTCACTCAGATACGAAACCTCAGGATCATAGGACTACGCCTCATCATGTACATAGTAAGTCTGTCTTTTTTTTTTTTTTTTTTTTACGAATTTACGGGGTCCAACCCTATTCGCAGAAGCTAAGAAAATCCCCTTTGGCAACTGCTTAAGGTAAAAATATTAATAAAATATGTTGTATTTCTTCCATTTTCCCTCTCTTTTCTAGTCAAAAACTGTTGTGGACTGGAGTGGAGTGGAAAGGTCCACGATGTTAAATTGTGATCATACGTATTTGTGTGTAATCACTTTCGTGATATCACAACTACTCAAACTCGCTTTACTAAATCTACGTTGAAACCGGGACTTGAACCACCGACCTAGATATTGTCTATTTTCACCTACAGTAATACTACCGAAATTTTCCTCCTTTCTCAGTTCACAGGGATTCTCATCGCGTCTCCCTACATGTACAATAGCTATCTTCACACACAATTCTCTTCCTCTCTCAGTTCACAGGGGTTCTCATCGCGTCTCCCTACATGTGCAATAGCTATCTTCACACACAATTCTCTTCCTCTCTCAGTTCACAGGGGTTCTACATGAACAATAGCTATCTTCACACACAACAAATCTCTTCCTCTCTCAGTTCACAGGGGTTCTCATCGCATCTCCCTACATGTACAATAATAATAATAATAATATCGCCTTTTTTATACTGCCCGATAAGGACTATTAAAGTCCCATTATTCCAGCAGTAAGCCCAAGACATATTATTATGTGGTAAAAATCCCAACTGGGAGGATAACTTGTCATGTCCCGGCTGGGTTTCGAACCCACGACCTCTGGAACTTCTGGATTCTCAGAGCGCCGCCTTTACCACTGAGCTACCGGGACAGACATAGCTATCTTCACACACAAACATTCTCTTCCTCTCTCAGTTCACAGGGGTTCTCATCGCGTCTCCCTACATGAACAATAGCTATCTTCACACACAATTCTCTTCCTCTCTCAGTTCACAGGGGTTCTCATCGCGTCTCTCTACATGAACAATAGCTATCTTCACACACAATTCTCTTCCTCTCTCAGTTCACAGGGGTTCTCATCGCGTCTCCCTACATGAACAATAGCTATCTTCACACACAATTCTCTTCCTCTCTCAGTTCACAGGGGTTCTCATCGCGTCTCCCTACATGAACAATAGCTATCTTCACACACAATTCTCTTCCTCTATCAGTTCACAGGGGTTCTCATTGCGTCTGCCTACTTAGCTTATAGGAGATGTATTGTTTATAATATTATTCTTGTACAAATAAATAAAAGTATTCAATTCAATTCAAAATTTACAATAGCTATCTTCACACACAATTCTCTTTCTCTCTCAGTTCACAGTGGTTCTCATCGCGTCTCTCTACATGAACAATAGCTATCTTCACACACAACAAGTCTCTTCCTCTCTCAGTTCACAGGGGTTCTCATTGCGTCTCCCTACATTAATCATAGCTATTTTCTGTGGCGTAGCCAGACCTACATTTCAGGGGGGGTTTTGAGGGGATTTCGGGGGGGTGGGGGGGTTCAGAAATCTAACGTATATTCCATCTTTGCTGGGGTTTCTTGGAAATTTCGGGGGGTTTTGTTCCCCCCCCCTAGCTACGCCACTGGCTATCTTCACACACAATTCTCCTCCTCTCTCAGTTCACAGGGGTTCTCATCGCTTCTCCCTACATGAACAACTCCACTCTGGATCAGACGAGCATTCAGAATCTCCAGGGGTTCTTCTATTCCTGCATCAGCGAGACTGTCTTCACACACACGTACAGCGTCCTCTACACTTTCCCTGGCGAGATACCCATCCTACTCCGTGAAGTAGACCATAGGGTCTACAATGCCAAGGCGTACTACCTGAGCAAAGTCCTGGTGCTGGTGAGTAGACCTATAGTTAGACAATAGATACTTATCCTACTCCGTGAAGTAGACCATAGGGTCTACAATGCCAAGGCAAACTGTCTGTCTTAATCAGGACGTTAAAACCAAGCAAAGTCCTGGTGCTGGTGAGTAGACCATTAGTTAGACACTAGATACCCATCCTACTCCGTGAAGTAGACCATAGAGTCTACAATGCCAAGGCGTACTACCTGAGCAAAGTCCTGGTGCTGGTGAGTAGACCATTAGTTAGACACTAGATACCCATCCTACTCCGTGAAGTAGACCATAGAGTCTACAATGCCAAGGCGTACTACCTGAGCAAAGTCCTGGTGCTGGTGAGTAGACCTATAGTTAGACATTAGAGACCTATCCTACTCCGTGAAGTAGACCATAGGGCCTACAATGCCAAGACAAACTGTCTGTCTTAATCAGGACTTTGAAACCAAATAAAATGAACTGGTCACAATAGATCTAATTAGGTCACAGTGTTAATTGTCAGGGTTTCACTGAAAGCCCTGCAATCAGGTCAGATGTAATGTAATGTAATGTAAAAAGCCTTTATTTGTACAAATAAATTTACACACAACATAATTACATAGTATATGGGCATCTTGTACAAAATCAGGTCAGATAATAATAATAATAAAACACCAATTTACCAGATGAAATAAAAATTTGATTAAAATTTCGAATAACTATTCTCTCTTCTCAGTTACCAAAAACCATTCTCGAGACCTTTCTCTTCTCGGCCGTGGTGTTCTGGATCGCGGGCCTCAACTCGGGGCCGCTCGGCCTGGCCGCATTCATCTCGCCCATCACAGTTGCGGCCATCACCAGCACCGCCTACGGCTTCTGCGTGTCGGCCATGTTTGAATCGCTGTCGACCGCCTCTCTGCTGTCCGTTCCCCTGGACTTTGTCTCCTATGTGTTCAGTGGGATCTTCATCCATCTCGGGTAAGTGGAACAAGAACTTGTTGTGAGATATTTTTTTTTATTTTATTATTATGAACAGTATCATAACTAAAGTTGTAGTTTTATTTACATATGAATATGATATGATATGATATGAATACATCTATAAAAAAAAATTCTCTCAAGCCAAGGTCCCACTGAGTGCAATTTCAATTCACTTTCAATTTTATTGTACTAAAGGATACATCATAATATTGTATGTGTACAAACTTATATGCTAATTATTAAATTAAATTAAATCTAAGTTATATATTAAAATAGATATACTAGGTATTAAGAAAGAGCATTTAAATAATTTGAGGACTAGAAACAGTGCAACAGTTTGTTGCTGGCCTCGATTTTATCTGGGGATTGTTGCGAAGCGTTGCGAAGTCAGTGGGGTTCGATATCATTTGCTCCTGGGACAGAGTGGAGCATGAAACTTTGCCCAGCGTTGTGCAACAAAATGTTGCACTCAGTGGGATCCTGGCTTTGATTTGACTCTACTTGTCTTCAGAGGTCCAAGTTAAAAAGAGAATTTGAATGGGTTTACTTTATTTTACATAATTGGTACATACATGGATACATCACCTAAGCTAACAAATTAATAACTTCTGCGGTGGAATTGAATCGAATTGATAATGTGGCAAATTTATTTACATCATCAAAATGTACATTTTGAATTACCTCTTAAGCTAAACTTAACTTTTTGGGAGCTTCTATTCTCTACAGTGAAAAAGTCTCTTGAGACCAAGGGCCGAAAAAAATCGGCCCTCATTTTTTTTATTTTTATTAAAGCCTCCGTGGCGTAATGGTTGTGACTACTGCCCGTAGTCCAGAGTTCCCGAGTTCAACTCCCGGCTGGGGCAGACTTTTCGAAGAAAATTCTGTTCCATCCAAACACGTGAGGCTGCCATTTCCGGCCCTACCCAGGCTGGGTGAGGTTAATGTGGGTAGCTGGTACGATTCCCAGCGAATGGAGGGTAAAACCCCCGTCCTAATTCAGGACGTTAAATCAAATAGAATCGTTGGCGTTAGGAAGGGCATCCAGCCATAAAAAATGAGGTTGAACAATGCCGACCCCAAAAAGCAACATAAGCTAATATGGGATAAAGGCAAGGGAGATATATATATTAAAGGAAGGGCGGGGAAAAATCTTTTAAAGACACCCAGGTCTTAGCCTGGGGTGTGGGATTTCCATCCACTAAAAACCCAACTTTCCTGATAGCATACTGCACTTGGAACCGAAATATTTTCATTACTTCAAGTGCATTATTCTCATTCTTTCAGGATAAACAGAGTATTGTATTATAGTGTGAGTTGTCACGATGTATTCAAATCTTTTAATTTCTCTCTGACTTGTTGGATTTCAGCTCCCTCCCCACCTACACATTCTGGCTGAAGTACATCTCCAGGTTCTACTATGCTACGGAGGCTATCTCCATCCTGCAGTGGTCCCAAGTAGAGCACATAGGTAAGATTCAGTTAATACAGTAGTTAAGGCGCTTGTCTACTATGCTACGGAGGCCATCTCTATCCTGCAGTGGTCCCAAGTAGAGCACATAGGTAAGATTCAGTTAATACAGTAGTTAAGGCGCTTGTCTACTATGCTACGGAGGCCATCTCTATCCTGCAGTGGTCCCAAGTAGAGCACATAGGTAAGATTCAGTTAATACAATAGTTAAGGCGCTTGTCTACTATGCTACGGAGGCCATCTCTATCCTGCAGTGGTCCCAAGTAGAGCACATAGGTAAGATTCAGTTAATACAGTAGTTAAGGCGCTTGTCTACTATGCTACGGAGGCCATCTCTATCCTGCAGTGGTCCCAAGTAGAGCACATAGGTAAGATTCAGTTAATACAATAGTTAAGGCGCTTGTCTACTATGCTACGGAGGCCATCTCTATCCTGCAGTGGTCCCAAGTAGAGCACATAGGTAAGATTCAGTTAATACAATAGTTAAGGCGCTTGTCTTAACGGAGGCTATCTCCATCCTGCAGTGGTCCCAAGTAGAGCACATAGGTAAGATTCAGTTAATACAATAGTTAAGGCGCTTGTCTACTATGCTACGGAGGCCATCTCTATCCTGCAGTGGTCCCAAGTAGAGCACATAGGTAAGATTCAGTTAATACAATAGTTAAGGCGCTTGTCTTAACGGAGGCTATCTCCATCCTGCAGTGGTCCCAAGTAGAGCACATAGGTAAGATTCAGTTAATACAATAGTTAAGGCGCTTGTCTACTATGCTACGGAGGCCATCTCTATCCTGCAGTGGTCCCAAGTAGAGCACATAGGTAAGATTCAGTTAATACAATAGTTAAGGCGCTTGTCTACTATGCTACGGAGGCTATCTCTATCCTGCAGTGGTCCCAAGTAGAGCACATAGGTAAGATTCAGTTAATACAGTAGTTAAGGCGCTTGTCTACTATGCTACGGAGGCCATCTCTATCCTGCAGTGGTCCCAAGTAGAGCACATAGGTAAGAATCAGTTAATACAGTAGTTAAGGCGCTTGTCTACTATGCTACAGAGGCCATCTCTATCCTGCAGTGGTCCCAAGTAGAGCACATAGGTAAGATTCAGTTAATATGTTAATTTATTCTTCATTACCTATTAATATTTTTTGTCGCGATAATTATCATTAGGCTGGGTGAGGTTAATGTGGGTTGCTATAGTTTATTTTATGAAGAAGTTTAATATTACTTCCGAGAAATTTCTAATATTAGAAATCGGAAGTATTGTGTTCGTTTTTGTAAAAAAAAATATTTATTTGCTCTGATTTCAATTTTTTTCTGGACGTTTCATATCCTCCTGAGCAACTTTGGTTTTGTGTCCGTCTGTCGGTCTGTTAAAAATATTCCTTGTAACGCGCAAATCTCAGAAACTACCGAACGGATTTTGATTAAATTTTGCACACATAATTATAGAAGACGTTCTGTAGATGGTCCCATTTTAAATTCATCAAATTCGTACAAGCGGTTCTGGGTGAAACAGACCATGCGCCTGACCACTAACTTTTTACTTAAACGCTTATATCTCGTGAACGGTACACCCGATTTTGATGAAATTTTGTATGTATAAACATATTATTTTTTTTCATATGCTATTTATATTGATTTTTTAATTAATTATAATTTAACTCTGATATTTAAGAAAATCCGAAATTTTTGACAAAGTCAAAAAATAAGGTCCACGACTTGCTGATACAATTTTTTTTGTAGAATCTAAAATTTAGGAAAAATAGTATTCTATCATATAAAACAAAATCGGTTAAGCGGTTTTGGAGATACAAGTGATTAAGTATAAAATCTCAAAATTGACACGTGTATACAATGTGAAACAATCACGAGGAAGTATTGTGTCCACAATTGGCAGTGTTTTTTTTTAAACTATGTTTAACGTCAGTCTGTGAGTGATATGAATTCATGTTGTTTCTCTTGCTCCCCCAGAGTGTCCACCGGATTTCAACTCCACCTGCATCACAGACGGGGCTGGTGTCCTGCACAAGTACGGCTACCACAAGGATAGTCTCGTGCTAGACTTCCTGGGCCTCATCCTCATGTACTTTATACTGCACTATATCGGCTACACGTTTCTCAAGAAGAGAAGTCGCAACCGCGCCGTGTACTGATCGCCGTGCGGGAGTCTCGAGTTCGAATCCCGGCGAGGTGAATTTTTTTGCATTTTTTTTTTTTACCTCAAGGTAGTAGGTTAGAAAAATTCGCGTGCCAGAAATTCAGTTTTTCTTGATTGTGTCGAAAACAATGTTGTACATTGCGAGATTAGGAAATATTTTACGTAGCTTGCACAGGTTACGAGATGTAGCATGTCATATGAACCTCCCCTTTGGCGCCGAGTAAGGATACCCAAAGAGGTGAAATTTGCGGTGGCTTTCGGTTTTCAAATCTAAATCATCTCAAGTTAGTTTTGTAGACCGACAGCCACCGCAAATTTCCCATCTTTGGTATCCTTACTCGGCGCCAAAGGGGAGGTTCATATGACGTCCTACATTACGATATCTGTACCTTGTTTTACATTAGTATCAAGTTTAAAGTCTGTCAAAGCATTCAGCTAAGACTTACATATTTAAAAAAAAGTTATCATATTTGTGGTAATCACGATATGATGTCACAGTTACTCAAACTAGCTTTACTAAATCTTTGCGGAAACTTTGGGACTCGAACCATCGACCTCCAGGCTACGAGTCCGCCGCCTTATCAATCGAGCTAAAACCGACCTCAGTAGCTGGATCGATAAGGCGGCGGACTTGCAACCTGGAGGTCGGTGGTTCAAGTCCCGGTTTGAGCGTAGATTTAGTAAAGCGAGTTCGAGTAGTTGTGATATCACGAAAGCGATTAACACAAATATGATAGCTCTAACTTATCAATTGAGCTATCGAGATCGGTAGCTCGCTGATATTTTTGGTTCCAGTTTTCAGTGCCAAAACTCGACCTTTTTTTTACAGTAGTTCTCAAAGCTAGCCGTTTTGTAACTTTTTTGTGTCATTATTTTATTCATTTACATTTTTTTAAATTGGAAAATGACCAAGTGTAGCACACATGAATTTTCTTCAACAGCTCGACTTTACAATGTGTTTTCTTTATCAATTTATTTATAGGTGTTTGTTCATATGAAGAAAAAACCCTATCAACGAGCCATTTTTCTTACGCTGAATTATTTACTTTTAAAGTGCAATATTTGAAAAGGAGTCTTAGCAATTTCTAAGCATATATGTCTAATACACTCTAAGGTTCAAGCATATAATATATGTCTAATAAACTTGAACGCTTACTAATTTCTTCAACGCAAGACCTAGTGAGAGCACTTCCATTTTTTAAAAGCATATAACATATCGGAAGTATTTTATATTTTTTATTTTCAATCTACAACCTTGTGGCTCTAGTATACTTTAAACACTCTGAGTCCGATACTGTGACCAAAAATGTTAAAATGAAAATACGAATAAAATATTCTCGAACTCCAAATCAGCAATTTCTTGAGGCAATACTGTAAATATTTAATTTTTTAATAGTTTTTTTTTTTTATCTTTCGGTTAATTTGGTCGTTTAAGTTTTGTGTTCGATTTTATATTGAAAAAAATCCCACTTCTGTGCCTTAAAAAATATTTGTCACATTTCAAGTCATTTTTTTCACGCGGGCGGTGTAAAGAAATGGCTTTTCTTTTTATGAATTTATGATGCTGAAAGCAATTAGGAAACCCTATCCGTAAAATCCCTATACCTATATACGTAACTCTCAAACCAATGAAATTGTACAAACAAAATAATACTCATACAACTGAATTAATTCTCCTTGTACCATGCATGCTTTTTTCCTCTTGTACACCCTAAAATGTATAACCAACTAATACAAACTATTAAATTACTAACACGATGTATCAGCTCCCAGTTGCTCAGTTGCTAATGGACGAATTTATTTAACTATGAAACTAACGGACAAGTTTATCAATCAAGTTCATAATAATATGTCACAAACTTGTTGGGTTGTTCGAGCAGTCAGCATTTATGAGACTTGAAATGATATTTTATTGTTGTTGATTTTTTTAATTTGTTTTCTCATTAAATTCGATGTATCGTGATTTAAAGGCATAATTAATAAACGTTTTTGTAGTACCTCTGTGGCTCCTAAGTCTCGATTTGCGTACTATCTTAGATGGGACAAACCGATACTCAGGGCGAAATAATAGACAAATTCTATAACTCAAGTCATTCCTAAGCGTCGGTTTTCCCTATCTTACACAGTACGCAATCTGAGACTTAGCGCCACAGAGGTATTACAAAAACGTCTATTGATTCCGCCCAAAGTCATGACTTGCGTTCTCGATTCTGTCTATTTTTTTTTTTCCTTTAAGCGATTTAACCTTGTTGACAGACAGGTCGTTCGCGCCGATTCCCTAATTTTAAATCATGTTGTAGAGTTTATTAGATTCTGTCTATCAGTTTCGGCCTAAGTTTCTCTCTTAGCAACTTTGCGACCGAGGATGGCTAATCGAATCCTCCTATTTCGTCCGTTTAATGTGAAATCTCATCTCGTTTATCGTTTGGATCCATCAGTTCCCAACACACGTGAAAAGTTCCTGTTTTTAATTACTCTCCTGAATCTCATTGAAAATTTTCACATACGTTTTTTAAAAGCTCATAAGTGCCTTCGTCACTTCTGTGATCTCTTTTGTGTCTTTCGAAATTATCTACATTCTTTCTTGGATTTTATCTATCCTCACTCCTCATGATTCTTTACTCAGATTATAGAAATTTATCTTTTACTTAAAAAGAAATAATTATTCTTATATTATTTTTTTCTTTTCTTTGTGTAACATTTTATATTACCAAGCACGTTTTCGATTGTAAATACATGAATGTTTGTTATGTTATGGATATGATTTGTGTATTTAGCATACTCGCTTAAATGTGTATATAAAAATAATTTAAAAAAATACTTAGTTAAAAACTTATTTGTAACACCACAAAATACTAGTATATGTACCTATTCGCATTCCAAAATATTTATAGGTTAAAAACTTATTTTTAACACCACAAAAACAAGTATATTATGTACCTATTTGCATTCCAAAATAAATATATGCTACTAAAAACTGTATTTTCTCATATTATTATGGTGGTACCATTGGCAAAAATTACAAGTACCTAATGTGTGAATGTACCTTTTCGCATGTCATAATATTTTCATGTTAAACTTTATAATTATGTTACGAATTAAATAAATACTCATTAATTTTTATAAATTTATCATAATTCTGCTTTATTCTCTTGTTTTTGCTATATCTAGCATAGATAAATAAATGTGCACATTCTTTGTGTTTATATCACATTTTTAGTGGGTAGGTAATAATAATAACACTCTTTAGCGGAAGCTAACCACCAGCCGAGGTTAATGCTCATTTTCTACCACCTGATCCTCAGAGTCTTATTATTATGTGGTCACAAACTCAAATTAATGAGGAAAAATTCATGCACTGGGTGGGATTCGAACCAACGGATCCCTACGCCACCTGGATTACGAGACTAGCGCGTTAACCACTAGACTACCAGTATATTCTTGTATATCATTGGACCATAATTCCGCAACTTGTCGCTGCTCACATCAAAGCAGCTGTTCATTTTTTCCTCACGAGGTATGAGTGTACCTCGAACATCTATAGTCAAGAGCGGAAAAAATCCGACTGCACTGTGATTCGAACCCAGGTCACTGTGTGTGCGAGACTAGTGCGCTACCCACTCGGCCACGGTGACTACTCGATCTAGAAAAATACGGCCAAGGGATTGTCCAATGGTCTGAGAACAATAAGGAAGCAGTGATGTCAGACAAAGCTTAGCTTAGATTTTCGGATTTAAAAGGATTATGTGGACGCCCATACCTAATATCCAGGCTCCTGCCAAGTCCAACGATTCTATTTGCTTTCAACGTCCTGATATTAGAAATTAAATACGGGGATTTTAATACCCAATCCCTGGAAATCGTACCCCGCTACGCACATTAACCTCACCTAGCCTCGGTTGGGTTGAAAAATCTGAAACAACAACCTAATGTGTTATTGGCCATTACTCTTAATTTGAATTTTATTTAATCTCTTTATATGAAACTCAAATCTGTGTCTCGCTGACTATGTCCTCTTAGGGGTTGTTTTTTACGATACCAGAGCCCAAACGGTAACAGATATTGACATTTTCGTGAGAGTATAACAAGACAAATAGGACGACAGACTCGGGAAAAATCCATGACGCGAACAAAGTGCCCGGGATTTTACTTTTTTTTTGGTTGAAGGCAGGAAAAGTCTTTTAAAGACACCCAGGTCATCCTGACTTGAGGTGTGGGATTTCCACCCACTAAAAACCCACCTTCTCAAAGAGCTAACCGCACCTGGAACCGAAAAATATCTTTCATCATAGGGTGACGTCCTCGTGAACGATGGTAGCCAGACAGTGAAGGAATGACTCAGGACTTCTACCACTGTCTTTACAAGGAGGCTAATAATTAACAAGGACCCCCAGAACCAAGCCAATGCTGGTCTACTCCCTGTTTAATAGTCCACCGACTCATACCAGAAAATATCGTTACTTCAAGTATAAAGTAGAGTTTGATAGAAAACAGGTTTAGAAAATTCTACCCAAGCTGGAATTCGAACTCAGGACCTTGGAACGCGGGCAGTAGTCTACTCCTCGGAGGTTGGCGATGGATTCGAAGGGATGGTTCGAGAACTGGTTAAATCACGGTGTTGATAAAACCATGAGCGGGAGAGAAACTTGTGGTTCTCTACCTGACCAAAAGTTGGGTCGGGAGAGAACTCGGTGACGTCCGTTGAAAGGGAGATTCAGGGAATTTGAGATTTAGGTCCAAATTAATAGAAGTTTTTGTAATACCTCTGTGGCGCTAAGCCTCGGATTGCGTACTGTGTAAGATAGGAAAAACCGACGCTAAGCAATTACTTCTCTTTTTTTTAAATAGGATTGTTTCACAGCCTTTTTTATTTCGTAGCCATGAAACAGGAGCCACCGTAGACACTTGTGGTCTGTGCTGTAGCTTGCCTATTCCGTAGTATGCTTCTCCTCTGATGGGCGAGAAGTGACACAATACTTCCCATTTAGGTGCTGGGTCAACACGACCGCACCGGAAGGTATCCCTTACAAACAACTGTAAACAAATTTTGAATACAATTTTTTGTCGGCGCGGGGGTTCGTACCCGGGACCTTCCGTATGGCAAGCGAGTGCTTAACCACTTATCAATGTTGTCTATTACCTAATTTCGCCCTTATATTGGAAAAAAAAAGATGAAAATAAAACATAATAAGGAAACGAACAGTGAATAATATTAAAGAATTTCTTTTTTATTAAACATAAAATTTGATAATAATTAAATAATTATAGTAAAATAGAAACACAATAAAAGGTCTGCACTGCTAAAGCGATTGCCGTTACTATGACAACAGATTGCTGTTTATCAATCAGGACCTGAAACAAAATTCAATATGAACTTTAAGTCAACCAAGGAATCTGAAAGGTCTTGTAAGGATTGTCGCCGAAGTTAAGCAACGTCCAGCGAGATGAATAAAACCCAACCCAGCGTTGATTCACTCTTAAAAGGAATAAATCTATACACGCTCATATGAATGCCTGGAGGAATCGGCGCGAACGACCTGGCAATCAGAGTGTTAAAGCGACTTTCAAGAAAAATAAAACTCAGGTTGACTTATTTGTAAAGAATTTTTTGATGTTGTTGAATTTTGAATTAAAGTAAAGTTAATTACATTGAATGACTAATCTAAAGAAGAATTAACCGTCTTTCACTGGTTTAATGGAGGCGTACGTTATTTAACATAGAAGAGAAGATAATTTATGGATAATAATTAAAATAGAGTAAACGGATTTTCACTACATTTTCGGCTCTCCCCTCAGCTGAGTTTGTAGAAGTCTACAGTCTATAATTTTATTATTGTTTTATTTACTTTTAAATATAAATTGTTACTATATTGTTACTTTCACTACATGGTCTTACAGGATATTTCAGAGTCATGGAGCTATTTATTGCTTGACTACAAGAACAATGAAATCTAAACATGCAGATTAGAAATTTTGATCAGGCTTTTAGAAATCTCTGAGGGCCGTATTATTAAACAGGATTAGTAAATCTGAGCCGCCTTTAGATTTCATCAGCTGACCGAAATGTATTTTAAAACAAAATTTTCCGCCACGAAGGCTTGCCACTGCTCCATTGCCCCACATAAGTAATATACAGATACAAAGACTGGCCTAGATATGACCTCTACAGTTGTTGTCAAGGTGAAAGTTAAGGTATAGTGTACACTAAGATTGAAAAATCCTGTATCATAATCCGGTCCTAAATATCTAAGAAGAGCAACTGAAAATTGCTAAACGAAAAAATTCTGAAACAATAATTTATAGAGAAATATCTAAGAATCATAGTGGACATTGAGAAGATGAGATAAGTTTCTTAACAGAAGGTGGGGAAAAATGAGAATTTTAATTTATTTGGTTGAAAGGTCATACGCCCCATTTCATAAGTCATTTCATATCAGAACAGAGTAGAAGTACAAAGAGGTTTAGTTAAATAAATATTTACAATACAAAGACATGTACAAAACAAAAATCAACACGAATCAATAATTATTCTTGTTTGAATTTCATAGGACTGAACTATAAAATAGATAATAATTGAATATGATATAATCGGTTCAATATAATTTTTTTTTTAATATTGACGATGTAACATTCTAGAAATTTATATAAAAAAAATACAAACGATATTCAATGGTGGGAGAACGATGCTTATCAATTTAG
Organism: Bactericera cockerelli; assembly: GCA_024516035.1. Lineage (NCBI taxonomy): Eukaryota > Metazoa > Arthropoda > Insecta > Hemiptera > Triozidae > Bactericera > Bactericera cockerelli. The sequence goes on along the minus strand of CM044961.1, from coordinate 35,207,168 downwards.
CTTACAATAATTTCATCACTTGAAATTTTAATAGCTTAAAATAATTCCATTACTTGAAATTTCAATAGCGTACAATAATTTCATTACTTCTGAATTTCTATACGAATGTACAAGGTTTATAAATAAATAAATATATATGTAAGGTAATAAATAATTTGATATAGGAGAAAAGGATGTCGATTATCTAACACCGCAACTTGTTGTATATCTGTCTGTGCGCAACACATTTATAACATAATTTCTTTTCTGTTTATTACCAAGTCTTAAAACACCATTAAAAATCATTTTTCATGTACTTTAATGTAAATTTTATTATGATGTCAACAATTTAATCAAAGAGTTGATTTAAGATCAAAACTAAAAATAATTTTTGTTAAATAATAACAAAATGACATTAGATTTTATTAGACTGTATGATAGTAGCATAATTATAGCTATTGATACATTTGTAGATATACTATTGGACTACCTATAAACTAGGTTTAGCATAACAGAAGTACGTTTTGTTTTCTTGGCATTGCAAAACCACTATTTTTCTTGAGAAAGTTGTTCCATTAGAACATAGCTTTATAACACCAGTATAGTAGTCACCTTGGTCAAGTGGTAGCATGCTCAACTTGCACTCCACTTGACTCGGGTTCGAATCCCGGTGGGGTCGGAATTTATTTATCTCTGTACTTTGAATATCCGGGCCTATCCTAGCCTCGTGAGGACAATTGGAGTACTTGTAGAGTGGACAACGACCAGTGGGGGCATTACGAGATAGATACTGAACGATGATTGGAGATATGATGATGTATTAAAATTAGTTCTCATATTGTCGATGCTACCAACTAAAAATTGTGACATAATAACACAAACGACAGTATAAGTACTAGTGCGGGAATTAGCAAGTTGGGATACCAATCAATACATAATTTTTTCATATTTTTTTGGTACTTAATTTGACCACATAAGAATGGCACCAATCAACTGCTGAAATAAAGGGACTCTTCAGTCCTACTCGGGCAGTATAAATAAGCGACTCTTATTATTCCATATAGCACCACTTTATCTTAACAACACACACAGTGACAGGAGTACAATTGACATTCACTCGCTTGCTACAAGATATCGACAGAAAACAGTCTGTTCTACAGGGTTTTCCTCTGTGAGAAAACAATTATTCCTGTATTCCTTATGCCGATTCTTCACTTGGAAACATCTCCATCGTCTGATTTTGCTTTTCTTAAGCTGGAAGTTCCAGCTTTCTGCCTTTCAGAACTGAAAAGAAAACACAAAGATTTAATTAGAATTGATAATAATAATAATAATAATACTCACCGACCTCAGTAGCTTGATCGATAAGCCGGCGGACTTGTAACCTGGAGGTCGGTGGTTCAAGTCCCGGTTTCAGCATAGATTTAGTAGAGCGAGTTTGAGTAGTTGTGATATCACGAATGTGATTAACACGAATATGATAACTAACTTAGTAATAATACTCTTTAGTTGAAGGTAACCAACCACCAGGTGAGGTTAATGTTCAAAGCATTTTCTACTACCTAACCCTCAGAGACTTATTATATTAAGTGGTAACAAACTCAAATTAATGAGGAAAAATTCATGCACTGGGTGGGATTCAAACCAACGGATCCCTACGCTACCTGGATAACCAGACTAGCGCGTTAACCACTTGACTACCAATTGATATGTGCATTTTTAAACGGCCCATTGCAAATTCAGTCTAAGTTGTCCATTAAATATTACATATTTGACTAAATGAAACGATTCCACAGTAGTTTATTGCATATTAAACAAAACTAATCCACTATTAGTTAATGTTAGTTGGAAAAATATTGAAGTATCCAATTGCAAACATTTTGGCGTCCATTTTTAATTAGAAAAATTGTGACATAAGTTAACACTAACCTCACCAGGCTAGGCTGGGCAGGAAATTTAGATTAAAGCACCTGCTACTTAGATCCTCTCATCCACAATTCTGTTCCCTGGCAATTCCGGCCCTACCCAGGCTGGGTGAGATTAATGTGAGTAGCTGGTACGATTCCCAGCGAATGGAGGGTAAAATGTACCTTAAGTCAGGACGTTAAAACCAATCCGAATCAATGGACATGAAAGAAGCCTAGACATTGGATCTGGGGGTCCATATGATCCCCTCACCACCGTGATTTAGGTATCAATATCTATCTCATGGACACAGAATTATCATCAACAACTCACCTCGCGTGATGTACAGATAGAAGAAGTCACAGTAGAGTGCCGTCTGCACCACCCCAGCCACGATAGCAATGAGATCCAGATAGTCTTCGCTGTAGTAGCGGTACACCCAGTTCAGCAGGTAGAGACCTCGGTAGGCACCCAGGGCGAACAGATAGTGAGATGTGATGCTCTCCGCTTCACCCGTCTTGGATACGAGGAACAGCTGGGGTAGAATAGCCACTGATTCCAGATAGATGCTGAACGTCCAGAGAACCTGTGAGGAGAAAAGTAAATTTTAGTAAAGTTAGAGTACCTATGATTTCTTTGTGGTGAAGCACAAAGGGTTGGGTGGAAGAGATTGCCACAGGCAATAACCCCGCCTTTTTGGTAGGACATTAGCTGCATTTTCTTTTTTGTTCTTGTTTCTTTGTGTCAATCTATTTATTTTTTCTTTATTATTTCTTTGTATTTTACTGTACATATTTTTGTCTTACCTAATAAAGCATACTATAATAATTACTTGGCCATGGTGACTTTTAAGTGATTAAAAAAAAAAGGTTTTGTTGTTGATGTTGGTGACTACTCCTCTGGTGGAGTTGTGGTAGGAGGGGTGACTAAAGGCCGGGAGAAGTATTCTCTAGGGCAAACTTAGTGCATAGACACAATCAACAAGAGTTGTTTGTCACAAGAGATCATCTTTCATAGATAATTTTCTCTTTTTAAAGATCTCATTAATAAATTTCTTCATATCATAAAGAGATAGAAATGAGAAATTATGTTTGTTGCTGTTTAAAGAGGTAATGTTGCCTCAGTGCTGAGTACACTGCCTTGGGAAGATTTCCTTGGAGAAGTGTTTTATGTGTTGTGAAAAAAATAAAATCCCGTTTTACTTGCACTTAGCACAAATTTTGATAAGTCTATTTTATATTAATTGATATCAAATTTTGGTACAAGGGCCAAAAAGAAATATCACTACACTTAGGTATAGTGAGTTCACATAGGGTTTTTCTACCACCCATTTTTTTGACAACCTGATTTTTTAATTAACTATAACTAAACTCAGTGTAAATTAAGTAATATCATTGTCTTATTTGAAAGTTAATTTCAAAACTTGTGTAACATAGGACAACCAAGAGTGACTCGAAATGTCTATTAATGCTGCCACACAGGAAAAAAAAAAAAAAATATCTCAGAATGAGAGATTCTTACCTCAAACACAGTGAATTCATGGTTGATAATGAGAGCAAGAAGTGCAGCAGGCAATACAATAAACTCCGCTCTGGAAATAAAAACAATATTATAATATTAATTTCTAATAGAATTCTATTGACCCATGGATGGATGGCTCAATTGCAGATTACTTGCATTGCATGCAATACCATTTAAAGTTTAAATCCTTCATTACTCTTGTGATAATCCAGCACTATTGTCCTTGTTTTCTATTTAAACAAGGAATAATAGTCTATGGTCATGGAT